>JAPCYP010000130.1:0-600000 GCA_035048595.1 Echinosophora koreensis
TCCCATGGTTAACCTTGACCCACTTGAAAGGATCTCTTGGTGAAAACCCATCGACCCACTTGCAAGGATCCCAAGCTTAACCCATGACCCATTGTGCAAGGATCGCCCTAGAAGAAAGGAATCCCCATGGTTAACCCATGGAGCACCCTTGCAAGGATCCCCCTAGGTTACCCCATGACCCACTAAGCAAGGATCCCAAGGTTAACCCTTGAAAAAACCCACTTGCAAGGTTCCCCCCTAGAAAGGAAATCCCATGGTTAACCCATGACACCCTTGCAAGGATCCCAATGGTTAAACCATGACCCACTAGCAAGGATCCCATGGTTAACCCTTGACCCACTTGCAAGGATCCCCTGTAGAAAGAATCCCATGGTTAACCCTTGTGACCCCCTTTCAAGGATCCCTTGGTCCCCACCCCACAGACCTACTGTAGCAAGTATCCCATGGTTAAACCCTCATGACCCACTTGTAAGGATCCCCCTAGTAGAAAGGATCCCATGTTTAAACCATGGCCCCCTTGGTAAGGATCCCATGCGTTAACCCGACGGCCAACTAGCAAAGATTCCCATGGTTAACCCATGACCCCCTTGCAAGGATCCCCATGGTTAATCCACGACCCACTTATGATGCACGGATCCCATGGATTAACCCATGACCCACTAGCAAGGGATTCCCATGATTAACCCATGACCCCCTTGTAAGGATCCCATGGTTAAAACCACGACCCACTAGCAAAGATCCCGATGGTTAACCCTTTACCCGCTTGCAAGGATCCGCCCTAGAAAGGCTCCCATGGTTATCCCTTCAATGACCGCCTTGCAAGAATCCAATGGTTAACCCAAGACCCACTTAAAAGGATCCCGTGGTTAACCCATCACCCACTAGAATGGATCCCATGGTTATCCTATGACCCACTTTCAAGGAATCCCAAGGTTAACCCAAGACCCACCTTGTAAGGATCCCACCTGAAATGGATCCCCATGGTTAACCTATGAACCCCCTTGCAAGCGATCCCAATGGTTAACCCATGACCCACTTACAAGGATCCCATGAGTTAACCCATGAACCGTTTTCAAGCAATCCCAAGGGTAACCCATGACTTCATTTGCAAGGAGTCCCCCTAGAAAGGATCCCACGGTTAACCCATGACCCCCCTTGCAAGGATCCCATGGTTAATCCATGACCCACTAGTCACGGATCCCATGAGTTAAACCATGACCCACAGGGCAAGGATCCAAAGGTTAAACCCTTGCACCCACTTGCAAGGATACCCCCTAGAAAGGATCCCATGGCTAACCCCAATGACCCCCGTGCAAGGATCCAATGGTTTAACACAAGATCTCACTTGAAAAGGACTCCCATGGTTAACCCATGGACACCACTAGCATGGATCCCGTGGTTAACCCAATGACCCACTTTGCCAAGGAGCCCATGGTTAACCCAAGACCCACTTGCAAGTATCCCATGGTTAACCCGTCATGAGCAACTTGCAAGGATCCCATTGGTTAACCCATGACCCACTTGCCAAGGATTCCTATGGTTAATCTTTGACCCACTTGAAAGGATCTCTTGGTTTAACCCAGGACCCACTTGCAAGTGATCCCAACAGGTTAACCCATCGACCCACTTGCAAGGATCGCCCTAGAAAGGATCCCCTGGTTAACCCAATGGACACCCTTGCAAGGAATCCACGGTTAAACCCATTCCCCACTAGCAAGGATCCCATGTTAGGTTAACCCTTGACCCCACTTGCAAGGATCCCCGAGAAAGGATCACATGGTTTAACTTCATGACCCCTTTTCAAGAATCCCGATGGTCAACCCATGACCTACTTGCAAGGATCCCATGGTTAACCCCATGACCCACTTGCAAGGATCCCCCTAGAAAGCGATCCCATGGTTAAACCCCATGACCCCCTTACAAGAATCCAAATGTTAACCGAAGACACACTTGATAAGGATCCCATGGTTAACCCATCACCCACTAGAATAGACTGGATCCCCATGGTTAACCCATGACCCACTTGAAAGAATCCCGTGGTAAACCCAAGACCCACTAGCAAGTATCCCCGTATGTGTTTTAACCTATGACCAACTTGCAAGGATCCCGGAGTAATCACGAGAAACTTGTTTGTAATGGTTAACACCAGGAAACCCACTTGCAAGGATCCCACGGATAAACCCTGACACACTTTCAAGGATCCCCCTAGAAAGAAAGGATCCCCATGTGGTTAACCTTTGACCCCCTAGAAAGGATACCATGGTGAACCTATGACCCCCTTGCAAGGAGTCCCATAGTCTAACCTTGACCCTACTGGAAAGGATCTCTTGGTTAACCCAATGGCACACTTGCAAGGATCCCCAAGGTTAACCCAAGGAACCCACTTGCAAGGATCGCCCTAGAAAGAAAAGGACCCAATGGTTAACCCCTGACACCCTTTACAAGGATCCCATGGTTAACCCATGAACCCACTAGCAAGGATCCCAAGGTTAACCCTTGACCCACTTGCAAGGATCCCCCTAGAAAGGATCCCCATGGTTAACCCTTTGAAATCCCCTTTCAAGGATCCCTATGGTCAACCCAAGACCTACTAGCAAGTATCCACATGGTGTAACCCGGACCCACTTGTAAGGATCCCCCTAGAAAGGATCCCATGTTTAAACCCATGGCCCCCTTGTAAGGATCCCATGGTTAACCACACGGGCAAACTAGCAAAGGTCCCATGGTTAAACCCTATACCCAATTGCAAGGATCCCCCTAGAACGGATCCCAATGCGTTAACCCATGACCCCCTTGCAAGAATCCAATGGTTAACCCAAGACCCACTTGAAAGGATCCCATGGTTAAACCCATCACCCACTAGAATGGAACCCATGATTAACCCATGACCCACTTGCAAGGATGTCCCAAGGTTAACCCAAGACCCACTTGCAAGGATCCCCCCCTGATGAAAGGATTTCCCATGGTTAAACTATGACCCCCCTTGCAAGTATCCAATGGCCTAACCCATGGGACCCACTACCAAGGATCCCATGGTTAACCCGATGGACCCAGAGTTGCAAGAATCCCAAGGTTAACCCATGCCTCCATTTGCAAAGGAGATTCCATACCCTAGAAAGGATCCCATGATTAAACCCTCAATGACCCCCTTGCAAGGATCCCATGGTTAATCCATGTCCCACATAGCACGGATCCCATGGTTAAACCCCATGACCCACAGGCAAGGAATCCAAAGGTAACCCCTTAACCCCACTTGCAAAGGATCCCCCTAGAAAGGATCCCATGGTTAACCCATGACCCCCCATTCAAGGATCCTTATGGTTAACCCAAGACCTACTCGCAAGGATCCCTATGGTGGTACCCCATGACCCACTTTCAAGGATCACCCAAATAAAGGATCCTAGGGTTAACCCATGACCCCCTTGCACGGATCCCATATGGTTAACCCATGGACCCACATAGCAAGGATCCCATGATTAACCCATGACCCCGTTGTAAGGATCCCATGGTTAACCCACGATCCCACACCAGCAAAGATCCCATGGTTAACCCTTTATATCCGCTTGGCAAGTATCCCTCTAGAAAAAGGATTCCCATTGGTTATCCCATGACCGCCTTGCAAGAATCCAATGGTTAACCCAGACCCATTTAAAAGGATCCCATGGTTAACCCATCACCCACTAGACTGGATCCCATGGTTATCCTATGACCCACTTGCGAAGCGATCCCAAGGTTAAACCTAGAAGAGCCCACTTTGCAAGGATCCCTCCTGAAAGGATCCGGCATGGTTAACCTTATGGACCCCCTTGCAAGGATTACCAATGGTTAACCCAATGGACCCACCTTACAAGGATCCCTATGGTTAACCCAGAGACCCATTTTTGGGCAAGGAATCCCAAGGTTAACCCTGATGACCTCATTTCCATAGGATCCCCCTTATGAAAGGAGCCCATGGTAACCCTTGACCCCCTTTCAAGGATCCCATGGTCAACCCAAGACCTACTAGCAAGGATCCCATGGTTAACCACCACAACCTTGTACAGGACCGTCCCCCTAGAAAGGATCAATGTTTAACCAATGGCCCCCTTGTAAGGATCCCATGGTTAACCCACGGCCAACTAGCAATGATCCCATGGTTAGCCCTACCCCACTTGCATAAGGATCCCCCTAAGAAAAGGGATCCCATGGTTAAACCCCTGACCCCCTTGCAACGAATTCAATGGTTAACCCAAGACCCACTTGAAAGAGATCCCATGGTTAACCCATCACCCACTTAGAATGGAACCCATGATTAACCCATGACCCACATCTGCAAGGATCCCAAGGTTAACCCAAGACCCACTTGCAAGGGTCACCCTCTGAAAGGATCCCATGGTTAACCTTATTCACCCCCTTGCAAGTATCCCATCGGTTAACCCATGACCCATCTACCAAGGCTCCCCATGGTTAACCCATGACCCAGTTGCCAAGAATCCCAAGGTTAACCCATGTTTTTTTCCTTTCATTTGCATGAAGATCCACCTTAGAAAGTATCATCTCCTATTGGTTAACCCCCGTGAGCTTATGTCACGGCCTATGAGACCCCCCGTGCATCTATTACTGCTGCACCCCCTTTGTTGTCTTATAGTTTTCAGATTGCTCCACATCTTCCTTAACCTAGTGAAGAACACTTTTGGAGATCCCAAAAAACCTATCAGGTTTGGGATTTACTTTCTCCACTCCGTTAAATCTTCCCCCTCAAATTAAATGAAAACACAAGAAGTATATCAAATAATAATACCCAGTGAAATAGCAAGGAAGGAAAGCTTGGGTTGCCTCCCAAGAAACGCTTGTATTTGGTCGTCACAAGCTTGACCTATACTCTCTTAAGATCAACCGGGATCAGGAAGGATCCCCCCCTAAGTGAAAGGGAGTCCTCTTGAAGTGCCAAGAACACCTCTACTTGCCGAATGGATAAACCCAGTCCATCAATGAGCCTATAGTGTTCATATTGACGGCACCAACCATTCAAAATGGCAGTGCTCTCTCCGCTTTATGGCTCATTTTGACACATAGCTGAGTTTCTTCCCAAGGCGCTTACTTATCCTGCCGCTGGTGTGAACACCGATTTGTTACTACCACTTCCAAAGGTCATCAGAAACTGCGAAATTTTCACTCTTTATTTGGTGATCGAGTCAGTTTGTCATGCAAAGTTTAGGAGACGTCTGCTTCCATGTTAAGCTCTTCTTTCATATACCGGAGGCACGATCTCAATCCTGCACACATGATTCTCAAGAGGAGGGAAAGAGCTTCGTACTCGCTTGTTATATGAGTTAGTCAAATCAAAATCCAACCTACCTTCCTCTACATTCAAAAAGAAGATCCCCGAGCTCTGCCATTTTTAACATCTATAGTTGATTGTCCTTAACCCCAGTTGTGGCCATGAGAACCGCAACATGGTTCAACGGACTCTACCTCACCAAAAGAATGAAAGTTGAATGTGGGCAACTTTTAGAATAGTGTCTTAACCAACTCGATCTCCACTATCCAACACCATGAACATTAGTTGCACGAGGCATGCCCATATGAAAAGTTTCCCTACCTTTATGGGGACATTTCTCTAGTGTATGCCTATAGTAGGACCAGGTTATTAGGACCTTTGAGCCATTACGCCAAATTGCTAAAAGAGAGAAACTTGGATGGAGGTCCGCATGAATTAACCCTCAATATGTTTGGTTCCTAAACCTGATCCACCAAAGATTGGCACGTCGGGCTGTAAGGATTTCCACAAACTCGCACATTGAGCGCCCCTAAGTCACATAAGGCACTAACCCAGATCTATTTTAACTTCTCCAAATTGAGCAAGCAAATACGAGAAAAACTTCCTGGATCTTTTAATTTAGGAGGCATTATTAAGCTTTTATCATTTCATCACGCTATCGATAAACTACCACGACAAGAAGCTATCCCCTTAGTCTCTTGTTCTACTTGCGTTTCCCTGACTAGCCTTTGTGGGAAAGGTATTGGGGTGTTATGGGTGTTAACGCAAGGTTGGTGGATTGGACTCACTATATTTTGGGTCTTTTGATTGGTGCATTTCTCATTATGTTCAGACTCATGTCTGAGCCTCAACATCCTCCCTGCCCTTTTAAACTACCCCAAGCTTATCATCCCTCAAGTATATAGCATTACAGTGCTCCTTGGGATTAACTTCGGAAGTTTTCATGGGTCCCAGTCAAACAAATGGTAGGAGGGAAACGTACCCTTTAGTCCTAGAAAATTAGTACCTAGCTTGTTTATTGGGAAGTTATCGTCCTTGCAAGAAGAATTCCATATGGGTCACCTAGTACATCATATTCCCAGTGAAGAGTAGCTAAGTCCCATATACGACCTCTTAAAGGATAGTAAGCCCTATAGGTGTCCTTAATTGAGTACTCTCAGCTCCACATCCAAGCCCTTCCATGTTGCCTTCTTAGAACTTCTTCATAGGTATTTTGCACCCTGTTTGATGGTTCGACCAATAATACTCTTTCCATAAGAGACTCAAGTTTAGACTTTTGTACCTGAGGATACCCCAATGCGGGTATTGATTCCTATTACCTCCTGGGCCCTACTTCTTGTCGGAATTCATGGTTCAAAAAGTGGTTGTTGTAATGTCCTCACGTCATGAGAGATAAGAGTTATTCTTCCTTCCTTGATTGTAAGAATTTGGGGGAACATAGAAGGTTTTGTAAACTAACTTCGGGTTCGTGTCATAAAAAGTAGTGACCCCCATAGTATATCACTGTGTTCCCCGATGCAGCGCAAGGACTCTGCATTCTATGCTAGAGCAAAGGATTCTCCCCATGTGGGCATTCCACTAAGTCATGTCCCTGCACATGCCAACAAAGATCTCACTATAGCAACTTATTAGTAGCACCCATCCCGGAACACACATTACATGCACTTTGCACAGTTTATCAAAGCGCCTTACTGCATATGAGTCAAATTTAGACATTAAGCCAATCTGAACATAATTCACATCAAACTTACCCCCCGAAATCTTGATTTGGTGTTCACCTTACCTCTTTACTGGAACCCATTGATTGATAGTCAGTCTGAACCCGGACAACACTTTCAATGATATTGAATGCTTCAGTTAGTGGTCTAATTCGATCAAATGCTCCACCAGCACGCACTCTGAGCGAAGGAGTCAGCAGTGACACGATCTTCGAAGAATAGTCCAATCTCATTGGGTAGAAGGTATTGCACTAAGAGCCACTTCTTCACAGCCCATGTATAACCCGGGGGGCAAGATTCTAGCAATCCCTTGTAACGATCCCAAGCTTCGGATAAGCATTTCTCCGTCCTTTTTGGAAATGAAACCCCGCGCCGTAGTGATTGCCTCAAAGGAAGATTCTCGAGCTAGGTAAGCAAGGTCGTGGTATTGAGTACCGCGGATAAGGAATTGTTTCACTCATTTCCAAGGATCCCCAAGAACGCCTGCTCCAATTGGTCCCAGTTGGACAAAGTATTGTAGCAGTGGCAATGAATTTTAAAACCAAAGGCTCGTGAGAGCCCGACCCAAGGTGTACAGATTAACGAGCCGAGGGGAATAAAGCCTCAAGCGTAGATTAGCATCCACACTCGCCGTTGCACCTCGAAATTCTTATTTGCCATCGAAGGGATCCCGTGAACTCCAAGAATGTCTCCACATGATCAGTCGGGTCTTCCAATGAGGGTAATCCTGTCCAACAAAACTGATGTTGCCTAATCATGCCAATTAACTGGGGCGGATGGGTATTAGTGTAGTTATCCGCCAAACTCCATCTTTCTTGGGACCCTAGAGCAATTACCCATTGAAAGTTCGGAAACCCCCTGAGCATTTGGAGTCGGTCTGCGTCAGTTCTCTTCAGAAGTTGGATTATAAGTCTCACGGCCTTGATCGGCCATGATGAGCAGTAGCAGGCTTGATCAAGGGGGGATCACTCAACCTAATTCTCTGCACGCTACTTTGTCATATTGATAGCTCATCACCTACGTTGACTATGTGAAAAGTTCTCCACGATCATCGGTGATCCAACATTCAGAATAAGAGTTCCATCGCAAGACCTTCTGGGATCTTCGTCATAATCAAATGAGAAGAACAAAGATACCTGCAGATCAAGAATGAGGAGATAGATAATACAACTACCGAAAAAGAATTTTTATAGTGTTAATAAAAAACCACCTCTTTTGTTCAGAAAAATTCGAATTTAAACATTAAATTGAAATTCAAAGGAGAAATGCACCCAGTCCCCGGCAAAACTGGCGGCCAAGAAATCTTGATAGCGTGACTCGGCCAATAAACCCGGTACGGTTTCGTCGTCAAAGTAATAAAAAAGATCGAACCCACAAGGAGACCGTGATCTTAAATAAACAATTAAATTATTGATAAAATCAATTTAACCCCCCTAACACCCACTAATATATAAACACATACGATTTGGAAAAGAATTGGTTTTTAAAATAAAGATTAACTAACAAATCAAATATCTAAAACGAAATCAGTTAAAAATCGCAATCAAATCTAATCTGAGTTGTTTTTCAAATGTTAAAAGATATTTCCAGGAAATGAGCTGATGATTACCAACAACAACGGCTTATGGACTATCTAACATGACGCACTACTCCTCTTGTTAATTATCAAAACGCTTTGAAGGATGAATGGTTAACTTCCCTAATAAATGTTAATGTTTCTGACTCTCGAGACTACAAGAAACCCAAGTGCCCAATTAAAACATCAGCAGCACTACTCTCGTGATAATTGTATTTAAGTATTTAAATTGAACCCATATCGATTGGTGACACAATTCAAGGAAGAGCCCACTTCCGCCAAGGACCGCTTCTAACTCTCGTGATGTAAGTCCTAAGTTCAATTCCTATAGATCCAATACCTAATGGTCGAAAGCCGATCTACCCATGGTGCTATAACTCCTTTGAGACCCCCTTTCAAGGATCCCAGGTTCAACCTTAGAAGATACTCTTATTGACATGCAAAATAAATAGGCAAGTTATCCCAATGGTTAACCCCATGATTCCCACTTGGAAGGATCCCACTAGCTTAAGGGACTCCCATGATTAACCCAGACCCCGTTGTAAGGGATCACGTGCGCACCAAATTTACAAGTGTAATTCATGCAAATGGTTAGGTAAACCCACTAAATCAAAAAGCCGGAGAGAATTGAAAATTACCCACCAAGCAACAAGATCCGCATGGATAAACCTGTTAATACAACCCGCGCAAGGATCCCCTGTATGAGACAAGGAATACGTCATTCATCACATAATGTAAAACGAGTCTTTTAGACGCGTCATAGCAATCGGCAACCCACTCTCCTATTGCAAGAATCCAAGGTGGGAACCCGAAAAGACCCAACAAATGATTGAAAGAGTAACGTCTACTTTTTTTTTACACACATGCATGGCTTTAAACCTGTTTAAATAGCAACGCATCACCCACTGAGAATGATCCCTTGAATAAACAATAGGATTAACTCCTATGAAAATCCTAAGAGAAGAGAAGAAATTGATGAAGAAGAGAAAAATCCTAAAACTTAAGCACATGATTACCCGACGTGCTAAGGAATGCCCAGAAGTCCCGATACCTGATCCTATTTTCAGAGAACCCACTGCAAGTGCCACTAAGGATATCCTCCCCTATTTCTCATGTAGGAGGTAGGTGTAACTGAGGACAATAACATCAGTTACAAATGATCAGTATCAAAATACAAATATCCCACCAATAATCCCAGATTTTACGCATGACCGGACCACTTGGCGCCGTGATGGCTGTCAAAGGAGGTTAGTCACCCAGGCAATGGATGACTAGCTTCTGCTTTATACCCGTATGAAGATCTTGTGCTGATGGTCTGTCATGGCCATGATGGCTGTCACGGCCTGGCCGTGAGGTCTGTCACCCCAGGCCACTTTGATGGCTGTCACGGCCAGGCCGTATCAGCAGGACAAGCTTCTGACTTGCTACACACTTTCTTCTTTTTTCTTCAGTCCCACGCGATACTGGTTACACCCGGCCGTGATGGTTTGTCACACCCAGGCCGTGATGGTCTCTTCTTTGCTCATTATTCTGCATTGCCTTTTCACAGCATCCAATCTTTGGTCATACAAACTCCAGAAGAATCTTCAACTGGAAGTTGTGATTCTAATGCATGAACTTCTATTTCCAAGGATTACTCATGATATACATCCATAGAACACACAGACGAAAAATACAACCCATGGATGAACCACTCAACCCTTGACCTTCACCCCGTTTTCCACAGGATCACCAAGGTAAAAAACTAACCAAAATCAAATTAAAAATATGGTGTCAAACCCCAATAAATATATGAAAATGACATGAAGAGAGGGGGGGGGAGGGAAACCTATGACTAGGAAACTCTGTGAGCAAGGGTGAAAATCACACTCATCAGTTTTGAATATTAGACACCGGGGTTAGTCATGAGTTTAATCACTACTTGGCAGTAAGAACTTGGTCTCTGGGAATTAGGGACAGAAGTTGCTTTGTTTAAAGTTACTCTTGTGAGGATTAGATTTCACCAAAGCTTTGGATTATGGTAACCCATGATGTCACACATCTATGATTGAGTGAGTTGTACAGAGCTTCTGCGAAAAACAATCCATCCACACAAATACTCTCACAGTAATATTTACCAGGAAGATACAGTATAATCGAAAAGGACATATTATAATAATAATAACCCATCCGCAGCGATTTAACCCGATAATACCAGGATTATCCCCAACTGTCGAAGTATAAAGATATCACAGGAGTATAAACATATACACACCCCCAACTTAAACAACTTAAACAAACACCAAACAAATAAAGAATTACAGCGACAATATACAATTTTTTAAGGCACACCGGTAGCCCATGGAATAAATCCCGCAGGCAATCCCCTACTTACCTCTCGGAGATTTTATCAGCAGCTTAATACGTAATTTGTCGGAAATCCACGGGGCAGAGCTTCACGTTAACTGTACAACGAAACTTTACTAAACGCCATATCTATCAAGCACAATCAAATAAGTTACTAATTCAAACAAGATTAAAATATTTCCCACCTAATTCCCTATAATAGGGCACGGCACTCTATAGGGTTATTGAGTGGGCTCTTAAAAGTTTCTAACCGACATGCCTAAGTTATAGAAAAATTAATGATCCAAACATAATTCCAAAGGACATATGGATTGAGCGTGACTAATCAAAAGGAAGTTTGGGATCCATACAACAAATTCTCCAACCCCTCCAAAACCCTAGATTCGGCCTTTGAGGGAATAAATGGAGTTATGGGATTTTTGTTTGATGAAACAACTTGGGTTCAATCTAGATGGAGTTACACTGACTAGAGAAAGAATTCCACTATATATAAGATTATGTGTACATGAAATGAAAAATCTTCCTCCAAACCCAATACATATGGTTCGACCTTGGGCAAGAAGTGTAGAGGAGGAAATTTTGGTTTTCAACATGCTCTATGGTGGATTTATGATAAACATAGCGCTAACTGCGACAATGGAAGAAAGTAGAAATGTGCCCGTTTCACATTTTTAGGATTGTTTTCTCCATGATTTTTTGCAAGAAATTGAATTTATCACAAGTTAATGTGTTAACAAGCAACAACTAAGAGGAACATAGATGAAATAAGACTTTAAAACCACACGAAAAATGAAATTTGACGTGAACAGAAACAAGTAGGACTTAAAGATCTCGCATGGTATGGGAACATGACCCATCACCTCTTGGGAATGTGGAAAATGGGCAAGGAATCACCAAGTTGGCTTCACAAAATCAAATGTCCTAATGTGACCAAGGCTTACTAAGAAGAAATAGAGAGGAAAACCACGGAGAAGATGATGGAAGAGTTGAATGAAGAGTAGTGTAACACGAGAATGAGCTAGAGTCTTACATGAAGTGCGCCACCAGAGTCTAACGACATAACTTTGCAAATGGAGCAAGCCATATCAAGGCCCATGGGCAACTTGGCGATAATTTTAATGGCCCCAAGAAGACCCAGAAGTCCAATTGATTTTGAAGTTGGAAATAGCTTAGAGGCATAACTGAAGACATATGAAACGTCTTAAGACTGACAGAATTTGGCTTCAATGAAAATGAATCCTTGGCCGAAATGAGCAATTGGAGCTCTAGGCCGCAGCCCTCCTCCCCCTAATGGGTTTGAATGGCAAAGAAAGATTGGCCCACTACTCACACTTAGTTGTATCGGATGGAAATTAGTTTTAGGGGACCAAAACTGTAATTAGATAGGAGTATGTGTTTAAGAGAATCACTAAAAATACAACCCTGCAATTGTTACAAAATTTGCTAACGATAACCCTAAGCCGCATCATAAAGATTCATCATATCATGGCCATGAATTTATTCCTAGGGAGAATATAGGGTTTATCCAGTTATCGAAGTCTCGTAACGACTCCCCGTAATCGGCTCCGTTGTCTACCCGATGTTGATATGTAACATCCTAACACGTTAAACGTATAAATTATTTCACTTTTAATGAAAAATAATTCTAAAATCACAATCGTGGGAAATAAAAATAAAAACCTTAAGTGTGAGTCGTTTCACGAATTAAAATTAGGTCTTCTGATCAGTATAAATATACTGTCAGTGCAATTCGCGGGCCGGGTTTCGCCTGACTTTTCCACCTAAATTTTAATCATAGCTTTTTACATTCAAGTATAGTTGAGTGGTAAACTCTGTTTATTTAAATAATTTTCTAAAACGTAAATAAACATATAAACATGATTCATATATATTTCTGTTATTTAAAACAGTGAAAAACAGGGTGTTACAGTATTTACCTTATGAAGTTGAAATTTGTCTTATAGAGTTAAAGTTGTTATTTTATTTTAGAGTATAATTAATACATACTTGAGAAAAACCTTAGTTTCCAGTTCAAGGTTCAATATTATTGAGCATGTGTACTCATGGTCATGGTATCGCTCATTTTATTGAATCTTGAATTGTCCAATTGTGATAGTTTGTGAAGAGAATTTTTCTCCACTGCTATAATATTTACTCGTTGATTCTCATATGTTAAATAGTTGATAAAATTTTGGGTCGATACATTTCCTTTTGTTCTCCGGTTCCATACATGATCATGGTAGATCTGACTCCGATCAAGTCGTGTACTTGGAGACCGTTAGAAAATACTACCAAAATTTCGTCAGCTATAAGATATGAGAAGTAATGAGTAACTAGTATAGTATAGTGGTGAAGAAGTTTCTTCTCAAATGAGATAGGGCCATACCATTTAAAGAAAGGGAGCGATTCAAGGTCATAGAATCATGTTTAAATATACGTCAATTTATCTGAAAATGTAGAAGGATGGAATATTATCCCTCGAGTCGTAGTTGGGTGTATGATGGGAAGAGTCTAGAAGACCAAGTTCATCCCATTGAAGAAGGCCTCCAAGGCCATTTCACCACTCCATCATGATGCAGTATTGTCGCTTATGGCTGTCCTGGAGGAAGATACCGTCAGAGGATAGAGATTGTATCTTTACACGATTCGGGGTAAGTTGTTTATTTTTTGTGTGTAATTTTATTCATGTTTTTCACGCATTATATATATGTTATCGTATAATTTTATTAATTATTTTTTCTTTGTTAACAACACCTTGTGTGTTGGCGTTCGGAGCATGCAGCAGCTATCCGAGACATTTTTTAGCAGAGAGCAGGTCCTAGACTCGCGAAAATGCTCATGCAGGATTGGAAAAGCAGGATACGTCCAGATTGGATTCAGCCCCAACATCTGGACCCAGTTGTGTGATTACTAGATCAGTCAAACGTTATGAGCTGAAGTGTGCGAAGGCAAGAAGAATCGAACTTCCGAGAAGGGTGGGAGCCTACACATGGGGGGTTCGATTAACCACGTTTAACATGCCATTAACATGGTATGCATATGTATTTAATTAAATTTATAATCTGTATAGTTTCATTAATAATTTATTTTATAAATAATTGATTGTCATTCGTGTGCCGTTTGCAGGTAGGAGCACTTGGTTGATCGATTCGTCTCCCTGAGGTCTTTACGCAGACCCATATACGTCAGATCGATCGGCGAGTTTGTTGATAAGAGGTCCAGGCGGACTGTGGTGAGCCTAAGTTTATTTTTTTTTGATTTTTTATTTATGTATTCTTATTATAAGTTATTAATATAACGTTTTTTGTTTATTGATAACAAGAGTTCTTTGCCGGGTTTTTTTAGGTAGCGTTTGAGACTGCCTCCTGCTCTTGTGCCTGGGATCCCTCCCAGCTCAACCCCACTGAGGCAGAGACCCAAGTACGGGTTGATGAGCCGGCAGGAAGAAGAATGGGATTTACGGTACTGTGAGCCTTGCTCGTAGCTAGCGCCGGGGGGTGGGGGGGGGGGGGGGGGGGGGGTTGGGGGTCTAAGCTTGACACATCAGGAGAGTGCATCTTCTAGCTCACAGGGCACAGAGAAGGTGCACGCAGCTGAGACAGGAGGTGCATCAGCAAAGGGAGGAGACCGAGCGCATGAGGCAACGGATGGAAGCCATGGAGGTGTTTACCGACGGGCTTATTACCGACGGATTTGGGTCAGTCGGAAACACGCCATTACCGACTATTTTTGGGCGTTTCCAACTGCTCTTGTCAATAAGTAAGAGGCATATTTTTTTTTTTGTAGTGCTAAAACTAAAAAAGGCTAAAAGAAGCACACATGGAGAGCAAGTTGGTTCATTTTTAAAACTATTTAAAATCCATCACTAATGCAACGTTACAAAAGGTTGATAGGTCAACAAGTCCAGTTAAGTTTTAAATGGTAGGGCGATGGCAGGTTAAGATTTGTTCGATTTTAAAATTAAAGAAACTTGATTTAAGTAATTGGAAGTACAAGAACCAAAATCACATATTTATAAAATTACAGGAATCAAGACTACAATTAAGACTAGTTCAATAAATATTTCTAGATATTTGCAGGTACCGGTAAATATTCATGATTAGCTTAACTGATTTTTTTTTGTTTAAATAAGTTTTTAGTCCCTACGAAGTTCATCAATATTGGTTTTGGTCCCTGTGAAATGTTTTCTTAGGTTTTCGTCCCTATAATCTCAAAAAATTTGCAAATAGTCCCTACCCTCATCTTTTTCCGTTATCTAGTACTCATGTGTATCGAGGTAATTTTATTTTACTATCCGACTTGCTATAAAATTTGGCCATAAAATAGAAACAAAATCATACATGAGGGACATAAGGTTAAAATTGCTAAATTCCTTCATTTTGTATGATATCCATTACTCAGCGGGTACCGAGGTAGTTTCTCATTCTTATCCGACTTGCTCCAAAATTTGGCTAGAAAGTAGAAATAAAATCATACATTAGAGCCATAGCGTTAAAATTGACAATTTTTTTCATTTAGTATGATTTCTAGTACTCAGGGGTAACAATAGGGATTATTTACAAAATTTTCGTAAATACGGGGACGAAATCCTAAGAATTTTTTTTACAAGAACTAAAACCAAAACTGGTGAACTTTTCGGGGACTAAAAGTTTATTTAAACCTTTTTTTTTCTCCATCTTTCATATTAGTGACAAATACCTGATTTTAACAAGTGGCAAGCATGCAACCAAACACCCGCACTCGCCGTTTTAATGACTTCTTTCGTCATCTCGTAACCTTACTCACCTGAGTGAAAAGAAATAACACAAGTAACTGTCTGTACCAAGACACATTCTTAAACCTTATTCTGAACTCTTTTTTTCTTTTACCTGCCAAAAAAAACCCAAAAAAATAAAAAATAAAAAATAAAAACATGTCGCCTGTAACTAACGCAGTTTCGTGTTGGTCCCAACCTGGCGTAGCAAATATAGCTTCGTAAGTTCCACACTGATCCAACACGACACAACACAACAGTTATCTCTCGTCTCAGAATCTCAGATTGAGAGCCATGGTTGTTTCTTCTTCCTCCTCCACCACCCTTTCTCTTTCCCTGCTCTGTTACTTGTCTTTCTTTGCCTTGTTCTCTCCCTCTCAATCTCACAAGGTCTCGTTGGAATTGTACTACGAAAGCTTATGCCCTTACAGCGCCAATTTCATCGTCAATTACCTCCCTAAGCTCTTCCGCGACGACCTTCTCTCCATCGTTGACCTCACCCTCTTTCCTTGGGGTAATGCTAAGCTCACACGCAATAACACCTTTACCTGTCAGGTACTCTCTCTATCTCAATTCAACAAATATCCCCCACTTTTTTTTTTTTTGGGCTTTCCATTTTATTTACCTTTTTGCATGTTTGGTTTGTAGTTGGAAAGTTGCAGATAAGTTTGAGGCAAAGTATTTATAGAATTCTTTTGGATAAACGTATTTTTGGATCAAAAAGTGAGTTTGCAATGATAAATCAAACAAACATAGTCTAACATGTTGTTCAATGTTTTAAATTGCGGTCGGTTATATTACATTTACCATCATTCCAGACAATTTTTGGAAAATACGGTCAACTAATACATTTATCGAGACTACCAAAACCACAATCTTGCGGTCTCAATTGTGATTGCGGATCTCATCTTAAAAATCCTGACGTTGTTTGATTAGTCAGACTAGGAAAAGGCTTAGTTGTTGTTTTAGGGATAATGTTTCAAATCAACCCTTTGAATGTGCTATATTTTTTAATTTTTTAATTGAGTTTGATGTGATTGTAACTGTATTTATGTCTGTTTTCTATTTCGTTGATCAGCATGGCCCTTATGAGTGTTTGCTCAACACTGTCGAAGCATGTGCAATCAATATCTGGCCTGAACTGGTAAGCATTGATAAAATTAGTGGGTATTTTTTTTTAATTGGGGATGAGAAGTACTATGATAGTTGGAATATGTTGAAAATTTAAAGCTGTTAATGGTTTATAAAGTAAAGAAAATAAGAATTGTTACTGGGTAATCCATAATTTTGCATGGTTATAGGCAGCACAGATCAATGTCTATCCACACAAATGGGCAATTTCATGGCTTTTGTTTGTTTTACAACTTCCATTTGTATTCTTCTTTTTCAAAAAAAATAAAAATAAAAATAAAATAGTGGATTTTTATTTAGTTAGAATAACTTGAAAAAGAAAGCTGTTAGTGGGTTTATAAAGCAAAGAAAATAAGAATGGTTACTGTGTAATCCATAATTTCCATGGTTATAGGCACCACATGTCAATGTCTATCCAAACAAATGGGCAATAACATGGCTTTATTTGTTTTAAAAATTACTTGAATTTATGAACTCAGTTTTTTCTGGTTGAACTAATGTCAATCTGATCTTACTGTTGGTTAAGTATAACTATAACTTCACATGTATATCACTGTTCCAAGTATTTATACAACATTTACCATTTTTGCAGAGCCAGTATTTTCCTTTCGTCTATTGTGTTGAGACTCTAGTGTATGAGCATAAGCACAAAGAGTGGGAATCTTGTTTTGACAAACTGGGTCTGGATTCAAAACCTATTGATCATTGTTATAATGGTGAATATGGAAAAGAGGTTAGTTACTTTATCTGATTCAGTTCTTGTCCTTGAATTAAAAACCAGCTCTTACAGAGATAGTAATATGTATATTAAATGTTACCTGCTAACTGAAAGACTTTCTGCTTACTACCACATTTTCTGTCATAAAAAAAAGAGATTGAAGTGTTCTAACTGTTCTAAAAATAACTTCTCTTCTGTAACTTTCTTTTTTGTTTTAAATAAACTTTGAAGTTCTACAAATTTCTTTGGTTCCTTTTCCATTTCTTTGATTAATTTGAACTCTTGCACTTTGAACTCCATCTTCGGTTTATATTATATTATGTTAGCTGTATATCAAATTTATTTCATATAACATGCATGTCATAGTTAAATCTTTCTTTACTTATAAATTATATGCTCTTTGATCTTGCCCTCCTTATACCAAAGTTCTGGCTCTGCCTTTGTCTGTATACCATTTGTTTGTCTGAAATTTTTCTCATGTAACATTTACCATCTCAAGCTAAATTGGCATAGTAAATCCGGTGCTAGTGACAATGCTTTTATCTAGCATTGTGACGTGCTCATCTACTTTTCATCTAGCATAGATATGTAATGAAGAACCATTTAAACTGATTGTGATAATTACTCTAGGAAAACTTGATTTCTGGTTTTTATTTCTTACAGAACTCTGAAGCAGTGTAATACTGGGTGATAAGTGCTTCTTTGCTATAACTATTACAAAAGGATATAATATCTACCGATCTGTTGCTTTTGAAGATGAATCTTTCTTCATGTTAATCTGGCAAAATCTTTTTCAATATTTTGCCAAACTTGCAGAGTGTTATTACTACCTCCTGACAGTAAACAAGATATGATAGATGGACTTTGAGTCTATATATCATTGTTTGGCTGAAATTCTTCCCTCAAGTACAATTTACCATCTTTATGCAGCTGGAGCTACGGTATGCAGCTGAAACAAATGCTCCTGCAGCCTCCTCATAAGTATGTTCCTTGGGTAGTTGTGGATGGACAACCACTCTATGAGGTTAGTTTTGCGATTTTTTATCTTGGCAAACCTGTAATTAACATATAAGTTATAACAGTTGAATTTGTGCTTTACATGTGGAAATTTTTGAGAATGTACAAATTTCTTTTGCTGCAGGATTATGAAAACTTCTTAAGCTATGTCTGTAATGCTTACAAAGGCACTGATGCACCCCAAAGTTGCACCACATACATTAATACTGTTCGAAAAGGGGAAGCAAAGTCTACCCATTCAGTTTGCGAAATGGAAAGAGTGATTCCAACATGGGAACACATAAGGTCAACCGTTACATCATGGATGCAGCAGATGAACTTTTTAAGTGAAATATAGAGAGCCAATGCCGTATGTGGTTTCAAAGTGGTTTGTTCCTGTTCCCTTGTAGTGATCCCTAGAAAAATGCAAATAGAACTTGTTATAAGTTAGTACTTTCTCAGCAAAACCCTGTTGTGTATAATGTTCTTACGTGATGGTTGTAAGTGCACTTATATTTTAGCTATTCCCATCGTATCACAGTTTTAAATTTTTAATTATCTCCTCACCCTGAAGCGTGAATGGGCGAAAACTTTAAATACCCAAAGATTAAGAAAGATACGAAATAAAAGATTGGATAAAGGCAAGAACATGAAGTTATTAATAATAAGGAACGGATATTCAGATACATAAGAGATTGTGAATTCCACTTGTAGTTGCTTTGATAAGAAAGAAGATGGGAATGTATTAAAACTATTTCTTTAGGGAATCAAATACTTCATTAAGGAATTTTAGTTGAAGGTATGCATTTTCATATAATCTGGGAAGTAATTTTAACTAGTCTTTCAAATGAAGAAGTAGACATTTTTTCCTCTCTTTGCAATATGTTATTGAACTGAGAATGTTTTACATAAACTTCTGTGCATTTTACTTTTGTTTTTCTAGGTGATGGATTTTGATGAGATTGTGATGAAATATTTCATTTTTATTTATTGCAATCTTGAGTTCCCAAATAACAATATATGACTTAGCTTAAAGTGAAGGTTCAAAGTTGGAGGTATCCTTCAAGGATAAGGTTCTGGGTAGAGCTCTCCTCAAGCCAAGAGAAACAAGGGGTTTGATTGCTGAGAAACTTTTCCGCATATTGAGAACGGGAAAGGCTTTTGCCTAAAGCTTTTCTTAACGATGGGATCTTCAGCGAACTTTGTGAACATGGACAGATGCTCTTATCGTGAAACTCCTTCGGACAGACATAGTGATAGAACTCTAATAGAAAAATAGTTGAGGTTTAGTTGAAATAGTTGGAATAGTTGAAATGTTTGAAGGTTATAAGGTGATAGTGGTGTGAGATTTTGGAGTAGATAATAGATTGTATTGCACTCCAATTAGTTGAATACAAATGCACCCTTGTTGCCTATTTATAGGTGTTGTTAGATGGTTCTAGAAGTAGAATAATCTAGGCTTTTCTTTTCTACATTACATTGTTATAGATGTTTCTAGATTAGCCTAATACTTTCTACATTATCTAGCAATTACAAAAAATTACTAGAACATTCTTTACAATGAGTTTTGCTAGAAGTATGGTGAATCTTCTAGAAAATTGCATCACTTTTTTAACACATAGGTTTCAAAGTGATATAGTAGTTGTTTGGTGGGTTTGATATTAGAGGGGTTAGTCATGAGTTTAATCACTACTTGGCAGTAAGAACTTGGTCTCTGGAATTAGTGACAGAAGTTGCTTTGTTTAAACGTACTCTTGTGAGGATTAGATTTCCAAGCTTGGATATGGTGTACTTTGATGAGAGTGTCCTGCTTGCTCTAGCATCTTTTGTTAGATTCCAACCTAAAACCAATTGGTATTAAGTGGAGTTGCCCAACAGGTATTTAAACCGCACCCCAGGATTTGAGGCAGGCGATGTGGGACTTCCAACACCCCTCCCTCCTCAAGGTAAACATTAGTACTTTTTAGGCAACTAGGGAAAGATTTGAGAGTCCATTGATATTGATCTAACCCAGCCTTTTGTGGAGAAGGTGTGGCTCAGAGGACATTGGTATCATAATGCATATTCTTAGATTTTGAGCCTAACTTAACCTAAAAAACCAGCTTATAAGGTGAGGATTGCCCAAGCTTTATAAGCACTACTTAGGCCATATCACTAGGCAATGTGGGACTAAACATCCCTCACAACCAGCACAATAAAGGTGCTGGAGGCTGCAATAAAGACAGCTCAAAGTTGTCGCAATTAAGGCGATTAAGGGTAGACCGCAATTAAGGTGGATTTCCAACACACCCCCTCACGCCCAGGCAGGCCCAATGGGCTTGGAGCGTGCATGATGCAGGCAACCCAACAACGGATCTAGGATAGGCTCTGATAAAATCTTAGGATTTGGGCCTAACTCAACCTCACAATACCGGCTTGAACCCCTAGCCTTAATTGTGGCAACTTTGAGCTGCCTTCATTGCAGTCTCCAGCACCTTTATTGTGCTGGTTGTGAGGGTGTGTTTAGTTCCACATCGCCTAGTGATACGGATTAAGGTTGAAGAGTATAGCTGTCCCCATATCATTTGTTATTCACAATTGATGTCTTGCTTTTTTGCAAGGCACCAACAAGTAGGTCCAGCTCATTACCTCTACCATTTAAGATTTTTGTAACATTTGTGGTTTGAAAGTAAATCTGGACATGTCCACAGTGGTTTGATCCTCCTCTTCAACTCCCTGAAAGAAGGAAAACATTACCAGCATTGCTGGAATTCAGTTTGCTAGTTACTTTGGGAAGTACTTGGGGTTTCCCATATTAAAAGGCCATGTCTCCAAACTGATTTTATCCTATTATTGAAAAAAAAACAATGTCTGCTTGCATATTGTAACTACGAATAGACTACTCAGCAGGGCTTGTAGGATTTGCTTAGCTCAATCACAATCAGTGAGGGTGTGTTCAACAACATTGATCAGGTTACTCGTGGTTTTATTTGGAGTGAGGGTGAGTCACAGAGTTTCAACTTGGTGATTTGGCAAACTCTGATAAAAAAGATGAGATTTGAGGGCTAGTCCATTCGTGATTATCATGTCACCAATGCTGCCTTACTAAGAAAATTGGTTTTGAAGCTCCTATCAGATGGTGACAGACTAGTCACTACCACCTCAGTTCTAGCCTTCCATGCTTGTTGCTGCTGATAATAATTGTTAAACTCCTTTTGTTGGTGATGAAATTTGGATTCTCTTGTTTCAACAATAATTCACCTGATATTCAAGTGTGACGTGAGATTCTTAAGTTTCTATGGTAATTTTGTGTGAAACACTAGCAAGAAAACAAATGGTTTTAGACAAAAATGAAATGTATATTGATAGAGATTTAAAAGTGCTTGAAATTAAACTGCTAAAGTGTAGGAAGATAGATTTTTGACATAAACGTAAAAGGTGCAGGAAAATGTAAATTGATAGAAATTAAGATACTTAAAAGTTAAAAGTAAACTAAATCACCCAAAAAAAATATCTAGACACGTAGAAGAACAAAAAATGTGAAGTGTAGAAGATTAAAAAGTAGAAATGTAAATTGAAATAAAGGCAGGAGGTGCAGGAATTTAAAGAGAAGTTGCAGGAAGAAAAGAGACCAGAAAAAGGGGAAGGAAAGTGCAGAAAAAGAATAGAGATTGAAGGAAGACAATTGCTTTGAAATTAAAAAGCGTTGGAATGTAAAGGTGAAAGACATATTTGATGTCAACGTGTTTAAGATCAAGGAAATCGACCTTTTGAACATTGTTCTTGTTCTTGCTAATACTTATAGGGAAACAAAGTAACTACCATCTTCTAATCTACTGACATTGTCCCATTAAACACATTTAAATACATGCTTATTTACATGCTCTTAATTAAGTGCCCACAATTTGCCCTTTGCTTTTCCCTCTTTGAATTTTTAAGTTAAATCCTTGCATAATCTTTACTAACTGCTCCACTTCATAATCTTGTAACCTCCATGTGTAGCAACTCATTTGACAAATAAGCCACTAACAATGAGCAAGAATGAGCTCTTTTACTAAGAGTCATGTCAAGTTCTTTGCTCTATTCTATGCTTTTGACATGCTTAAATTTTATCGAAATCTTCTTTGTCAAAGCTTATGTCGAACAATCTACGTAGCCTTTTTTCCATTACACAATAAATTCTTTTTTTTTTTGACACGTTGATAACCTACTCGTTGAACTTATGTTTGTCAAAAACAACAATTTGACTTATCCTCGACTCTATCTGTCCCCGAGGATGACTTCTGAAGCTCTGACCATGAAGCTAAGAGGTCAATTGTGTCAAAATATTCACACTCCAGCTTTTGGCCTTTTCTTATTTCATTTTAACGAGCTTTGGTTAGTCTTCTTTTGTCAAAACATCTCCTTCAAATGTATTCACTCCACCTGATCCAACTTTACTTTTGTTTCATAGTTCCTGACAGAAATCTTTGTTGAAACAAAATCAATATTTGTATCCAACAATTTCATCATGGCTGTAACATCAAGATTTTCTTGCGAGTAAACACTCAATATGATCCCTAAAATTGTGAAGTAGTATCAACCTAGTCCCTAAAACTATCGAAATTTCAAATTAGTCCTTGAAATTATAAAACGGTAATCAACTTAGTCCCTCCATTGAAAATCGTATGGACTAAATTGATTTTAAGTATACAGTTTCAGGGATTTAATTGATATTAAGTGAGTAAAATGAGGGATCAAATTGATATTAACTTATCATTTAGGGATATTTTTGGAATTTTGATAATTTCAAGGACAAGTTAATGCTACTTCATAATTTCAAAGACCAAATTGGATATTTAGGGTCCGTTTGTTTAAGATTAAAAAAATAATTGATTTTGTTATAAAATAATTTAATGATTATTTTTATAGATTTTTAAAAAAAGCAGAAGCAAATTTGTGTTTGTTTACAATCATAAAAATCACTTTTTTTTAAAGTAGTTAGTTATAAAAACTGATTTTTTTCCCAGAAGCAACTAAAAGCTGCTTTTCATTTTAACCCCAAAAATGATTTTTTTCTGCTTCTGATTATTTTCAGAAGCAAAAACAAACACACTATAAACATAAAAAAATCATTTTATGGTTAAAAAAATAATTTTTTTTAACAAAATAAGCAATAACAAACGAGCTCTTACTCATTTTCTTGCTCTTCGTCAAGCAAACTTTTATGCGGACTTGTTACTAAAACTTAGTACTTTGAATCAAGAAGCGTTGGGGTTGTGGGATTCTCCACCCCTGGCTTAAGTACCTTTTGGGCTGAAATAAAGCTGGTGCTCCTTTTTTATTTTTGTTACATAGGAGGGACTTAAGCCCAGCTGGTGCTCCTTTTATTAGCGAGTAGCTTCTTTTCTTTTTCTTTTTTTTCTCTTTTTTTTTTTTTTGATGAAGTTCTTTTCTTTCTTTTACTGTTCAAAATAAAAATATTATGGTATATAATTATATAATATAATAATTTATCAATATTTATTATGTCAAACACGATTCTTGTGAGATTAATTAAATTTGGAATTTGAGGTTGTTTTTGTTCAATTATATTATCTTTTATTATCTAAATAAAATCTTTTTTTGTTTAAAAAAAAGGGTCTCATTGATTTGACTTTCATTTTTTTTGGTAAAAAATGAAGGTAAGATGAGATATATCTCAAACAAGTGGTGATGAGTTCTTTTTGCATTAAGCAACACCTTGGATTATAATATTATGAATAAACAAACGAAGTAAAAATCAGAAGAGTTTTACTCCTTTAAGTAAATTGTCATGAATCGAAACACATGACTGTCGATATGTCCGAGTGGTTAAGGAGACAGACTCGAAATCTGTTGGGCTTTGCCTGCGCAGGTTCGAATCCTGCTGTCGACGAATTTTTAATTTTAATTTTATCATTCAAAATTTCATTTTTGACCAACATACCCAAGTTGAAACGCAAGTTAATGGGCCTCTCTTTAGATATGAATACGAGTTCATTGCTGGTCTCTTTCAATCCCCAATGCCAAGTAGTAAATTCCAAGTTACAGCTCTCCCTCGAAAAACAATTACTCAATCACAGTTCATGTATGTTGCTTTATAATCATTACAAAATTAACATAACTTATATTAATAAAAAAAATTTTTATAATTACGCATTTATCAAATATAAAATTAATATATTTATGGATTTAATTGGTATACACCCACAGTGTAAAGTTTTTTTACGTTGTCAACCAATCAGAAATTGACACATCATTACAAATGTTTGATTCTTATCATAATCATTTTAAAAGTCATCAATTCCATGATTTCTAATTGGTTGTCAATGTAAAAATCTGTACACTAATAGTGCATACAAATTAAACTCTACAGTTATTACATTTCATCCCGCGCATGGATCATCACACCACCAACTAGCTCTCTCTCTCATACTTAAGTTTAGGAGGTGTGTTATTTGTACACCTAACTTGAATATCAACACCGTATAAAAGTATACATGACCCACACATTATCTATTCTTTCTATGTAATCTGTAATTATTTTATTATGGAAAATATGATTTCAAATACGGTGTCGAGACACGATGTTCTTTTGTGATGTTAGAAAATCATTCCTGTAAGTTTAGACTTGATTTGTGAAAAAAGGTTGGTAAAGTTTGGCCAAATTTAAAATTTGAGTTTGGCTTACTTAGAATTATAAATGTTAAATCTGACTTGTTTAGCTCATTTACGTTTTTATTATTTTTAAGTTAATTTTAAGTTAATAACTTAATATTTACTAAATATTTTTATATTAGAAGATAAGTAAAAGTAATTTATAATATTATATTCATAATCTATTAAATAAATAATTCATAACTTATAGCAATTATTTTTTAGGTAGTCAGATTCATAAGATTGTGTTTGACTAATTTAAATAATTGAACTAATTCTTTAAGTTGTGAGCTTTTGTCAAACGAGTTTCATTGAACATTTAGAAAATTGAGTTCGAAAAATTCACAGATGGCTGAACTCATTTACACACATTATACAGAATAGGTTATGTTAGGGCTTTGTAGCTTTGAGCTAGATTTTAAAACCATTCAATATTTAATCCTTGTTGTTGCTGGAAAAATGAGGAGGAAAGAAAATAAAGTAGGACTTCATTTTTTTCAGAGATAGAATTACTGCTTGAGGTTTCTTACTGCTGAACTTCATCTCTCTTCTCAGGTTTCTTACTGCTAGAGGAACTGTAAACTTAAGATGAAGGTATTCTCAAGGTTTTAAATTGCTATTAAAGTTGTGGTTGTGGGTACGGTTACATTTTCCTTTATTACGAACTATTGCAGGAAAGTATGGCTGTAACACCCTGTTTTTTAGAATATTTTATTTAAGCTGGTTGCATTAAGTTGGATTTATCGTTTAAGGGCTTAGTGAGATTTTTGGTTAAAGTCCCTTCCTGGTACATGAGCACACCCGTGCTCATCAGCCAGCAAGCCCGTGCTTAAAGTCAGAAGCGTGATTCTGATTTTAAGTTGAGCACGACCATGCTCAACAGTGAGCACGCCCGTGCTCAATGCGTGGACCGCGTCTCGTGACGCTAAGTGGAGCACGACCGTGCTCAAGGGTAAGCACGACCGTGCTCAGGTCCGGAAGTTATATACGCGAACAGAACTCGAGGGTTTAACGTGTAACCCTACTTTTGGTGAACTCAGCAGCCACAGTGCGACCACGAAGAGCCGTTTTCTGGTTTCTTCCATCTGGGACAGTTTAGAGGCATTGGGAGACTGTTAGTGCATCATTGGTAGTGGTTTAGGTAAAGTTCCTTTCCCCTCTCTTGGTTTCCTTTTCCGTTATTGTGAATAGGGAACTAACCCTTGGTTGTCTGTTGATCCAAGGTTTGTTCGGTGTAAGTCGCTGTAAAGGGGAAGAGCCGGTTCGTTGCTTAGGACACCGAAAGAGCTACCTCCAATCCAGGTATGGGGAGAAGGGTAGTATTTACATAGGTCTGGGGCTAGTGTAAAGTAAGGGGTTCCCATAACTCCGTTTTCAATATTATTGTGGTATGATTAAATGTCTGAATAATGATGTATGTTGACTGCTATATGATGAGATTGTCATATGTTCAATATTCTGGAAAGTATGTTATGTTGAATGTGAGTATGATATTGATGTGTTCATCATTGTTATTACCATGAGATGGTTGTTGATGTTGCTGGCTGCATGGTTGATGTTATGATGATTGAGTTACTGCTGTTTAATCCCTAAAAACGTGTTAAAAGTGAGTTAGGATGTTTAATGGATTAAATTATGAAATTTGGTTAAGTATCAGCCTCTGTTCCTGCCCAGAACAGCACTGTCGCGCGTTGAGCACGACCGTGCTGAACAGGGAGCACGACCGTGCTCCCAGTTGAATTCTGGGGAGATGGCCGCGCTGTTGAGCACGGCCGTACAGGACAAAGAGCACGATCGTGCTGCTGAGCACGACCGTGCTCATTAAGAAGCACGACCGTTCTTCACTTACAGGGGAGCACGCCCCTCACGTGCTTAAGCACGACCGTGCTGGGTTACGAGCACGACCGTGCTCAACCCACTGTGACAGAACCAGATTAAAGGACTTAAGGGGTTTTAAACCCCACTTCCCTATGATGATAACCGATTAGACAACTTGGTAAATGTTAATAAAGATAAATAAAGATGATGAGAGGTTAAGTCGATACCCTTTAGGGTGCCGCAAGCTGAGGAGTTGTGCCTTGGGGCTTTTTGGCCAAGGAGGCCTTGACCCCACGGTTTGGGTCTAAGGTGTTGTTGTTACGTACCTTGGTGGCCGAGAGTTTGCCCCAGGTACTGCGGTTGATTCTGCTTAAGTCCTCAGGTAGATTCCGCGAGGCAAGTTGGTGCGGTTGATCCCGCTGTTACCTTCGGTCGATCCCGTTGGAGTTATGGAGGTGGTGTTGCCGTTGTTGTTGTGTTGCATACGCATTGCATCGGAGTTGTTGTTTAGGGATGTTCGACATAGGGGAGATCGTCCTAGAGTACGGCGATCCGGCCATCCACGGTTGGAGTAGATTCTCCTAGCGCCCCCGTGACGAGGAATTCGTTGGTTTGATGCGTTGGCTTATCCAAGGAGTAGATTCTCCGGCGTTGAGTAGATTCTCAATGTGGATATGTAACTCCGAAGTCGTTCATCCCGAGTTTAGTGGATCCACATGCATTGATGGTTTAGCGGAGTAGGACTGCATTGCACTGCATAGCATAATGATAATGTTGACGTTTGATGTGATGCTGCTATGCTTGCTGTTTACTTTACTGCCTATTCCTATGCTAATATGTTTATACGATTCTTACTCCCTATATATGTTTGTTGTTTGTGTTTGGCCTGATTGGCACATTGCAGAGGATGACGAGCAGCCCGGAGAGGAGTGACTCTGAGGAGCCGCCACTCATCGTAGGGCTAGTTTATGTTTCGTAGTTGTTAGTTTCAGTTGTAATTCCGTGGATTTTATTCCGGAACGGTTATACCAGCTCTGTATGTGACATCGGGGTTGGGTTATATTATTTTGGTTGGTCATGTTTTTATCGTTTAAAACTTATTTGATTTCCGCGTTGTAAACGGTTCATGTGGGACTTTTCTACCCATGGACAATTGTTTATTTTATCCAGTATTTGCATGCTTTCCTTTAAATGTTTTTAATTTAAATGGCTTTTAACATGCGGGGTAGAAGGGTGTCACATTTAGTGGTATCAGAGCAGTTCGACCTTGTTCGGACGTGGTATGAGTCTGTTGTGAGTCTGTTGTGTGACTCTTGTGTGAATTGTCTATACTTGCTATAGATAATGATGTTTTAAGTTAGTTGCCTGTAGCTTTTACTCGCTAAGTTTCTGTATTAAAGGCTGTTTTGGGCATGTGCAGGAACTAATGGCCGGTAGAGGACGCAACGATCAGGCGATTGCTGACGCATTGGCACTTCTGGCCAATGCTATCGGACAGGTCAACCCTAACAACGGTGGGCCAGCTGAGTTCCAGGGACTGGATAAGTTCCAGAGGAACAACCCTCCGTCGTTCAAGGGAGCGTATGACCCAGAGGGAGCATTGTTATGGCTGAGGGAGACAGAGAAGATCTTCCGTGCGATGGATTGTAACGATCAGCAGAAGCTCATCTTCGCCACCTTCATGTTGACTGAAGAGGCGGAGCATTGGTGGGATAACTGCAGGCAGAGGATGCAGGCAGAGGGCACAGCGGTGACTTGGGCTGTGTTCAGGCAGAGGTTTCTGGAGAAGTATTTTCCAGCTGATATCAGAGACAAGAAGGAGATGGAATTCTTGTCTTTGAGGCAGGGGTCGCTGTCAGTCGGTGACTATGCGGCTAAGTTCGAGGAGCTGGCTAGGTACTACACTCCTTACCAGCATGAGACGGACGATCGCTCCAAGTGTGTGAAGTTCGATGCGGGACTTCGGCCTGAGATCAAACAGGCCATCAGCTATCAGGAGATTAGAGTCTTCCCTATTCTGGTCAACAAGTGCAGGATCTATGAGGATGCCAGCCAGTTCAGAGCTGCTAGTTCCAGAGGATCGGACAATCAGAGTGGCAAGAGGGTTGATCAGAGGGATAAGGGCAAGCAGCGGTATGCCCCTTCGGGCAAGGACTTCAAACAGAGTGGCAGGAAGCCCCAGTTTCAGCAGAGTAGCTTCAGGGGTGGGTTTTCTGATGCCCCTAGAGCTATGAGGTGTGGGAAGTGTGGAGCACAGGACCACTATTCGTCCCAGTGCAAGGAAACACAGGTCATCTGTTTCAAGTGTGGCAAGCCAGGCCACATCAGCCGCGAGTGTGATGGAGCTAAGGCCGAGCCTCCCAGCGCTAGTAAGAATCAGAAGTCCCAAGCCAACAGACTGAAGACCACTGGGAGAGTCTTTACTCTTAGTGGAGCCGAAGCCTCCGAGTCTGATGACTTGATCCAAGGTACGTGTTTAATTGATGGAACTCGATTAACTGTATTGTATGATTCGGGTGCTACTCACTCGTTTATATCGCACGATAGGGTCAAGAGTCTAAAATTGCCTGTTACCTTCCTTGAGTTTGATTTGTTGGTTTCTACACCTACAAATAAACCTGTTTCTACTTCTTATGCATGCAAGAACTGCCATATTGTTATAGATGATAAAACTTTCCTTGCTGATCTTGTATGCTTACCTTTGAAAGACCTAGACATTATTCTGGGTATGGACTGGTTATCTTCCAACCATGTCCTTCTGAATTGTTTCGATAAAACCCTGGTTTTTGGAACTCCAAAGGAGTCTAAGAATCCAGACCTTCTCTCTGCCAGCCAAGTACGAGCTTCGATGAGAGACGAGGCCCAAGTATACATGATGTTAGCTTCCCTGGATGTAGAGAGCAGCCCTCCTGATGTCGCCAGCTTGCCTATTGTGCGAGAGTTTCCTGAAGTGTTTCCGGGGGATGTTTATAACTTACCCCCAGAAAGAGATGTTGAGTTTACCATAGACTTAGTGCCTGGCACCGGGCCAATTTCCATAGCACCCTATAGAATGTCTCCTCTAGAGCTAGCTAAGTTGAAAGAACAGTTGGAGGACCTGATGGAGAAGCAGTTCATTAGGCCAAGTGTGTCTCCGTGGGGAGCACCTGTGTTGTTGGTAAAGAAGAAGGATGGTAGTATGAGGTTGTGTGTCGACTTTCGACAGCTCAACAAGGTGACCATAAAGAATCGGTATCCCCTCCCTAGGATTGATGATCTTATGGACCAGTTGATGGACGCTTGCGTCTTTTCAAAGATAGATTTGAGGTCAGGGTACCATCAGATTCGGGTTAAGTCTGAGGACATCCCGAAGACAACGTTTAGGACGCGATATGGTCACTATGAGTATTTGGTTATGCCTTTCGGTGTGACCAACGCTCCTGCGGTCTTCATGGACTACATGAACAAGACCTTTCACCCTTACTTGGATAAGTTCGTGGTGGTGTTTATAGATGACATCTTAGTGTACTCCAAGAGTAAGGAGGAACATGAGGAACACCTGAGGGTTGTCTTGCAGACCCTTAAGGAGAAGCAGTTGTATGCTAAGTTGTCTAAGTGTGAGTTCTGGTTAGAGGAAGTGAGCTTCTTAGGACATGTCATCTCTAAGGGTGGCATAGCAGTGGACCCAGCTAAGGTAGAGACGGTGCTCCAGTGGGAAGCGCCAAAGTCTGTAACCGAGATTAGGAGTTTCTTGGGGTTAGCCAGGTACTATAGGCGGTTTATAGAAGGTTTCTCTAAGATAGCTTTGCCCTTAACCCGTCTCACCAAGAAGGGACAGTTGTTTGTGTGGGACTGTAGGTGTGAAGAGAGTTTCCAAACCCTTAAGAATAGGTTGACATCAGCACCAGTGTTAGTTTTGCCAGATCCTAGTGAACCCTTCGTAGTTTACTGCGATGGTTCTAAGCAAGGGTTAGGTGGTGTGCTGATGCAGAATGGTAAGGTAGTCGCTTACGCTTCTAGGCAGTTGAAAATCCATGAGAAGAACTACCCTACCCATGACCTAGAGTTAGGAGCTGTGGTATTTGCCTTAAAGATCTGGAGGCATTACCTTTATGGAGCGAGGTTTGAGGTTTTTAGCGATCATAAGAGTTTGAAGTATCTCTTTGATCAAAAGGAGTTGAATATGAGGCAGCGTAGGTGGATGGAGTTCTTAAAGGATTATGACTTCGAGCTGACCTATCACCCAAGAAAGGCCAATGTGGTGGCCGATGCCTTGAGTAGGAAAACCCTGCATATCTCCGCTTTGATGGTTAGGGAGATGGACCTGATTGAGGAGTTTAGAGACCTTAGTCTAGCTTGTGAGTTTACCCCTAAGAGTATTAGGCTTGGTACCTTGAAGGTTACCAACAGTTTGATGGATCAGATTAGAGAAGGTCAGAAGTTAGATAAGTATCTCTTAGACCAGCGAGAGTTGCTCGCTCAGGGTAGAGACCTAAGTTTTAAGGATGGCAGTGATGGTATTTTGAGGTTCAAAGATAGAGTTTGTGTGCCAGATGTTCCTGAACTTAGGAAGTTGATCTTAGAAGAAGGTCATAGGAGTGGATTGAGTGTGCACCCAGGTGCCACTAAGATGTATCAGGACCTTAAGAGAATGTTTTGGTGGCCTAGGATGAAAAAGGACGTAGCTGAGTTTGTGTATGCGTGCCTAGTTTGTCAGAAGGCTAAGATCGAGCATCAAAGGCCTTCGGGTAAGTTGCAACCTTTGAGTGTCCCAGAATGGAAATGGGATAGTATCTCCATGGATTTTGTGTCTGGACTCCCTAGGACTCCAGCTGGTTTTGAGGCAATTTGGGTTGTTGTGGATAGACTGACTAAGTCTGCCCATTTCATTCCGATGAACATGGAGTATCCTCTAGAGAAGTTGGCTAAGTTGTACATCAAGGAGATAGTTAGGCTTCATGGTGTACCCTCTAACATAGTTTCAGATAGAGACCCGAGGTTTACCTCTAGGTTTTGGAATAGTTTGCAAGAGGCTTTAGGAACAAAGCTTAGGCTTAGTTCAGCTTACCACCCACAGACTGATGGGCAGTCTGAGCGGACCATCCAGTCCTTAGAGGACTTGTTGAGGGCTTGTGTGTTAGAACAGTCAGGAAGTTGGGACAAGTTTTTGCCCCTAATAGAGTTCACCTACAACAACAGCTTCCATTCCAGCATTGGGATGGCACCTTATGAGGCTCTGTATGGGAGGAGATGTAGGACACCTTTGTGTTGGAGTGAACCTAGTGATAGTGTGGTGCTAGGGCCAGAGATAGCCTAGGAAACAACAGAAAAGATTAAGTTAGTTCAGGAAAAGATGAGAGTTGCACAGAGTAGGCAGAAGTGCTACCATGATAAAAGGAGGAAGGCGCTCAAATTCCAGGAAGGCGATCATGTATTCTTGAGAGTTACCCCGACGACTGGGGTTGGTAGAGTGATGAAGGCGAGGAAACTTACTCCGAGATTCATTGGTCCTTACCAAATCCTCAAAAGAGTCGGCGAAGTCGCCTACCAAATAGCCTTACCCACGTTCTTGTCAAATCTCCACAATGTTTTTCATGTGTCACAACTCAGGAAGGATGTTCATGACCCTAGTCACGTGATAGTACCCGACGCTATACAGTTGAAAGAGAACCTAACGTTTGAGGTGTTACCTCTTCGAGTCGAGGATAGGAGGGTGAAGCAGCTAAGAGGCAAGGAAATTCCTGTGGTTAAAGTGGTTTGGAGTGGGGCGACTGAGGAAAGTGCTACCTGGGAGCTGGAGAGCAAGATGATGGAAGCGTACCCGCATCTTTTCCCTTGAGGTACGTGTAAATTTCGAGGACGAAATTTTTATAAGGGGGGTGGAATTGTAACACCCTGTTTTTCAGAATATTTTATTTAAGCTGGTTGCATTAAGTTGGATTTATCGTTTAAGGGCTTAGTGGGATTTTTGGTTAAAGTCCCTTCCTGGTACAAGAGCACACCCGTGCTCATCAGCCAGCAAGCCCGTGCTTAAAGTCAGAAGCGTGATTCTGATTTTAAGTTGAGCACGACCGTGCTCAACAGTGAGCACGCCCGTGCTCAATGCGTGGACCGCGTCTCGTGACGCTAAGTGGAGCACGACCGTGCTCAAGGGTAAGCACGACCGTGCTCAGGTCCGGAAGTTATATACGCGAACAGAACTCGAGGGTTTAACGTGTAACCCTACTTTTGGTGAACTCAGCAGCCACAGTGCGACCACGAAGAGCCGTTTTCTGGTTTCTTCCATCTGGGACAGTTTAGAGGCATTGGGAGACTGTTAGTGCATCATTGGTAGTGGTTTAGGTAAAGTTCCTTTCCCCTCTCTTGGTTTCCTTTTCCGTTATTGTGAATAGGGAACTAACCCTTGGTTGTCTATTGATCCAAGGTTTGTTCGGTGTAAGTCGCTGTAAAGGGGAAGAGCCGGTTCGTTGCTTAGGACACCGAAAGAGCTACCTCCAATCCAGGTATGGGGAGAAGGGTAGTATTTACATAGGTCTGGGGCTAGTGTAAAGTAAGGGGTTCCCATAACCCCGTTTTCAATATTATTGTGGTATGATTAAATGTCTGAATAATGATGTATGTTGACTGCTATATGATGAGATTGTCATATGTTCAATATTCTGGAAAGTATGTTATGTTGAATGTGAGTATGATATTGATGTGTTCATCATTGTTATTACCATGAGATGGTTGTTGATGTTGCTGGCTGCATGGTTGATGTTATGATGATTGAGTTACTGCTGTTTAATCCCTAAAAACGTGTTAAAAGTGAGTTAGGATGTTTAATGGATTAAATTATGAAATTTGGTTAAGTATCAGCCTCTGTTCCTGCCCAGAACAGCACTGTCGTGCGTTGAGCACGACCGTGCTGAACAAGGAGCACGACCGTGCTCCCAGTTGAATTCTGGGGAGATGGCCGCGCTGTTGAGCACGGCCGTACAGGACAAAGAGCACGATCGTGCTGCTGAGCACGACCGTGCTCATTAAGAAGCACGACTGTGCTTCACTTACAGGGGAGCACGCCCCTCACGTGCTTAAGCACGACCGTGCTGGGTTACGAGCACGACCGTGCTCAACCCACTGTGACAGAACCAGATTAAAGGACTTAAGGGGTTTTAAACCCCACTTCCCTATGATGATAACCGATTAGACAACTTGGTAAATGTTAATAAAGATAAATAAAGATGATGAGAGGTTAAGTCGATACCCTTTAGGGTGCCGCAAGCTGAGGAGTTGTGCCTTGGGGCTTTTTGGCCAAGGAGGCCTTGACCCCACGGTTTGGGTCTAAGGTGTTGTTGTTACGTACCTTGGTGGCCGAGAGTTTGCCCCAGGTACTGCGGTTGATTCTGCTTAAGTCCTCAGGTAGATTCCGCGAGGCAAGTTGGTGCGGTTGATCCCGCTGTTACCTTCGGTCGATCCCGTTGGAGTTATGGAGGTGGTGTTGCCGTTGTTGTTGTGTTGCATACGCATTGCATCGGAGTTGTTGTTTAGGGATGTTCGCCATAGGGGAGATCGTCCTAGAGTACGGCGATCCGGCCATCCACGGTTGGAGTAGATTCTCCTAGCGCCCCCGTGACGAGGCATTCGTTGGTTTGATGCGTTGGCTATCCAAGGAGTAGATTCTCCGGCATTGAGTAGATTCTCAATGTGGATATGTAACTCCGAAGTCGTTCATCCCGAGTTTAGTGGATCCACATGCATTGATGGTTTAGCGGAGTATGACTGTATTGCACTGCATAGCATAATGATAATGTTGACGTTTGATGTGATGCTGTTATGCTTGCTGTTTACTTTACTGCCTATTCCCCTGCTAATATGTTTCTACGATTCTTACTCCCTAGATATGTTTGTTGTTTGTGTTTGGCCTGATTGGCACATTGCAGAGGATGACGAGCAGCCCGGAGAGGAGTGACTCTGAGGAGCCGCCACTCATCGTATGGCTAGTTTATGTTTCGTAGTTGTTAGTTTCAGTTGTAATTCCGTGGATTTTATTCCGGAACGGTTATACCAGCTCTGTATGTGACATCGGGGTTGGGTTATATTATTTTGGTTGGTCATGTTTTTATCGTTTAAAACTTATTTGATTTCCGCGTTGTAAACGGTTCATGTGGGACTTTTCTACCCATGGACAATTGTTTATTTTATCCAGTATTTGCATGCTTTCCTTTAAATGTTTTTAATTTAAATAACTTTTAACATACGGGATATAAGGGTGTCACAATGGCCGTTATAACTATAATTACGATCGCGATATGGTTTCGATAACTACCGAAACTAAAATATGATAGCCCAAATTTCAGTTTCAAACCCATGTTTGAAACTTGCTCTTAAGTCTTTACTTTAATTTGAAGGTAAAAAAAATGTGCAGTACTATGACTAGTAGTACCTAATTGAAGAGGAGGACTGGAGGAGCATGAGGCACAGAGTGTGTCAGCAAATAAATTTAAAGGCCAGATATCCCTGTCGGCGACTCAAACAACAGTTTGTCAAAGGAGTTTGGACCCACTTCACTAACTGGCACATCATGTCTACGAATATGATCTATCAACCTATATCTTTCTATCTCTGTTACAAATTTGCAATTTCCAATGGCTTTCCTTTGAGGGAAATGCAATGACTTTAGCATTTGCTGAGTCCTCAGATGCTAATTTCCATTGCTTGTTGCTCGCAAATTGGGGGGATCACTACTGTTGGTGTTAGAGTCAAAATACCCCACCTTGCCTTTTTGTTGAAATTGCTTTAATTTACTTCTTTCTTATCCATCTGCACTGTCAAATCTCCTGGGAATTCTGAGATGCAGTAAGGAGTAAGATTCTGCTCTAAAGAACATTGTTAATTACATCAGTGAAACATGCATTATAGGGAGGTGATTGCATGCATCTCTATAGATTAACATGCACGTACGTGCAACTTGATTAGACTAATTTGATTCGATGTGTTAAATTTGGTTAGGGTGTGTTTAGAATCAAATTATAATTATTTTCTTTTATATTATTTTGGTTAGAGGCAAAAAGACAGGAAGATCAGAAACGAAGCAATTGAAAATTCTATAGAAACAAGAGAGAGAGAGGTAATGAGAGATTCCCATGAAATTAAGAAGAAGAAAAAACTAAAATCAAATGGTGCTGTGTGGTTTTATTTTACACCAAAAGGAAGTGATGCCAAGTTATTTAAATAAGGGGTCATGTTGAGTAGTGCTCTTAGGGTATTGGTTAGAATAATAAATAAATAAAAAGTAAAAACTCATTTGAAAAATAAGTTTATCACTCTTCAAAATACAAAATATATCAAGTCTCAATGATAATTTTCTTTTTTTAGATCTTTAATTAGTGTCTGTTTAGCATTCTCCTTAAATAAATTGTATTGACATTATTTATCATAACTATTTAAAATTTAAATTAACTAAGGTTGGTCTACCAGATGAATTTTTTATCAATAAAGGAGAATTAAATAAAAGAACATAAAGGTTAAAATACATTTTTTATCCTCTATTTTATTTTTTAGTTTGAAGTTGGTCCTAATTTATGATTTGGTCCTTTAAATTGTTAATGTTACGCAACCTTAGTCAATTCTGTTAGATTTGAACAAATGATACTAGACTTCAATCGTTAGTCGCTAGGGACCTTTAGGGTCTGTTTGCGAGTCTTGTTTAAAAGGGGAAGTAAGGGAAATGGAAGGTTTATGAGAACCTCTCCCTTGTTTGTGAGTGCAAAAATTTGGAGGGAAAGTTTTTTAGGATTTTAGAAAACCCCCAAAACCCCACTTCACCTCAATTTTTTGGTTTACCCCAATTTGAGGTTTTTTGGGGGGTTTACCCCAATTTTTAGAGGAAAATGAATAAATTTTTTTTTGCATTAGTAATAAATTTTTTTTTAAAGGTGCATTAATTTTTTTTAACAAATATTACTTATGTTAATTTTCTAAAATAAAGGTAAAATTGTAAAAGTATGCTATAAACCCTCTATTTACTTTCCCTCATACAATATACACTCACAAACAAAGGGAGGGATAATACTCTTCTTCCCCTCCCCTCCCTCCCCTTTCCTTCCCCTTTGATCCCCCCACTTTCCTTCCCCTCCAAACTCCCAAACAGACCCTTAAACTCATCGAAATTCGAGCAAAAAACAGTCGGAAAGCGGGTTCCTCTCTCTTATCCTCTCTTCCTCATCTCTCTTCTTGTTCCTCCTGGAAATCCATTTAGTAAAATTTGTGATTTTATACTCATTCTAATTAGTTTAATAATCCATTTAGGGAAAGTTACTAACTTTTCCCGTCTATCTTTCTCTCTCTCCATAACACACTCTCGAGTCAGAGCAAATATGCAAAGGCAAAAAACAATGGTGGGTCAAGAAAGAAACACAAACCAAAAATAGGGGAGAGAACATAAGAGAGATAGAAAAAGATAGAGGAAGAAAGGGGTAAAGAGAGACGAAGTCCAGTTTTTGGCTACATTTTACCCAAATTCCGGTGAGTTCAAGAGTCTTCGATGACTAACGGTTTAAATTAATTTAACACCATTAGTGCAAATCTGATGGAAATTAAGGAGTAACTCAATTAGTGTAACGTTGATAACCTAGATGGCCAAATCAGAAGTTTTATTACTTGCAAGATATAAGAGCTTCTAAATCCTCTAGAGATACTTTCTACCTACAATTCTCTATTATGTCATGGAGGAGCAATTCAAGTAGCAAATCATTCACTACTTGAAATAGGATTATCTTTTGGGAGGCAAATGGGGCAATATCAATAAGGGACGCAGCCTGATAAGGTACATATAGATGCATCCCCGTTTTTCTAAGATGCATATTTTTTATTAGCCTTGCTAATAGGGTGGTAATGGGTTTGGCCGAGCTAGGCTCTGACATAAACATGCCAGATCTGTGTTCCAATATTCTCAAGGACTGAACCCAGCCTATTAACCTAATATATATATGCCGATTTTTAAGGCCTGAGTCTGGCCTACGTCAAAGCTTGGCCTGGCTTGAAAGCATATATATTTAAAGGCCTACTTTTCAATAAGGCCTTTAAATATGCCTCTACCTATCATAGGTCATCACTTGTAAATAGGCTTGTAAGCCTTTAATGATAAAGATGCCGGTAGGTGATGTGATCTAAGGTAAATCACTGTAGTTGCAGGATCTTTCTATGAATTTGCTTGTTGAAAATACAAGAACAATCATAATTAGATCAAGAACTAGATCACACAAATTAATTCTCAAATGAGAATTCAAGTAAGCCAAAAAAGAGTAAAAGAGGAGAGCTAGCTGCAAAAGTATACGAAAATGAAATAAAAGAACAGAGAAGAAGAGAAGATGGGAGAACGACACCATGTTCAATCCATTGTGAGGATTGGATGATAAGCCTTTGGGAAGTTTAGCCACTAGAGTGTTTCCACTTTAGATAAGATTCAAGGTTCAATTCAAGAACCCACATAAAAGGAGAATTCTCTCAACTCTGACAAGTCTCAAGTATGAGAAACTACACAGATGATGTTAAGTCTCTAAATGTTTGATGTGCATTTACTCTAAGTTTGGATGAGAACTAAACATTTGTCAAGGATTAGTTGAACTACATATTGGTTGTTGACCTATCTACTTAATGTGCAGATCATTATTTAAGTATTTTAATCACATGTCTGCCCTAAGACTTTCTTGGTCAATGGAGAAGAACACTCATCTGATGAGTAAAGCCAACCCTTCTATTGAAGAAGTTTCACCCGTTTGATAGCTTATCTGGAGATGTTGACTTTATGTCAAGAAGAGTCAACCCATCTAATGAAGCTTTCACCCATCTGGTGTATCTCAATGAAGAACACACAAAGACTGAAGAACTTTTGTGAGATGTCTACTCGGTCAGAAGATGTTGAAGCTTTCTATCACATGGATCAAGATTTTCAGAAGGTCAAACACTCAAAACAACTGTGTAACTCAAAAAAAAAAAAGTGCTACTAAAATGTAGTCTGAGTTGTCTTTGGCACTTGCCATATGCATAGCTTGAGCTACAACAATAACACCACTATTTTGCATTGTAGTCTGATCATCATGTTCTTTCGTATAGAATGTGTACCCATTAATTAGATAACCGGCGTAAGATATGGCATGAGTACTTGGACTTTGTGCTAACCCTTTCAATCTTTCTAAAATTGAATCTGGATCTACATAGCAATCTACAAAAAACTGATCCCTTAGCCATGTTATAAAACTCCGGTTGGCTTCTTTTGTTATCCATTTCTACGACTTATTCGGATTAAAAACCCCTAAGCACATCATTGTATCTTTCAACATATGGCTCAACCTCATCGATGTTATGTAGAACATTAAGTGCGCTTGCTCCCATTCTGCCTTTGACAACGTGAGTATTTGATTTTCTATGATCCTTTCACCTTCTGTTCTTCCCGTGTGACGAGACTTTGAAAGCCCTATTGACTCGACATTGGAATAAAATTCGATAACTTCTTCCACAATGTACCGTTCAACAATACAACCCTTTGGTCGTGATCGATTTTTCACATACCATTTTAATATCTTCAATATACGCAGGCCCACACAATTGTGTCTCTCTAACCAGGTAAACTACTAGATGAACCATTATGTCAAAGAACGAAGGTGAGAAATACATCTCAAGCTCACATAAAGTCACAAAAATTCCTCTTTGTAATATCAGCATCTTCATAGGGTCAATCCCTTTGCTGCAAATTTCTTTGAAGAAATTACATAATTTAGTTATGGACAGTTGCACTTTTTTGGGCAAAATAGTGCATATCCTGACTGGTAGCAAGTCCTCCATGAGAACATGACAATCATGAGACTTCAAACCCTTTAACTTCATATCTTTCATTGATACAAGGTTCCTAATATTTGAAGAACACCCCTCTTGAACTTTAACCCCATGAAGAAACATTAAAAAAGCCATTTTCTCCTTTCTAGATAGAGTATGAGCCCCTGAAGGTAGATATGTACATTTTCCCCTCTTTACTCATCCCAATTCTATTCTTATTCCCATACTAACCAAGTCCAGCCTTGCATTGATGCTATCTTTAGTCTTTTCTGACACATTGAATAGCCACTGATGATATTATCACAGATATTTTTTTCAACATGAATCATATCAACATGCATCCCCTACAAATGGTTTACCAAAATTAGTATACAAATCATTGACATTTTCAAACAGCTAGTCAACCATCAACATTGAAGGCCTTTCTCCACCACCGGTAACAATGTGTTTGAGGCAAAAATTTACGGTGCACGAGGAAGACATTCTTCTTACAATGTTCCAATCTCATCCAATATGTATCATCTTCACATATAGGGCATGCTAACCTTTGGTACTGTATCTTGACAGATTGCCATATGCCGAAAAATCTTTGATTGTGCCAAACAACATAGCCCTCAAAGTGAAAATTTCGTTTCTAAACTCATCATACATCTCCACACATATCTCCCACATTTCCTTTAAGTCTTTGATAAAAAAAAGTCAAGTATATGTCTATATCATTTTCTAGTTGTTTGGGCCCAGAGATTAACAGAGACAACATCATATGCTTGCGCTTCATGCTTAGCCATAAAGGTAGGTCATGAATCACCCAAATCACTAGCCATGTACTGTGAGTACTACTTTGAACACCATGTGGGTTAAATGTAACATCCCTAGCTGCTTTATGGATTGACGACTGTCCCCATAAACCAACACGATTCTTTTCAGCGTGTTTTGTCCTCACTCACACGCTTCCTGAGAAAACTTCCCAGGAGATCATCTATCCCAGAATTGCTCCAAGTCAAGCACACTTCATGATGGAGTTCTTAAGTGATGAGCTCCCGAAAAGAAGATACATCTTGTTTTTATAGGTAGCACCAATCAATTCATATAAGCCATCATCCTCAATTGTATAGAAGATGGAGTTCTTAAGTGATGAGCTCCCGAAAAGAAGATACATCTTGTTTTTTATAGGTAGCACCAATCAATTCATATAAGCCATCATCCTCAATTGTATAGCCCCTTACCTACATAGTCTCAGGATCCCTCTCATTCCGGTGTGTAATCGGTTCATTCATGTGTCCCTCCGCCTAGAAGCCTGCCAGGAGCCGCTCCTTGTCCGTGCCCTCTTGCACCGGCGACCACTCCCTGCCCTCGTTAGCCCCGGGTGTCACATGACCACCAACTTCTGCTTGGTTCGTCCCCGAACCACACCGTATTTGGAGAGGTGCCGCTCTGATACCATTTGTGACATCCCAGACTGCTTTATTGCTTGACGGCTGTCCCTACAAACCAACATGATTCTTTTCAGCGTGCTTTGTCCTCACTCACACGCTTCCTGGGAAAACTTCCCCGGAGGTCACCCATCCTAGAATTGCTCCAAGTCAAGCACGCTTAACTGTGGAGTTCTTAAGTAATGAGCTCTGGAAAAGAAGATGCATCTTGTTTTTATAGGTAGTACCAATCAATTCATATAAGTCATCCTCAATTGTATAGTCCCATACCTACACAGTCTCAGGATCCCTCTCATTCGGTGTGTAATATTTTCATTCATGTGTCCCTCCACCTAGAAGCCTGCCAGGACCAGCTCCTTGTCCGTGCTCTCTTGCACCGACGACCACTCCCCGTCCTCGTCAGCCCCGAGTGTCACATTAAATCCGTCAATAGACATCACAAGGCGTAGATTTCTTGCTTCTTGCCCAAAATCAGGATAATCGTGATCAATTTTCGACCATTGAGGAGAATCTGCCGGGAGTCGAAGCTTGTTATCTTGAATCCTTTGATCCTCATGTCATGTCAAGTGCTTTCCAACTTCTACACTACCGTACATGCGCCTAAATCTGGGTATAATGTGAAAATACCATACAAACTTCTCTGGACTCGATTCTATCAATTGCTTATATCGTGGGGCATTTCATTTTGGACATTCTCTTGACGATGCATATTCAATTCGAAATAATTAAAATGCAATTGTTAGGACAAGCATGTATCCTCTTATAGGTTATGCCAATATAGCATAACATTCGCTTAGCATCATATGTTCGACTAGGAAGCACATTATTCTCTGGTAACATTTCTTTCATATGTGTAAGTAACTCTGAAAAGCTCTTGTCAGTCCATCAATTATGGGATTTCAGGTTGTACAACCTTAACACTGCTAACAATCTTTTGAACTTAGTACAATCAGGATATAATGGTGTCTTTATATCACTTATCAACCTCTCAAACATTTGAGGACAATGGTGAAGATCTTCTTCAAACGCATTTGCCATGTCTTTAAAATGGTCAACCTCATATATAAAATTTGTGTCATCATCATTTGATGCACTATTGTCTTTAAAACGGCCACCCTCATCTCTTGTCTCTTCATGCATTGTCTAACATGTATAACTTTGATCAATTCCATGACATATTAAATAATCTTCCAACTCGTCTGCACTAATTTGCTCTGAATAACATCATTCTAAACAGGGGCATATGATTCTACTGCTGTTGTCTGTATGCTCAATTGTAACCCTAATAAACTCGTTGACTCTGTCCTCATATTCCCTCAACAAATGACTTGCAGTCATCTATCTCTAATCCATACTTTCCCAATTTACATATTAAATGCACACTAGAAATTTAAACAAGCATGTATGAAAGTAAAGGATGGAAAAAAAATACACGAAAGCATAGCGCTTGTGAACAACAGAGTGCTTATAAGGTCCAAAAAGGGTGCAACCAATTGTCTGAAAGCCTAACACTTATTAACACCAATGCACATGAGTTTCTTTGATGCTCTCGTGCTGCTGAACACCCGACAGAGTTTCCTCTCAACACTTGACAATCACCATAAACCCTAAACTAAAGAATGAAAGTAAGATAAATACCTAAGAAGAGCTTCCTTTCACGCTCTCGTGCAGCTGAACACATTCAAAGGGTTAGAGACGGAGCTCCTCCTTGTGAGAGAGGTTTTCGCAGTGAGTTGTGTTTTTCATGGTGAATGAGATAATGGTAAAAGTAAAAGTGTTTAAATTTTAAAACTGGAAAACAAATAACGTTTTTTCACTAAGCGCTATTAAATTAAACCTTAAATAGTGTTTGGTTATGGAGACGTTGTTATACTGAATATCTATAACGGCACATGTACAAACAAAGGCTATTATATATTTAAACCGTATATTAAAAGAAATAATGAGCAAAAATTTATCCTTTAATAGCACGATGTTATATAAGCGCTATCGAAACTCCTTTTAAAAAAAAGTATATATATTTTGCTTTGCGTTAATTTCTAATGAAAGTAAAACATTTTGTTCACTACAAAGTAATAATTTTTTCAACTGTGTACTTTTTACTATGTTTCATTATCAGACTATAGTGCATACAACGTTAAATAAAAGAGAATTCAAAGAACTTATTTCTATTTTATCTCTTATGTTTCAAATTCATACTAACACGGTGTTTGAATACATTGTTATAGAGACTGGAAGACAATAAAAAATTCAATACATTGTTACAGAGACCAAAAAAAAATTGAATACATTGTTTTTTTTTTTTTTTGATAAGCAAAAGGGGACTAAGCCCTAGGGAATAAACAACTAAAAACCTCTAGGAAAACAAACAGAGGAGGCATCAACCTTCAAAGCAAGGGAAACAAAACTAGGCGGAAAATCAAAAATCCTAATCTGGTCACCAACAGAATGACCGAACTTTGCTAAAGCATCAACAACTTGGTTGGCTTCCCTCAGAACATGCTGCCACACAATGTTGCAATCCCCATTGATGATATCCTGGATGTCTGAAACAAGCGAGAATGCACTATGGGTTCTGCAACGCCCATTAACAATCAAACCTAAAGCAACCTTAGAATCTGTGTAGATTCTAAAACGCCGAAATCCCCTACTTCAGGCAATCCTTAAACCACGAAGAATCCCCCACAATTCAGCTTCAAGGATTGAGCAGGAACCAAGATGGGCCGTAAAAGCAAATAGGAAATTGCCTCTATCATCTCTAAACACTCCGCCACAAGCAGCCATAGACCCAGTTTGAGAGACCGAGCCATCACAGTTAAAGACATATTCACCCGGATCAGGATGGATCCATCGAATCTGAGAAGTATTTCTGTCAGAATCATCAACTCCACGCTACTTCAAGTTCTGATCTAAGCTAGCCTTGACTGCCTCAACCATCATCTTTGATCTATTCAAAAATTCAATTGGATACCAAAGATGATTATTTAAAATATCAACATTTCTCCTCCACTAAATCTTATCAATCATAACACCGAAGATTAAATTCCAACTAATGCCATCCAAAGACTCGGTACTAATCAGATTCTCCTAGACCCAAACATGCCAATCTCGTTGATCAAAAAAGGAAGAAGAAAAGGAGCTTGTACTTAGGATATGATTCCAAGCTTCTTCCACTGCTATGCAATCCTTAAAGACATGGAAATGACTTTTGACATCTTGAAGACAAATGCTACACATATTTGTGTTGGATAAGCCCCTACTAAAACGAGTTCCATTTGTCAAGAGAGCTTCATGGATGATCTTCCAGAGAAGGGTTCGAATGCGCTCTGGCCCAGCCCAGGTCCACACTGCCATAAAAAGCTTCCTGTTAGGGTGCCTATCCATGTGGTGAATGACTTCAAAAACCGTGGACATAGAGAAGGCACCGCCATTTGTTGGGCTCCATGCCAGACAGTCTAGAATGTTAGACCCATTGGGTGGGTTCATACCCGTTATTCGGTTAAGAATTGGGCTTGGAATGACATGCTGAATGGATTGAAGATTCCAAGTGACCCTACTAGAAACAAAATCACTAGTAGTCTTGGAAAAGTCCACATTTGGCCCTACACCAGCAAAGTGAGACAAGGGTCCAACGTTAGGGATCCAACTACCAGTCCAGAATTTAACAAGCCCACCATTTCCAATCCTCCACACAATATTTTTTGAAAAGTTATCCCAGGCCCTGCAAAGTCCACGCCAGAAATTACTACCACCCTTGCTTCTATCCACCACAGAGAGACATTGATTGCCACAATTATATTTACTCTTGATAACCGAAGTCCACAGAGCATTGGAATTAGTACAAAGGTTCCGATTGGCTCTCATCATGTAAGCTAGATTAACATCTCTATCTTTCCTAAGGCCTAATCCTCCATCTTTCTTTGGACAGCAGACTCTATCCCACGAGACAAGATGAACTTTCTTTACTTGGCTAGAGTCCCTTCAAACAAAATTCCTGCCCAACTTGTCACTTCATCACAAATATTTTTAAGAAGAGACATTGTTTGCATAACATAGGAAGGCAATGCTTGCAACACCGATTTAGTTAAAGCAACCCTTCCTACAAAAGAAAGATTCTTTGCTTTCCAAGAACTCAAATGCTGGTTAACCTTGTCAATAATAAAATGAAAAGTTTCCTTGGATGCCCTCTTATGAAGAATGGGGACACCAATGTACTTTCCCAAATCATCTGTCCACAAAATACTTAGAGCATTGCTCAATTACTGCTTTGAGTGCCAACCCACATTCCTTGAGAAATAAACTCTAGATTTTTCTTTACTAACCTTTTGTCCCGAGCTTGAACAAAAAAGGTCCAAAATGGTTTGCATAATCTGAACTTGCTCCATATTAGCCTCCGCAAAGAAAATAAGATCATCTGCAAAGGCTAAATGAGAAATGAAGGGGCCTCTTCTGCATAATCTAATAGGTTTCCAAATTTTACTATCCACAGCTAAGGAGACCATCTGAAATAGCCTCTCAATACACAAGACAAGAAGGTAAGGATAGATCAGATCTCCTTGCCTAACACCCCTCGGCGGAAAAAATTCCTCCAAAGCCTCACCATTCCAAAGCATGCACATACTGGAAGAGGAAATACAATGCCAAATAATTTCAATCATATTTTCCGGAAAACCATTATCTTGAAGAGTATCCTTCACAAAGGGCCATTTGAGTCTATCATAAGCCTTCTCAAGGTCAACCTTAATCGCCATCCAACCTGTTCTACCTGATTTCTTTCTCATGGAATGGAACACATCTTGGGCCACAATAATGTTATCCCTACTTTGGTGATGGGGTACAAAACTACTCTGGAATGGACCAACCAGCTTACCCATTAATCCTCGAATTCTCTAGGCAATAATCTTGGTAATGACCTTGTAAGAGACATTACACAAGCTTATTGGTCTGAAACCCCGCATACACGACACCACCTCTCTCTTCGGTATCAAAGTGATGAGAGTATCATTCATATCTTTGATTTTCTTAGGATCAACGAAAATCTTCTTAACAAGTTCACAAAACTCTTTTCCAATCACTTGCCACTGGTTCTGAAAAAATATGGCTTGAAAACCATCTAGCCCCGGCGCTTTAAAACTCCCCATATCTTTTTATAATATCAAAGATCTCTACCTCAGTGACTGTCTATCCAGCATTAGCAACTCTTGAGGATCAATTTTGGGGAAAACACCGGAGAGGAACAAAGGAGAGAAGAGCCCATCATCCATGTAAATATCTCTATAGTAATCCACCACCATCTTCTCCAAATCATTCTGATCACTAACCCACTCACCTCGATCATTCTGTAGAGAATCATACCTATTTTTTCTTCTTCGAATTGTTGTAACTCCGTGAAAATACCGAGTATTTCGGTCACCATGATGCAACCATTGGGCTCTTGATTTCTGAAATCAAAAAAAACTTCTTCCTGGTCTAGAACACATTCATAATCCTTCCAGACCTTTAGATATTCTTCTTCCACGCCAACATAGGACAAAGATTGGCGCTAGTTATCGAGCCACTCTAGTCTACGAAGAAGGGCTTTCTTCCTAGACTTAATGCACCCGAAAACATCCTTGTTCCATCTCTTAAGAACATTCTGCAGAAGAAACAACTTATCATTCCATTCATTATCATGAACATCCCAGTGACTTCGAATGAATTCAGGAAGATCATCGTGCATGATCCAAGCAGCTTCGAACCTGAAGGGCCTTCTCCTCATATTCATCCTTTCCACACATTCAAACCTCAGTAAAATAGGCCTATGATCAGACTTAAGAAGGGGGAGATGCTGAACATATGCCTCCTGATGACTCATGCGCCAATCCAAGTTAATAAGACATCTATCAATTATTCCTTCCATAGAGCCTTTCTTCCACATAAATGGATGCCCTTGGAACCCCGCATCAATGAGGTTACACTCCTGCATAGTACCTCTAAATCTATAGGAATCTCTATGCAGTTGGACATTGACTCCTCCCTTGCGCTCATGCCGGGAGAGGCTACTGTTGAAATCTCCTATCACTGCCTAAGCTCCAGACACCGATTGATAAAGCTCAACCATATCACTCCACAACTGTTGTCTACGAGAATACTGGGGAGCTCCATAAACAGTAGTTAAAGATCATTGCCTATCATATTACCATCTAACCTTCATGTGGAAAATTTGAGAGGAATGACTTACCACATTAATAGTCCTCCAAGATTTATCCCAAAGACACTAGATGCCCCCTGAATGACCGCTAGCATCTTGAACAAAGCTACCACTGAACCCTAACTTCTTTACTATACCAGCTACCCTACTGCCACTAGTATGAGTTTCCATAAGAATCATAAAATTTGATTTGTAAGAATTCTTCAGATCCTTCATCAAGGACACGAAACCTTTACTTGTTGTACCCCTACAATTCCAACAGATTATATTCATTGGGAAGGATTTTGGGGAGGAGGTACCACACTTCTAGAATCACTCTTCTGCATAGCCGTAGCTTGATTACTACAAACAAGAGACCCATCATGATGGGCTATCTCCTTCGGGTTGACATTTTCATGCAAGAGTTTGTTTTTAAGTTTATGATCAAACTCCACTGCTTCCGAATCAACATGCACCTGCACCGAATGTAAAAGGTCCATCCCATGCAAGCTTGTAACGTATCTTGCTGTCGGAGTTGCATCTATCTCATTCTCTCCAAAATCATAGCTTCCTCCATTTTTTTATTCTATTTGCCATGATCTTGTTTACTTTTGGAGGTACCCTCATCGTCTTTATCACCTTTACCACTCTGTTTACTCACTGAGGAGGAGCTTCTTTTAAAGCTTTGATTAGCGACATCTTTAAAATATTTATTACGGTTTGTTTGGGGATTTTTACCCCCTCGTGAGTTCCTAACGCGTTCATTCTGGAAAGGTTTGGACACATGCAAGCTCACGTGAGCTTTAACTGGCGAGTAGTTGTGGCCAATTGAGTCTCAGGGACAAAATCAACATCTGCATTTAAAGCGGGGGCATCTTCCTTATTTATGACTTCAACCTTCTCACTCCTATCATTAGTCCCAGGATCATACTTGTTATCTTCTTCCCCCCATCACTGGAGAGAATCTCGAGCCCTTCTTTTCTGGTCTCACCTCCTTAACTGATTCCTTCTTATTAGCCGCTGCCCTAGGTAAGGGTTTCTGTTTCTCACTGCTATCCCGCATAAATCTCCTCTGATTCCTCTTATCTATCATCCACGGACCATAAGGAGGGGGATCTTCCGAAACAACCTCCCTCTCCTGATTTTTCGGGATATTATTCTGCACATTGATGATGTCATCCCTACCATCATCTCGACAACAAAAGCTTGTTGAATTTCTTTCATCATTAACAACAAGAGCTTGCTGAATCTTCCAAGACTTGTTGAAAGCAAGGGAGCTGTGGAATTTTATAATAGAAAATCTTCCCGCCCTTCAAGCTTTAACTTAGATTCTCTAGTGAGGATGGAGCACAAATCTATATTATAGGTTTTATTGCGACCCACGTCCTCTCTTCTGGGTTTTATTACGACTCACGTTCTGGATTTTATTGAGTCTGATTTCTTCCATCTTTCCCACACGAGAAACGGAACTCCCTCAATGAAGAAAAAGACGGATTGAGAACGAGAGTTGATAAAATTTGGAGTGTAAAGGGAAACAAAAACATAGGACAATTATTTATGGAAGAGATATTGTTGAAATACAAAGAAACATAATTAATAATGAATTGTGAAAATTGTGCGTCCAATATCCCGTTTTTGGTGTAGAGATATTATTGTCCATTAACTTCATAAACTGTTTCAATTAAATGCGGGAGAGAGTTGGTCACCCACCTAGAGGGGTATGCCACTTTGTTTTGAATTGCAGAAAAGATAGTGTTTCCTCAAGCAAGTGCTATTTTAGTTATTCCTTTAACAGTGTTTACTTGATAGAACGTTATTAAAGTTATTATGTATAATAGCAAATCTTCGGCGAAGCGTTGTAAGAGGTGGACCGCATTTTTAAATAAAGGTATCAGGTAGAGATATTATTTATATAAGGAAATGATATTAAAGGTTTATATGTTAATAGCGAATCCTCAGGTTAGCACTATTAAATACTTTCGTGCATTTTTTCAGAGCGCCTGCTGCCGAAACCGCTATTAAGTGTGCGTTATTAAATTCCGAATCTGGCATATTGTAAAGTGGTTATTTAGAAAAGCACTTTTATTACAAGTCCTAAACTATTTATTAAATGGTCCTATTTACTAAGTAGTCATCACTTCAATCATTAGGAGGTTCCAAGTAGTTTCATCCTCTAATGCATGTTTGGAAGTCAATTGGTTGACCATCACTTTTTGTAATGCCTCTTGAACTCTTCTTTGCCTAGCCCGGGTCATTAGTCCTTGAATGTCTTTTAAGTGTGGGACCCACTACCCTTGTGTTCATGATCACACCAATAGGCCTATATTGATGAACAGGCCACTAAGCCTTCACAAATAAACAAGTAAGTAGGTCTTTACATTTAATTAAATAGACCAGTAGATCTTTATTTTCAAATATTATAAATATTATAAATAATGAGTTAAATTTCTGTACACTGTCGGTGTAAAAGATCTTTGCACCGACATCCAATAATATCTAAACAAATCAACAAAATTGTTGATTCTCTCTCTTAGTTATTAAAATAAAAGCACAAGTGTCAAGATATTAGTGAATGTTAGCGTAAAACTTTTCACACTGACAGTACATACTACTTTAATTCATAAATAATATATTATAATATTATAATATATTAGTTATATGTGTGTGTGTGTGTGTATGTATGTATATATGTGTGTGTGTATTAAATAGGCGACCTGATATGTCTAGTAGGCTTTTCTTAAAGTCTTAGCCTGACATCTATAGCTATATAAGCTTTTTAAAAAGCCTTGATGTTGCCTTTTTTATTAAATAGGCTAGGGTAAGCTGGGTCTTGAATACGCTATGTTATATGCCGGCTGTCGAGCAGGCTGCCTGACCTATTCCCTGCTCTACGTGCTAACATGCATATAAGAAGCTGCCTAGTAAAAAAAGGGCAATCCAACGACATGAATTTGGTACTTGCCAATAAATTTTCACATGTTAAACACACACCTTCGGGCTTTCCAGCTTTGTCGAACACACTTTGACTATAGTGATCAATCTTTAATTCAACCAAACAAATACAATCTTTAATTAATTGTTAATAAAAGAAATCAATCAAACCAAGGGAAAAAATTGAATTGTTGCCTATGTATCATTAGAAGATAAACTATTAGACACAATAAGAAATGAAAGCAACAAAAATTATGGTAAACTAACATCAATAAAACGACAACAAAAAGAAGACTACTGCACAAGAAAAAAACTATATAGCTCAAAATCTTAGAAGCATGAGTCACACAAATTCTTATACTTACTAGTGTGAAATGAGCATTTATCACTGACTTAATACATCATATTTTATAATTGAAGAGCGTCGCTCGTTTTTTATTGTAGGAGCAATATCATATCTTTGACACAAAAAAAAAAATTAATCGATTTGGTTAAGTTTAGAACTACTGGGTTATTGTTTTTTTTTTTTTTTTTCTTTTGAAGGAAAGAAACTACTGGGTTTGACAATAGGTTGAGGGAACGTATGGATAGATAAACTCCCGTTTTTGTTTATAGCGGACGAAGTATGCAAATTCCCGTATAGGTGACAGCAACATCGGATCCTTCATAATCAATGTCCTAATAATAATGACCCGTGACATACGTTATGGACGAATAATAAATAGAGTCGTCACTCTCTGATTACATAAGCACCAACATAATAATTATTTAGAGAATAATATTAGATAAAAAATTCATTACGTATAAAAGAAATTGAATTTCATTTTTATATATTGTTGATGTAGAATTCTTTACGCTATCAATTACAAATCATCTCATATGTAACTAGAGTCACATTTTAAATAAAACGGCAATTTAAGATTGATTGGCAGTACCAAAAAATATCACTGACAATGCATAATAATTAAACATAAAGAATTTTTTTTTTACCAATAAATAAATTATATGAATAAATAATAATACATATCAATAAAAAAAACTTTATAACGTTTTTTTTTACAGTCTTTACTAACGTTTCTTATAATTTCTTTTTACGTTGTTCTTATAAATTATGTATACGCACGAGCACGAACGTCAAAAGTTGTAGAAAATATAAGGCTAAAATACCATTTTGGTCCCTTAACTTATTTTTCAGATTCAGTTTGGTCCCTTAACTTTTAAAAGGTTCAATTTGGTCCCTTAATTTGTCTTTATTGACCCAAGTTAGTCCTCTCTGTCAATAAAGTCAGTAACAGTGTTAAATGAGTTTCAATTTGGTCCCATATGTTTTAAATGAGTTTCAAATTGGTCCTTTAAATTGTTAACTGGTTTCAAATTGGTTCTTTTAATTGTTAATGATATTCAAATTGGTCTTTTAAATTGTTAGCGAGTTTCAACCCGATCCTCAAAAAGTTAACATCATTACTGACTCATTGGCGGAGAGGACTAACTTAGGTCAATAGACACAAATTAAGGGACCAAATCGAACCTTTTAAAAGTTAAGGGACCAAACTGAATCTAAAAAATAAGTTAAGGGACCAAATTGAACATTTTAAAAGTTAGGGGACCAAACTGAATCTAAAAAATAAGTTAAGGGACCAAAATGGTATTTTAGCCAAAATATAATAAGGGACGCAGTTTTCTCTATTAGTATATTCTTAAAAGTAAACGGTGCTGTTTGTGGCTGCGCCAGTTAGGTCCATTGCTCCATTACCAATAGATACGAATATACGATTGTACCATAAAAAATTGATGTTATTTTTTTTTGAACCAGAAAGAACTTACTTCGTATCATTAATAACAATATGAGAAATACAAGATGGTAATGTGCTAAAGACATGAGATAAAGCATTAACAAAAGCTGCTCTAGCCAAAGCATGAGCAATCCCGTTGGCTTCTCTCTTAACAACTACAACTTTAAAGTTTGGTTTGGTAACTAACGAGTAATGTTATTTTGACATCCAAATTGAATATCATGGGGGACATCCTAATATTTCAATAGGTTATGAATCACTTTACTCTTTTTCTCTTTTAGTTTTATTGATTCATAGCTTATTAAAATATTAAGATGTTCCCATAATATCCAATTTGGATGTCAAAATAACAATATCCGTAACTAAAATACTCCTACAGGCTCTAATTAAATAGCCAAACTCAGTCCCATCAGTGTAAAGCTGTGACAGCATTTGCACACTGTTAACAACCTTGGAGCTGTTACTTTCCAATAATACCATAATAAATCGATATTCTCATATAAAAAATCTCATACATATTTCATGCATAATTTTTAAGAGTAATGCTAAATGGTTCGAAAATCTTTGACGAATCACAAATAGTATGGGCCAATCACAAGTAAGAGAGGAGCAAGACCAATCAGCAGCACTTAATAAAATGCATTACTTAACAAATGAAATTTTCTATTCACACGTCGTTTTTACGAAATTGTTTTCGTACTAAACATCATTCTCCATTATTTAATTATTGTCTTTAACTTTTAGATAATTTTAATTTTATAATATAAAACAATTATATTTTGAATTATAAAAAGTACAATTATTAAAATGATTGTCAAAATTTACTCTACAAGTAATATTATTCTAAAAATATATACACCACGGTGCCAATCAAAAGAAAAATAAAACAGAAGCAACACACTAAGTAATAAATAATACAACAAAATAAAGTTCTTTAGCGTGGCTTCTAGAATAGGATAGGAGTAGATACGTCATCAATGATTGTGATCACAGCTCACATGATAAAAAAATATGTAAATATTAAATTGATTAATTACATAATTAATTAAAGTGAAGACCCACATTAGTCCCCGAAAAAATTTTGCGGACCCACTTTTAGTCCCTAAAAAAATAAATTAACCATTTAATCTCTAAAATTTTTAAAGCGGGACGCACTAGTCCCTAGAATTAGTTCTGACGTATATTTACTTATCCGTATGTCCCATTAACCATCTTATTTGGCTTGTTAGTGGTCTTACGTTCCTTTTGACAGATTTCGTTGGTGGAAAACAAATAAAATATGAAAACATGCACAATTTTAAAATTCAAATACCTGAAAATTGTACTTTTTTTTTTCACTTTTCTTTAATTTTTCACGTCAGAAATTCATTATAGGTCATGCAAGATTATTAATGGGTCAAATAGAATGGTTAATGAGACACATAGACAAGTAAATAGACGTCGGAATAAATCCAGGGACTAATGGTCCCGCTTTGAAAATATGAGGGATTAAATGATTATTTTATTTTTTTAAGGATTAAAAGTAGGTCCCCGAAATTTTTTAGGGACCAATTTGGGCATTCACTCTAGTTAATAATAGTATATCCAATAGGATAATTAATTGGAGTTACTTAACTTCACTTTTTATGAGTCTTATCATGTCATGTTACTTTTTTTTTTTTTTTTTACTTTGGAGGATGCTAATCAGTGCCCTCAGAATATTGATTAAGAATCAAAAGAGGTAAGTTTGTGGGGGTAGCTCAACTAATTTGAGCTAAGGGTATAGGGAGTTAAAGGAGCTGAAGGTTCAGGGTTCAAACCCCGGTAAAGGAGAAAAAACTAACATAACAACTAACATTTCTGAGCTCAAGCTTGCACTATTAAGCTTCTTGGGTGTTTGAATGTGATATGGACTTTTGAAGGTTCTATAGTTCTTTGGTTGTTGGCAGATGTTTTGGCTTGTTAGTATGTTCCTTTTCTACTATGCTCTTCTGCTATATGGGTTATGCTCCTTTGAGTTGAGCTTCATCATTGGCTTAGATCACTTGATGGGTTGGAAAGTTGTTATATGGTTAACTTCTGGTGGGGTAATTTTAACTCAATAGTTATTAATTCTTTTGTCTGGTGGTATAGGAGGCTTTTTGTTCTCCTTTGTTGTTTGTTCTACTTTGCAGGTTGTTTTTCTTAGTGAACCTTCGTTTAATTGATTATGGTCTCTTCTTTGGGGCAACTTCAATTTTATATAGGTTTCTTTGTTACCTTTGCATACAGGTTAGAGTACCCCTCACCTAGCTAGTACTGTTAGTCAATATACCTTTTGCTTATTAAAAAAAAAAAACTTAATGTTTGTCTATATAAAAAAAAGAGAGGCAAGTTTGTGTGGGAAAGTGGTGTATTTATATTCTTTAAGCAACTTTACACTTTAATAGTGCAACTCTTAAAAGTTCATTAAATGGGTTCCAAAAGTTACCCCAAATCTTTATTTACATTTATTTTTGTTTAAATTTAAAATAGGCTAAATTATATTTTTGGTTCCTCATCTTATTTTGCAAATTCATTTTGGTCATTTATCTTTAAAATATTCATTTTAGTCCTTTATCTATCAAACATTATACAAAATGGTCATTTCCGTCAATTTTGTTACTAACATCGTTAACGTTAACTTACGTGGCAGTTAAATGATGATTTGGGCAGCTGAGTTGGCACATTATCAATGTGGCAATATATGTCAGAGCCACATGAGAGGACCAAACTGAAACCAAGAAACGAGATAAAGGACCAAAATGACACAAAAAAATAAGATAAATGACCTAATCAAGTATTCTTCTCCAACGAGTCTGCTTCCCCACCACTAAGTCTTCTTCCCTAAATTGATGACCTAGGGTTTTTGGAGAGTTGCTATTGCTCAGGTATAAGTTTAGGGTTTTAACTCTATTGCCAAATTTGATGGATTATTCGCAAAATTAGATGGATTATTATCCTTTTCAACACTTCCAATTGGAATTTGACAATGGCGACTAAATTGTTCTTCAAAATTACAAGTTTTGTGGGTAATGATGAATAAACACTTTAGAAGGCCAAGGGGGGTTTTTGTAAAGTCTATTTTGTTGGACAATTCATATTTCTCAAGTTCAATCCACTACAAAAAAAAGCCTGATTACCGACGGCCAAAAACCGTAGGAAATGCTAAAAATCCGTCAGAAAAGCGCGTTTCCGACGGACTTTCCAACGGGCCAAATCCGTCGAAATTTCCGACAGCTTTTTCCGTCGGTAACGTTTTTCCCGTCGGAAACATTGCTAACGGAAAAAGCCGTCGGTAATTAACTTTTTTTTAAAAAATTATTAATTATCTTTTTTTAAAATATAAATTATTAATTCTTTTTTTTATTTTAAATATGACATTTTTTATTTTATAATATTGAGTTGGTGGCTGGAATTCCTCAAGCACGGTGGCTGGTACTCCAAACTGGTGGTGGGTGGCTGGTACTCCAAACTGGTGGTGGTTCTCTGGAGAAGAAATAGATTCCGTCAGTATAATGCACAAACAGAGAAAAGAGTTGGAGGAGAAGGTGGCTGCTTACCTCAATGTGGTGGCATGCGGCGGAGAAGGAGGTGGCACAGGCGGCGTACGGTTCGGTCTCGCACGGTGGTGGAGAAGAAAGAAGGGAAAGAGATGGAGAAACGAAGAAGAAGAGGAAGAAGGAACATATGGTGGCTCACGGTGGGGGGTGGGGGGTGGGTGGCCGGAGAGGACAGGAAGGTGTGGTCGTGGCTGGGGTCGCCGATGAGGAGAGGGAGAAGAGTGGGGAGAGCAAACACGAAACAAGAAATGAGGGGGGAGGGAACCGGTTTATATAGATAAAAGGAAATTACCGACGGACTAGGCCGTCGGTAACTAACGACGGATTCAAATTTCCGACGGCGGGATCTAAATTTCCGACGGCTTTTGCTGTCGGTAATTCAAAAAAAGACTACCGACAGAAAATTCCGTCGGTAACTGAGATCTTAATTCAAAAAATGATTATCGACGAAAAATTCCATCTGTAACTGAGATCTGATTTTCCGACGACCTCCCAAGATTTCCGACGGCTTTTGCCATTGGTAATTCAAACAAACGATTACCGACGGAAAATTCCATCGGTTATTGAGATTTGATTTTCCGACGGAAAATCCGACGATAACAGGTAATAGGCATTTCCGGCAAAAATTCCGTCGGTACAGACGTGCGCCAAAAAAATCGCATTTCCCGCCATTGATACCGACAGAATTACCGATGGAAAAGCCGTTGGTAACCTTACTGACGGATTTTCCGTCGGTAATTCTTGTAACTTTTGCTTTCCAAGCTTTCTGACGGAGGATTCCGTCGGTAAGTTGTTAGTTTCCGACGGAAATTGTGGTCGTCGGTAACAATCCGTCGGAAATCCTGCCTTTTCTTGTAGTGATCTATTCAATTACTTCTAGGTTTCTCTATATTCCTTGTTATTCTCTTTATTACACGTTAATTTATTAAATTTATGGGGAAAAAATTCCATTGTCTACATTCAATCCACAAAAACATATGCCATCTTCATCCTAGTCTCACCCCAAACCATAATTGCAAAATACCAAGAACTTCAAGAAGGGAGTGTTGAAAAAGGTACTAATCCATCGAAGATGTATCAGGACTTGAAGAAGATGTTCCGGTGGCTTGAGATGAAGAAGGAAATGGTGGAATTTGTCCAGTTCGGCTTGGTGTGTCAAAAAGCGAAGATTGAACACCAAAAGCTAGCAGGATTATTATAATCGTTGGATGTCCCATAGTAAAAAGCTTTCAAGCATCAAGACCTCAAGCAAGATTAGTAAATATACTAGGTCTTAGATGTCTTGTAAGGGTATGATGATTAAAACTCATTTTGGCTCAACTCATTTTGCCTCATTTAATCAATTTAACTAAAACACTACATTTTTGAGTAAAAGATTTTTAATTAAGAAAGGTAGTGTAACATCCATGACTGCTCTATGGATTGACGACTGACCCCACAGACCAACACGGGTCTTTTCAGCATGCTTTGTCCTCACTCACATGCTTCCCAGGAAAACTTCCCAAGAGGTCACCCATCCTAGAATCGCTCCAAGTCAAGGACGCTTAACTGTGGAGTTCTTAAGTGATGGGCTCCCGAAAAGCGGATGCATCTTATTGGTATAGGTAGTACCAATCAATTCATATTAGTCATCCTCTACTGCATAGTCTCATACCTACAGTCTCATGATCCCTCTCATTCAGGTGTGTTATCGGTTCATTCATGTGTCCCTCCACTTAGAAGTATGCCAGGAGCCGCTCCTTGATCATGCCTCTTGCACCGGCGACCACTCCCCGCCCTTGTCAGCCCCGGGTGTCACAGGTGGTGGATGGGATAGTTTTGTAAAATTACTTGGGTTAATGAGTTTTTTTTAAGGGATAAATCTGTAAAATCATATGTTAAAGTAAGGTTAAGATTGTCATTTACTTATTAAAAAAATGTTTTTTCGTTTTTCATTAATAAATAAATTAATGGAGCATTTAACATAACATTAACTTGCAGCTCTTTCCTAGAGCACGAAATTGGACCATTACTCTTCCCTTGCTTTCTAAAATCAGAAATTTGCGCCTATTGATTTCATATCCTCTTCACTTGCAAAATTATGCACGTTTCAATTCTTCCGCCTCTTCGATCTGAAGATGATAATGAAATGATGATGGTAAAATATCAAGGTAACATCTCTTGCAATTTTATCTATTATGTTTTCTCTTTAATATTCTCTTTCTCGCTTAGACATAAGCGAAATTTGGAGTAGCACAAACAGACTAACACGCCAATGAATAGAAGAGAGAACGAAATTTGGAGTAGGGATTCATTTGGAAAATGATTGAAACAGCCTTGACCTGTATTATCTATTCACATTTTTGATAAGCAAATCGGAAAATGCATAATTGATTACAAGAATATTTCATCTATATCAAGATCAAATTCTATAAGTAATATTTTTGCCATTTTTGTATTTAAAAAATTAGTATATTTATCAACAAAAAAAAATTAGAGTAGACAAATCAAAGATGATCACGAACCAGACGAAACTTAACTAGCTTAGTTCAGATGTTCTTACTCTTATTAGTTCTCTTTCTTTTTTTAAGGGACTTCAACGAACAACTTTATATTTTAATTTATTTGTGTCAAATATTTTTAAGCCAAAATAATTGATTTCATACATGTTACTAAATTTATTTCTATATTTTCTAATTCAAGTATAACTCATACATAATGTTGTTATTTAGTTAATTATGCAAATATTTTGAATTTAAAAATATAAAGTATAAACAAATTCTACATATTTAGAAGTTCAAAAAACAAAACACCTATTCAATAACTTTTCATTTTAAAAATTGAACAAATTTTAAATTTAATTTTCAACATTTAAAAATATTTATCCAAATAAAATAGTGTAAAGACACATAATAATATATATATATATAACATGAAAAATAATAATAATATTTTTTCAAAGTCTGTTAAATTAATTTTTAAACGGTGCACGTTCACTACAATTGAATTTATTTCAACCTATTAAATCTTATTTCCAAGTTGGTGCACATTAATTGAATAATAATATAAATAAGGCTGTAAATTTTTTCAAAGGGTTCTAGCCATATCATTTGAATTATACATATATAGAATTATAGGATTGCAAATAATTTGTCCCAGATCTTGTCTCCAACGGTGCATTGGTTATTCCTTGATTCCTTCAATTGATATATGCAAATCCATTTAAAAACAATATGGTTAAAATATAATTGATTGTCTAGCTTCTTTACAAATTGCAACATATTGAAATTTTGTCTTAAACCATATACAACCGTTTTGACATGAGAAAGAGGAAATTAATGTGCAACGACTAGTTTCTTGAATTCATTCCTTTCCTTAATTAAGATGCAATGGTCATATTTTCAAAGGTATATAAAATTGAGTTTCTTGATTACAAATTCAAGAGAATAGAGATCACACGAAAAATATATATTACTTTGATCTGAAAATTATTTGTGAGGCCGAACGTGTTATAATCATCGTACTTGAAGTGCTTCAATTTGTATCATTTACACTATCTAGAATGCTTCAATTTCTTCTACACCGTGTGTCAACTGAATAGGGTATGGTATGCCTAGCTTGAGGGTGATGTACCCTCTGATTAGAAGGTGAGGTATCCGAAGGTGCGAGGGAGAGTACTAAAGTTCATTGAGGCTCTTACACGTGGTAGGTGGGGTGGGATATCCTAGGAAGTGTGGTTAGAGTGCTCTGTTGTGCACAAAGGTTGCAAGCACCAGTTTATAAGCTTGTTATTAGAGGAAGAAAATCCCACGGATGGAGTGAGGACTGGATCTAGGCCACCAGCGGTGGGTAGCTGAACCAGGATAAAATCCGGTTTGCAAGCTTTTCTTCCCTATCTCCTTTATATTATTTATCATCTTCTTTGGTGCTTTGATTGTTTTCATTGTACGCATTAAGTTTTATTTGAGAAAATCATTTTTTGATAAATTAATTTCGAAAATTTTATAAACCCAATTCAACCCCATCTTGGGTTATGATTGTCATAGCCAACAAATGGTATTAGAGCTTTGGCTTTGGTTACAGCTTAACAACTTAAAGTAAAAGATCCTATTTGACGGCAACCTTAAAAGCTTCTTAAAAAAAAATTGAGTTTTTGTGATTTTGATAAACCACTATATTTTGATGCTGTGGATTTTGTTTATTGGAAAGCTAGGATAGAAATTTTTATGAAAGTAATAGATTTTGATTTGTGAGATATTGTGCTAAATGGTTTTATTTTCAAGCCCAAATCACAATGGAACGAATTTGATAAAAATAGTTGGTTTAAATAAGTTTTTAGTCCCTGTAAAGTTCATTGATTTTGGTTTTAGTCTCAACCATGTACAAGCACCAAAACTGGACCAAAGGAGAGAAAAATTCTATCATCTCAGCCACAGAGGCAGGGTGTGGGAGTGAGTATATACAGAGACACTGTTTTGCACGCAAAAAAGACCTTAAACTTACTGTCCCACAAAATGTAGAAAAAAGAGCAAAACCAGAGGCCACCACACCACACCACACCACACTGACCCCTTACAAAACAAATAACATATAATGATTGAAAATCCTTCTAAGTTTTAAAATCATCACAAGATTACAATGCAAAAAGGAAACAATAAGGGTTAGCTCCACCGTACCACTACTACTACTACTTGTAGGGGCCCCTTTATAACTTGAAATTTTGCCAATCAAGTTCAAACCATCCATCCCCATCCATTTTGGTACTACTATATTTATTGTCAACAAGTGCACCGATCTGTTAGCAAAAAATGTGCACGTAAATATATGGTTCAAAATGTTGCATGCTGGGGACACCACCCCACGTGCTGCTGTATCCACCGTTTATTTCTGTGACTACAAACAACGGCATGTGGGTGTGACCTCCTTAGGCTATGGCTAAAGCTGTACAAATTTTCAATTCTTTTCCAAACCATAACGCCAATAAATGGCACTGTTCAAATGGTCTTTGTCTCAGGCAAGAACAAGATAGTAGTATAAAGAGAGCAAGTGCCTGAAGAAAAGAAAAAGAAAATAAAACCCCACCCTACCCCTAAATCCCAACCAATCCTACACATCAAAAACCTCACAAAAATACTAAAATAATTTTTAAAAAAAAAATTTGTCACAACAATACACCTGTTCATCCCCCCGACGGGACATGTTAGTCCCTCATACAAGCTCCAACATTCATTTACTTGATTACATGTCTCGTTCACCATCTCTCTGGCCCGTCGACAGTCCTGCATGGTCTATGATGAATTTCCACATTGAAAAAAAAATTGAAAAAGTAAAAAAAAAATTATGCTCAATTTTTAGGTTTATGGATTTTAAAGTTGTGCACATTTTTTCACCTTCTTTTGATTTTTGTTATGGAAATTTGTCATAGGCCATCAACGGGCTAGGCATGATGGTTAATGAGACACATAAGTAAGTACCGGACTTTGGAACTAATCTGAGAGACTAACATTTTTGCATTTATAAATTTGATGAAATAAATGGTTAATTTATTTTTTTAAGGTTCAAAAGTAGCCCGTGATTATTTTATGATCAAATTGGACCTTCAATATTCTAATATTTTTACCAGAAAACCCCCGTCTCCTCACCTCTCTCATAAATGAAGTAATATGATGCCATGGCCTAGACAGAGTACTACTATCAGACATGAATGCTATTATATGTGGCGACAAAAGAGGCAAAAAAAATCAGAAGCTAAGTGGGATTCTCTTTCTCCAGATCAACCTTGTGATATTGCTCCTTTGCACTTAATTCTGTTTATGACTCCATGACCCCCACGTGTACTGTAGCATGAGGAAAAATAGGATCCAATGAAGGGCAATGCATATATATTTCATCGTATTGGATATATTTTGAGGGTAAAAGTGGAATGAGACATACAGGGTACATGTGTGAAGTAAACGGAACAGTTGTGTTATTCTAGCATCTGTATACGATAACCATGAGATAACTTGAATTGTAGTGCTACTTTTCTTTTTCTTTTTTTCTTTCTTTTTACAAATTTTGACATTTTTTTTAAATAAAAATTTTATTTCTAAAAAAAACCCATTAACCAGGTAATGAACTGAATTAACCAGATATTTATTCGAGATTAACTAGATATTTGCACATACTTAACCAAAATTTTATTTCTAAAAAAAAGCCATTAACCAGATATAATGAACTGAATTAACCAGATATTTGTACTTGATTAACCAGATATTTGCACATACTTAACCAAAAAATTTATTTCTAAAAAAAAAAAAATTATTTCTTCAAAAGAAAGTCAAATTTTAAAAAAAAAAAAATACACTACAGTAGCGTTACAGTGGACATACATACGGTTGTCACCGTATGTTGTCCACTTTCAGTGTCAACTTAACATTTCGGGTAAACGACCCGAAATGAGGAGAGAAGTAAATAGAGGAAAAAATAACATATATTTTTTTTTTTTGGTTTTTGGAATTGGAACCCACCATGATTAGGTCTTTGACCTCCCAGTAGATCCATGAAATATTCTACAAACTTAAATCATTTGAACCTGTTATATGAGAATAATCTCCTCTCGGACGGATGCTCAGTGTCATAGTTAAGGTCCTCACCCCTATCCAAAGACATATTCTGTGAAGTTTGAACCTAAATTATCCCCCTATAAGCCAGTTTACCCAACGAACGGAACCACATCATTGAATAAAATAACATGAATTTTATTATTGTTATTTTGTAAAAGAAAGAAGGGATGAATCCAATTTTTTTCTTTTTGACATTTTAGAAATCGAAATGGTTAAAGTGGCCACCGCACAAAATAAAGAAAAAACAAAAGAAAGTGAGTAATAAAGTGCCCTATACGAAATTATGTGGTGCTACAAAAGGCCAGAAAGCGAAAGTTCCTGTTAAATGCAAAAGTATGAATATTTCTTTATGGAGAGAGAAGGGAAAAAATAATGCCAGAAAAAGAAGAACCAAACAAAAAAGTAATATAAACAAATAATTTCGGTACATTATCATGAGTAAATGAATCATAGTTTTAGTGGATATGGGTCCAAAATCCCAAATTAAAATTCAGAGATGTGGTTTTGTTTTGGAGTGGCTGGTGGGTCTATGCTATAATAGCAAAATAGAACATAAAAAATTGTAGCTAGATTATGATAATACAGATGAATAATATAAACAAATTATAGAATGTAAGGCACGGTTGGCTAATGGTCCTTTTCACACTTTGATGGTGGTTACCCAAATAAAATATGAGCAGCAATCACAAGGGATCCATCGGTCTTCTTTTCATTGATGCTTGCACCCTATATCTTTTAGTAGGTGATGTTATCACGGAAAGAAATGTCAATTATATTATAGGTATATGTATCATAGGAGAGAGGGAAAGGGTAAGGGCACAAGAGAAGAAAGCTGGTGAATAGAATTAAAATCCCAAAACCACAAAATAAGCCAAAATTCTAAAACTGAAAAACAAAATCTTTAGATCAAAGTTGCAAAGGGGGGAGCACCTGCAACAGAAGTGCTAAAAAAATGTTGTAAAATGATAGGCGCACGTGTGCATCATTGCAGATAGATTGAGCCCTGCAGGTCAAGAAAGAGCCCCGGGGACCAGATGTACAGTGTTGCTGGGAAGTAGTAGTCATAGATAATTAAAGAAGGATTAGATTTTCTTACCTAATGGTTCATTGTTGTTGCCCTTATTACCAGCAGCAGAAAGGTCTGCAATCGTGATTGAGGCCATAATATTTTGATTTTAGATGTTTCCAAAATTGAAATACGACTATAATTATGGTCATATTTTCATATAATTGTCCCGATTGCGGTAAACACAACGTAATCGCAACCGTGATTTAAAACCTTACCAACCCAAAAGAAATTAATTAAAATAATTAAAATTATCTCCCAATAAAATGATTGTAATCATAATGGAAGGGTCAATTCCTTTCCATCTATGAATGTAGCTACACTGTTTTGCAGAATGGCCATCAGAGATAAAGATTCGCCAAAGTGTTTATTCAAATGTGCACACCACTGATTGGAGCTTCGTAGGGTCAAGACAAAATGCAAGACAAAATGCAAATGTCATTAATAATGAAAGTGGATGAACATATGATGTGCTTGCTAGTTTCCTTAATGGCATCATAGAAATATCTACTTCCTAGTGAGAATAGAATGTACTACAGTGTTTGAGCACTCTCCTTCGCCCTCCAACAGTAATAAACCCCAAAAAAGAAAATCAGGAAAGAAAAATGAGGAATGAGTTTTAAAATGAAAATGAAAGGCTTTGGAGCTTTCTATTCTACCAATTATGTTCATTCCTACAAGTTAAGCAAAACAAGGGATTGATAATTCACTAGCTAGAGTGCACTGAATTGTGAACTCTTACATGAACACTCACTCGCCCCTAAAACAAACAAAAAGCAAAATAGAAATAAACATGTATTCAAATGAGAAACTTGGTGATGAAGTGGCATATCAACTACAATCTGCAACAAGCAAAAGCAAAAGAATAATGAAATTATTCGAATGCTAGCTAGATTAGCTGATAGAGGGAATGATTGCGCATGAGACATAAACAAGCAATATTTACACCTTAATTTTGTTGATGGGGGAGAATTAATTTGATCTCAGAAAATCGCCAGAAATAAATATGTAACTTATAAGCCATAGTAATCACAATTAATTTCCTTCAAAATAAAAAGATATAGATAGTAATAATAATGAAAAATAAAAGTGGAGAAAAAATTATGAAAATTTATTAAAATTAAAATTACTATAGGGTGGTAGTAGTAGCAGTAGAAACAACATTAGCTGTAGCAGTAGTTGTAGAAGTTAGACTAGCACTACCAGCATCACCACTGGTAGTGTTATCACCACCGTCACCGCCACCGTGACTATCACTTGCAACAGAAACTGCACCACCGCCACTACTACTCACTGCCGACACCGTCACGGTGGACCTCTTCCTCTTCTTCTTCTCATAGGGAATCCCTCTAGCTTTGGCTTGTCCCTCCCTCACTTCCCTGAGGTAAATCCTCACGGCCCTGGCACCGAAAGGATTGGACTCAGGACGGCCTCCGTTCTCCTCGTAGGCCGCCCTGAGTCGTCCGATCAGCGCGTCAAGGCTGCCCCATGCCTGCTTCAAGGGGCAGGCGCAGGGAGCAGGAGGGTTGGGGTGCCCGAAGTAAGGGCACCCAGCTATGTGTACCTTGGTCTTCCCGAACTGGTCGAGGTACTTCAAGAACTCGATCACGTGCGCGCCACTGCACCGAGCCAGCGTCAATGGTGGCTTGTGGTTCCGAAGGTACTGCAAGAACGTGTTCCAGTCTCGTCGCTTCTGTGACTCGTAACGGCTCGGTGGCGCAGGTGGTGATGATGATCCTCCCTCACCTTGAGGTGTAGCAGAAGAAGCTCCAGCACCTGATGATGGAGCTTCTGAGCTATTGGGTTGTTGAAGTGATGCTCCACCTGATGCTGAGTCCATGATCAACAACAAACCAGAACCCTCTAGGGTATGGGTTCAATTTAGGTCACTATGTGTGGTGTGGTGTGTGTGATCTATGTGATAGGGGAAGTGGTTTTGTAGTTTTGGTTCTTTGTTTGTGGTTTTTTTTTTTTTTTTTAGGGAAAAAAAAGAATCTAGAGAAGTGCAAGCAACGAGGTTTGTCTTTGAAATCTATGATTGAGAGTGATGAGTGTTTGTTTGAGTTTGCGGTGGATGTTTTCACAAGAAAGGGTTTCTGGTTTTTGTTCTCTTTTTTTTTTTTTTGAAAGGAAAGAGAGAGAAGGGAGCGTTTAGTTTGGTTTGAAAAGAGAGAAAGAAAGAGAAAGGGAAAAAAATAATAGAGAATTTTTTTGGAGAGAGAGATTAGTGATGGGACGTAAAAAAGCATAGCTGAATGAATGAATAAGAAAGAGAAGGGTGAATGGTTGCTGACGTGGGTGGGGAGGGTGGTAGTATAAGAGAAGAAATGCTATTTGGTGCACAGTATTGGCAATTTCACATGGTGGCCCTCTCGACGTAACAGGTTTACTATTCACCCCCGGCGGTTCTTCCACTCTCTCTCATGCAGTCATCGTGCTCCAAGAATATAATTATGTAGTATGCATTACTTTATTTATGTATTAAATTATTGGATACTACGAGAAGGTGTTTTAATTTGTTGTTCAAATTGTCCCTCACCAAGACACCAACGTTTATTATTTTTAAATAATAAAGACTAGGGTTGGAGTATTTGTCAATAAAAAATAAGGTTAAATTAGTTTTGTATTTTTAAATAAATTTGTAGCTCTACTCAATTTAATCAAGCATCTAAAATCATTTCGCATGTTAGTTGTAATTTGTTAGACTCTTTTTTTTAGAGTCTTATGCATAGTTTTGAAAATCGGATCGGATTAGCAGTTTGATCGAAAAACCATAAGGTGTTCGGTTCGTTCAACCCAAAAAATCGATTAGTTTCAGAATCAGTGAGAATTAGTTAAATAGGTCCAAAATCGATCAAAAAGATTGGTTGAGATCCGGTTTTATTATTTATCATTTTTCGTCATTTTTTATTTTATGAAATACATAAATGATTATTTTATGGTAATTTAAAATTTAATTTGTCTCGAACACCAAAAAAAATAGGGAAAAGTTTAGACACTCCCTAGACTTTAGCCCGTTTGCAAATAGGCACCCTTAATTATCTTTTCTTCCCAAATTAGTTCTTAAACTCCTACTATTAGTAAAATCAATCCTTTTGTTAACTCTAAGATAGATCACTAACGATGAATAAATACGTACAATCGCTCATTTTGCTGAAGTCCAATCCGTTGATTATGCTTGTTTAATTTTTAAATTTTTTTTTTATAAAATAAGAACAAACCCTTGAAGCTTGTTAGTTGAAGGATTGATTTTAGTAATAGCAGTAGTTTAGCGTGTGTTTGGATGTGGTATTTCAAAATTCCAAGGAATTTGAAATACAAGGTAATTGAATTGTTTCGAATGATTTACTTTCATTTTAAAAATACTTTGTTTGGACAGAGTAATTCAAATACCTTGCATTTCAAATTTTTTGTTTGGATAAAGCAATTTAATTACCTTTAAAGGAGCAGGGTCTGGGTGGTCCGAGGGCTGGCCCCGGGTGGTACTGGGACCAGGTCCTGTAGTCCGGTGTAGGCCCTGGGTGGTTCGGGACCGAGTCTGGGGGTAAGCCTCGAGGCCGATTCCGGTGGTGCGGGGGCCGACACGGGTGGTGTTAGGACCGGGCCGGGTGGCGCGGGGGTCGACCCGGGTGGTGCGGGGCCGGCGACACTGGTGGTTTGGAGTATAGTTCATATTTAAACCAAATACCTCATAAAATCCCTTGATTTCTAAAATAGTTCATATTTAATACCCAAACAAAGTATTTTAGATTGAAGTATTTTGATTACCCTCTTAAAATACTTTATCCTCTTCAAATGCCCCCATCCAAACCCGGATGAAAAATTAGTTGAATGATTAATTTTACTAATAGTAGGAGTTTAAGCACCAATTGGGAATAAAACATACTTGAAGGTACCTATTTGTAAATGAGCTAAATTTCAGTGTCCGTATGCAATTTTCCCAAAAAAATATATAATAGTATACTATACAACCGTGATTTATCTTAAATTTATTACTTAATATAATATTTAATATTAAAAATATCTATTTATTTATTATCGATTCCATCATGGTTTAATTACAATTCAACTTTAAAGCTTAAATCAATATCTTTACCAATTTAATGATAAGTCCGACTTTTAAAACATTTATGTTATATGTGTTCTATTTGTATAAGCGTTGAGATTCCCCTATTCTTATTAATTCATTTTACTTATCAAAATTTTTTTCCTAATTTTAGAAATACTGCTCCTCAGGTTCAGCCATTCATTCCGCAACCTCGCAAAATTGTTCTTTCGTTCACGGGTTTGACTTATTGGTTATTTATCAATGTTATTAAAACCGAACTGGTGATCGACTCGGTCAGGACACTGGGTTAATGGGTCACTGGTTCAACCGGGTTCAACCGGTTGACTCGGTTTGAACCGGTATATATAAAAAATATAAATTTTGAACTAAACTATGTATATATATAACATGTTGTGAACATATGACAGATAAAACATTTGGCCCAGTGGCGCAGCTCCTTGTCTTCAATTGCGTCCCATGCAAGGCATTTTGGGCGAATTTTTGCCTGAAATAATACACTCCCATGTGCTGACGTCAGCATCAGCATGTGCTGATGTCAGCAGCCGGTCCAACCCGCGAGTCAACCTCCGGTTCACCCCCGGTTCAAGGCCTAGTCGATGACGTCAGCACCGGTTCGTATGCCAAACCGGTCTGCCATGGTGACCGGACCGGCCATAGGTCCGGTTTCCGGTCCAACCGGCCGGTCCGGTTTTAATAACATTGTTATTTATTTATGCTCTCTCTCTCTACTCTCTACTTCTCTGGGATGAGTGAAAGAGAGTGTGTGCTCAACACGGATATGTTATAGTGTGGACTTTACTGTAGTATGCGGATCTGATGTGCACTAAATGGAGGGTCTTAACAAGGTCAAATATTCCATTCCGCCACGTTATTATCACAATACTCCCTCCACCCTATATTATATAAATAAAAATAACTAATTTCATACTTATTAAAGAAGTTAATTAATCTCATTTGAAAAAGTCATTGAAAATAAAAAATTGAGTTTGTTACTTAAATTATCCTTCCTCTTATTTATTAGGCTTGTGTTGTTGAGAATAAAAGGAGTCATTGGAAAACAAACTTTGCATTAAATGAAGGATATTTTGAGAATAATTTCATTAAATAGGATGGAAGTAGTTGAAATTTGCTTATATTTTTGAACAAAGAAAAGAGAAAATTTTGCTTATATTATGAACCGGAGGGAATATCACTTAACAGCTAACAATATACAGTTATACACCCTCCTTTTCTTTTGAAGACCAACAATATTGTAAAATCAGAGAATGTGTGAGTGAATTATTTGTACATTTCATTGAATGTAAATCTTGATTACAGAGATGAGATAGATGGCTAGGCTATTTATAATAGCTTCTAACTGCCTTACAATAACAGAATAGCTACTGCTAACAGACTTATCCTATAACACAACCACTAACAGTTACAGTAAATCTGTAACAAAATACAACAGATTAGGCTATGATAGAAGGGAATAATAATAATTCTTCACTCCCCCTCAAGTTGGAGCATGGAGGTTAATAATGCTCAACTTGCTGATAAGAAGCTCTAGTCTATCTCTCCCTAAGAGCTTGGTTAGCATGTCTGCAACTTACTGTTTGGTGTTGATCTTCAAAGGCTCAATTTCTTCAGATTGTACTCTTTCTCTAACAAAATAGCAGTCCATCTCCACATGCTTGGTCCTCTCATGGAAGACTGGATTAGCAGCAATGTGGAGAGTTGCTTGGTTGTCACAAAATAGAGGAGTGGGTCTATCTTGTGCAACAGACAACTCAGACAATAGATATCTAAGCCAAATTAGTTCACTAACTGTTGTGGCCATGGACCTATACTCGGCTTCAGCAGATGACTTGGCTACAACAGTCTGGTGTTTTGTCCTCCATGAAATGGGTGCAGTTCCAAGAGTGATGATGAAACCTGTGCAGGATCTTCTGGTCAGAGGGCAGCCACCCCAATCGGCATCACAGTAATGAAATAGACAACTATAAACACGAGAAGGGGGGTTGAATTGTGTTTATTAGAATTTAAAATAAAGTTAAAAACTTTTTGCATGCAGAAGCTAAGCACAGACGGGTGTAAAAAGATACACAGACAGGTCACCTGTCTGTTGTAGTTTTCTCAGAAAAACAACACACGTAGAGATAAGAAAACAGACTTGACAGAAACAGTTTTAACCCCTTTGTTAGAAAGCAGATGATATATATAATCAAAACAACTAAAGAGATTAAAGGAAGAGAGATTAACACAGAGATTTATCCTGGTTCACTCTTTAACACAAAGAGCTACGTCCAGTCCTTGGCAGCACCAAGATTTATCCACTATAACTGATCAGGTTACAGACTCCAAGTATTGTTTGCACACCTAGCCTCTTCAGGCTCCAACACAAGTATTCTTTGCACACCTAGCCTCTTCAGGCTCACTCAGATTTGTTTGAGAGTTTGGTTTGTAATAAATACACTTACAGACCTTTCACTAACACTCAGAGAGTGGTTTAAATATAAAGCTTAGGAAAGTCTGCGTAATAACTTCAAATGATTGAAGAATACAGAATGAATAAATGAACAGAGTAATGGCTCTTTAATGCTTTGTAAAACTATGATTGTGTTCATCTTCAATGACTTCTGTATTTATAGCCTTCAAACATTTAATATCCGTTAGAGACATTCCTTGCAACTATGGCTTCAAGTAGAGCTTCATTAAATGCAATATAGTCGTTCTGGGCAGCCATTAATGCAATGGAGACGTTGGTTGTACTCTAACATGAAGGATAATAGCTTTATGCATCGTGTAGAAATTAACTCAGAGTTGTGCAGAGTGCTTTTGTACTTTTGCAGAGTACATTTCCCTTTCTGTGTAATAACTAAAAGTACTAGGGAATAAAGCATGTTGGAAACATTCTTTAACTGGGAGTTTATCTCTGACTTCCTAGGTTGCTTGAGAGAGAGCACTTCTGAGTTTCTTGATAAGCGTGAGAGAGTTCTCAGAGTATTCTTCATGAGGGGACAGCTTGCAAAAGCTTCCTGTACTTCGGGTTCTTTAACGAAGAACCTTAGACAAGTTGAAGAGTAGAGACAGGTTGTAAAGTCAGTTTGCACATAGTCAACAATCCTAGTCAGCAGACAGGTTGACTTCTTGGCTTATACGGACAGGTGAGACTTAGGTAGACAGACAGGTGAGTTTTGTAATCTTCTGATCTGTACACTAAGTAGACAGGTTAGCAACCACAAAATAGGTTAATTAAATCATTACCCAATGTTTAGTTTTCATCAAAACTTAGGGAAATGCACACAGACATTTTAGAGACTTAACAATCTCCCCCTTTTTGATGATGACAAACATTCAGATGATTTAATGAACCTTTGAAAATATCAGAGTACAGACAGTAGTCAAACAGTAGACAAGTTGATATTTTCTATATGTGCAGACAGATGCATTAGTGTTCAATAAAGAGCATCAGAGTAATATGCAGCAGGTTTAAGTTCATAGTATCAGAGTATATCAGAGAATGAACACTTAGCATATATTGTTTACATTAAACATCTTAACATTTTTCTCCCCCTTTTGTCAGCAACAAAAAGAGTTAAATAGATAACAGTGGAGAGAAAATAATAAAGTAAAATTTGATTTGTATTCATCATAAGCAATTCAATTACAAGGCAGTTCCTACAACTACTTATTTAGGCTGATTAAACATAAGATACAGGGAATCAACTTTCTGTTCTAACAGCAGCCTAGCATGCCTCTCTGCATCCAATTGTCTTCTGACTTCTTCTAGCTCAGTCTTAAGGAGATTGAAGCTCACTGAATCCACCATCTGAGAGGAGGAGACTTCTGTAGACAGACTGGTTGAAGCATCAGACAGGGATGGATACCAGGGTAAGGCTAAAACTGGGGGTGCCTTAGGTACAGAGAAAGGTGAGGAGACACGGGGAAAGAAAAGTTGATGAATGGTTCTGAAATAAAATAAAGGAAGAAAAACTATTTTAAACAGAGGGGTGATTCTGACTATGTCAGAATCAGGAGAGGGAAAGACATAAGAGAGTCTTTCACAAAGAGACAGTCGAGTGACTCTTATTGGAATAGGAGGGGGAAGAGGTTGATTGGCTAAGACAGATGGAGGTAGGGGTAGGAGAGAGTCTATGTGGGAAAAGAATGAATTAGACCCTGTGACTAAAAGAAAGAAATATCTAGACCTAGAGGGTAACATTACAACAGAGGCAGGATAGTTAGATCCTTCCAATGTTCTAATGAACAACACAATAGGGGGATAAAAGAAGATCTCCCTACATGGGTTCAGAATGTGAGGTGGTGGAGAAGGGATGACAGATAAGTGAGATATACTTGCAGTCATCAGAGATTGCAAATCACTCACAAACAGTCTAGATGATATGCCAGATTGTTCTCTGGGAGTTGAGTCCCTGTGAACAACTGTGTATTGACATACATCAGACACGACATCAAAAGATGGTTGAGAGGAGACAGGTGAGTGAAAAGGGGAGGCAACAGATAAAGGGTTGACACAGAGAGCAGAGGGGGAAGAAACAACAGAATCTGGAATACCTAGATGAAGGGGAGAGGATGGTGCAGAAGGGAAGGTGAAGAGTGGTTCTTCAAAAAGCCTTGCTTTCTTCCGTGAAGGAGACAGAGAAGCTTCTTCATGATGACCAACTGTCTGTGTTCCAGCAGACAGGTCAGTAGAGGGTGCAGTAGCAGTAGCAGCAGCAGGCTCTTCTGCAGGGACAGCTTCCCTTTCAGCAACAGCCACTACAGGCATAGGGTAGCTTGACCTTCTTTTTCTGGGAATGAAACCCAGATCAAGAGATTTGATCTCCCTAGGCTCTTCTGCAGGTGGAGAAGTCTGCTCCCCCTGAGCAGGTGCTTCCTCTTTACTAGGCACAGACTTCACTTGTCTGTCCTTGGTAAAGGTCTTCACCAGTCTTCTTCTCTTGGTGGGTTGTGTAGAAACCACACCTGATTTTCCAGCCTCACTGGTCTTCCTCTTGGGAGAGGGCTTCTTCAGCTTGAATCTGAGAGGCTCTACTGTCTCAGCAGATCCTTCAGAAGCTGTGGGTTCCTCAGGCCTTTGATCCTGTCTGGCAACCTTTCCAGCAGCTTTCCAAATCCTTTCAGAGATAGGATACTCTGATTCACCAGTGGAATCAGCAGGCTCCTCTGCCTTTTCCCTCAGTTTCTGCTCAACAGCAGGCTTCTTCTTCTTCTTCTTCTTCTTCTATTCTTCCTCATCCTCCAGAGGGATTCCTTCAATCCCCATCATAGACAAGACCTTCTTGTCTATGGGCAGAGCCATGTCCACAAAGTGGACATCAGTTGGAACAAATATCTTGTTCCTAAAAACCCTTGTCAGCAACATTCCATAAGGGTAGGTAGGCATATTTGTCCTTCTGATCAGAGACTCAAGATACATGTAGATGAGATCATTGATGTCTATCTTGATTTTGTGAATCAAGTGGTACAGAGCAAATCTGTCCAACTTGGTCACATTGTCTCTTGGCCCTCTTCTGGGCATCACACACTCCAGAAGCAGCTTGTGCAAGACCTGCACTTGGGCACCATGCAGACAGGCTTCTTGTTCTCAGGGTTGGGAACTCCATAAACAACAATATTGATACTTTCAGTTCCCACCTGATCTTCCCAGTCAGGTCTGAAGGCAGTTCCAATCCTTGGACATCTGGTTTCCAGTTCCAGAGAGCTTATAGGAAACTGAAGAGTCACATCAACTGACATTTGAGCCTTGAAGCTCTTGGTTCCATCAACCACATTGGTGATGACCACAGCATTCCTCCAGAAATCTCTGACAAGCTTGGGATGGACCAGCTCCTTGATATCAAAGAAGGCTGTCCACTTAGAGTATTCCAACTCCTCAGTGACATCCATTCCCCATTTCTTCATCTGCTGAAGATCAACAGTCTTTCCAGGTAGAATCTTCTCTACATCAGTTAATCTCATCTCGTATTTCTCAGTAATTTCTTTTGGAGACAGGCGCTTTGAAGATGCCATTTTTCAGAAAAGAGAGAAAGTGAAAGTTTTGGACGAGAGAAGGGTTTGAACGAGAGGAAGACGAAGACGAAAAGACTTAGGGCTTTTTGAGAAGGATAAAGTTTGAAACTTTCTGAAGATTTGCCTTTTAAAGAAGTAAAAGCAGGAGAGAGAAAAAAGACATTTTTAATTAAGAATGGCACGATTTATGTGGGGAACTGTAGCGCCCACTTAGACATAATGAAAACGTGGTTTCGAGGTAAAAACTGCCGTGTTCATGATTAGCTTCAGATTAACAAATGGTATCAAATAAAGAAACAAATAATAACCATTTCAATAAAACTGTTGGGTTTCAGCATAGTGACTCAGCAGAGTCAGACAGGTGATCACAGACAGTTTTTTTTTAAAAAAAAAAAAAAACTCAGACATGTCATTCAACAATACAATGCATGTTTAAATTATCTCTAATAAATAAAAATCTTTCTTCTGCTAAAGGCTTAGTGAAGATATCAGCCCATTGATTTTCAGTTTTAACAAACTTAATATCAAAGATACCTTTCTGAACATAATCTCTCATGAAGTGATGTTTGATTTCTATATGCTTAGCCTTAGAATGCTGAATTGGATTTTTAGTTAAGCAGATAGCACTAGAATTATCACACCATACAGATATATTATGCTCAAAAATAGAGTAATCCTCAAGTTGATGTTTTACCCATAAAAGCTGAGAGCAACAACTAGCAGCTGAGATATATTCTGCTTCAGCTGTAGATAGAGCTATAGTTGTCTGTCTTTTGCTTGACCAAGAGACCAAGTTTGCTCCAATGAAGTGGCATCCTCCACTGGTGCTTTTTCTTTCTATTCTGTCTCCAGCAAAGTCAGCATCACAGAATCCCACTAATCTGTATTCATTAGTTCTTAAATACAGCAAACCAAGATTAGTAGTACCAAGCAAATATCTAAATATTCTCTTAACAGCTTTAAGATGAGATTCTCTTGGGTCAGATTGAAATCTAGCACACATACAGACACTAAACTGAATATCAGGTCTGCTTGAAGTTAAGTACAGCAAAGATCCAATCATACCTCTGTAGACAGTTTGGTCTACCTTTTTACCTTCATCATCTTTACTAAGTTTTGCATTGGTTTCCATGGGAGTTTTCATAAGTTTAGCATTTTCCATTTTGTATTTCTTGAGCATTTCCTTGATATACTTTTGTTGATGGATGTAGATTCCATCACTTGTCTGTTTGATTTGTAGACCAAGGAAGAACTTCAATTCTCCCATCATGCTCATCTCAAATTCTGCTTGCATCAGCTTTGAAAAATCCTTGCACAGCTTTTCATTAGTTGCTCCAAAAATAATATCATCAACATATATTTGGACTACAATGAAATTTTCTTTATAGCTTTTCTTAAACAGAGTAGTATCTACTTGACCTCTTGTAAAGCCGTTATGCATGAGAAAAGAGCTTAGTCTATCATACCATGCCCTAGGTGCTTGCTTTAAACCATATAATGCCCTTTTAAGTTTAAAAACATGATCTGGTTTATCAGTATCTTCAAAACCAGGGGGTTGTTTAACATAAACTTCTTCTTCAATTATTCCATTGAGAAAAGCACTTTTCACATCCATTTGAAAAAGAGTGATTTGGTGTTGTGCAGCATATGACATTAGTATGCGAATAGCTTCTATTCTAGCTACAGGTGCAAATGTTTCAGTATAGTCAATACCTTCTTGTTGGTTATAGCCTTGAGCTACTAACCTTGCCTTGTTTCTGACAACTTTGCCATCTTCATCTAACTTGTTTCTGAAGACCCATCTTGTTCCAATGACAGACTTGTTTTTGGGCTTGGAGACAAGTGTCCAGACATCATTTCTGGTGAACTGGTTGAGTTCTTCTTGCATAGCAAGAATCCAGCTTTCATCATCAAGAGCTTCTTCAATGTGCTTTGGCTCTATTTCTGACAAAAAGGCCACATTGCTTGATTCTCTTAAGGTAGATCTGGTTCTTACTCCTTCTGAGGGATGACCAATGATGAGATCCTTAGGATGATGAGTTTTGAATTTCCAGTCTCTTTCAAGAGGACCTTGACTTGTCTGTGTCTGTTGACTTGTCTGTTCCACTGGTCTGTCTGGTTCTGCTTCAGGTTCTGGTTTGGTTAAGTCAGGTTGTTGATCTTCTGACTTGTTTATATCAAGACCTGCAAGATCATCTTCTAGATCTGACAATTCCTTATCAGTCTTTAAGTTATCATTAAATTTGACATGAACAGATTCTTCAATAATAGATGTTCTAGAATTGTAAATTCTAAAAGCTTTAGACATTTCAGAGTATCCCAAAAAGATACCTTTGTTTGTCTTAGAGTCAAATTTTCCAAGTTGATCCTTGGTATTTAATATGTAGCATTCACAACCAAATGCATGAAAGTAAGAAATGTTGGGGCTTTTTCCTTTCCACAGTTCATTGGGAGTTTTCTTTAGAAAAGGCCTAATGAGTATTCTGTTTTGTACATAACAAGCTGTGTTTACTGCTTCTGCCCAGAAGTACTTAGGGAGATTATTCTCATTGAGCATAGATCTAGCCATCTCTTGCAGAGATCTGTTCTTTCTCTCAACCACTCCATTTTGTTGAGGAGTTCTAGGTGCAGAGAAATTGTGAGAGATCACATTCTCCTCACAGAACTGACTAAACTGCACATTTTCAAATTCTCCCCCATGGTCACTTCTAAGAGTAGAAATGCAGAAACCCTGCTCATTTTGTACTCTTTTACAGAATACTGAGAAAGCCTTAAAAGACTCATCCTTGTGGGTTAAGAAGAGTACCCATGTATATCTAGAATAGTCATCAACTATGACAAATCCATATTTCCTTCCAGCCAAGCTAGCAACACTAACTGGTCCAAACAGATCCATGTGTAACAACTGAAGAGGTCTAGAGGTTGATATTTGGTTTTTAGATTTGAAACTTGATTTTATCTGTTTACCTCTCTGACATGCATCACACAAAACATCTTTCTTAAAACTAATATCAGGCAATCCTCTCACAAGGTTATCCCTTTTTAGTTTTGAAATTAATTTCATACTAGCATGTCCTAGTTTCTTATGCCACAACCATCTTTCATCCTCTTTAGACATCAGACATGTTACACTTTGATCTGAGAGATCAGTCAGTTCAATCTTATACAGATTTTGTTGCCTTTTAGCTGAAAAGAGGGTTTTGCCACTAAGATCTTTAACTATACAGAAATCTTTGGTAAAGGAGACATCAAATCCACTGTCACATAATTGACTTATGCTAAGCAAATTGTGTTTTAATCCTTTAACCATAAGAACATTTGATATAGAGGGAAGAGGAGGTTTACCACCAATAGTACCAATTCCTATAACCTTCCCTTTCTGATTTCCACCAAATGCCACATGTCCTCCTTTCTTAAGTTGGAGGTCTAGGAACATAGACCTTTCTCCTGTCATGTGTCGCGAGCAGCCACTGTCCAGGTACCAGCAGTGGTGTTTTCTTTGTGCTGTTGAGGACATCTGCAACAGAGATTATTTGATCTTTAGGTACCCATAGTTTTCTGGGTCCTTTTCTGTTAGTTCTAGGAGTCTGTGAAGACTTCCTTCTTTTCTTATGGAGACACTTAGACATAACATGTCCAGTCTTTCCACAGAAATTACAGACAGGTATGGATTTAATAGAAGTAGATGTAGCAGACACTTTAGAGTGCTTAGTTGATACTTTATGATGTATCTGATGGACATATCCTATACCTTCTTTGTTAAGGGAGTGCCTCTGACAGCCAAGCAGCTTTGTCAGATTATCTCTACCATTAACAAATTTGGCAAGATCAGAAGTGAGCTCTTCCACTTTCTGTTGAAGTTTTTCAACTTCTTCAGACTGTGATGTATCACTAGAGATCTTAGCTTCATTAGACTTTTCAGTCTTCAGCTCACTGTTCTCCTTGGCAAATTTCTCATACTCTAGAGATTTCTGTTTATGCTCATTGAGGAGCTTAACATGATCTCTCTTGAGAGATTTGAAAGCCTTAGACAAACAGTTGGATTCCTCCAACAATTCTTCATAGGCATCAAGTAATTCCTCATAATCAGAATTTACCTCATTATCTGAATCAGAGTCAGTGTTAGCCATTAGACAGAGATTTGCTTCTTCCTCTGTCCCCTCATCAGTAGATGTTGACTCTAGATCTTCCCAAGTGGCCATCATTCCTTTCTTCTTCTTTTTGAAGAACTTCTTAAATGGGGCTTTCTTGAGTTGAGGACATTCTGCTTTGATGTGTCCTGGTTTCTTGCACTCATAGCAGATAATTGAGTTTTTGTCTGTTGAAGTGGAATCCTTGAAATTCTTGTCCTTGTTGAATCTTCTGAATGGCTTATCCTTTCTGAACTTCTTTTTCTGTAGGAGAAGCTTTATCTTTCTGGTTAGGAGAGATAGTTCTTCATCACTTTCAAAATCCTCAGATTCAGACAGGTCAGCATCACTGGATGACTCGTCTGCCTTTAAAGCTTGAGAGGCTTTGGAAGACTTTTGATCAGCCTTCAGAGCAATTGACTTGCCCTTCTTTGTTGAGACTTCATCTCCAAGTTCTTGCTCATGAACAGTAAGTGTTCTAAGGAGTTCATCCATAGTCAAGGTGGTAAGATCTTTGGCTTGAGAGATAGCAGTTACCAGAGGTCTCCACTGCTTAGGTAGGCTCCTAAGTATCTTTCCAACCTTCTCAGCATTGGAGTAAACTTTGCCAAGAGACTTTAGACCATTGATGATAGTTTGAAATCTCCCAATCATTTGAGCAACAGATTCTCCTTCTTCCATGAGAAATAGTTCATACTTTCTGACAAGTATAGCAATTTTTGATTCTTTGACCTTGGCGGTTCCTTCATGTGTGACAGCTAAGGTGTCCCATATTTCTTTGGCAGAATCACAGGCACAGACCTTCTCAAACTCATCAGGACTGAGCGCACAAATAATGTTGTATCTGGCTTTGTGATTCAGCTCCCATTTTGCCTTTTCTGCAGGGGTCCACTGAGCTTTTGGCTTGTCAGTGTTGTCATCATTTTTAGGGGTGAAAGGACCATCTGTGATGACATCCCAGAGATCAGAGTTTGTAGATAGAATGAACCATTGAAATCTATCTTTCCAATAGTTGTAGTTTTCTCCATTGAAGAATGGAGGTCTGGTTAAGGAGGCTCCTTCAGTCTGGTTACTTCCACTAGCTCCAGCAGTCATGTCTATTCTTCAGGATCTTTTACCTCAACACTGTTAGATGCTCAACCCAGAGGCTGAGCTCTGATACCAACTGAAATAGACAACTATAAACACGAGAAGGGGGGTTGAATTGTGTTTATTAGAATTTAAAATAAAGTTAAAAACTTTTTGCATGCAGAAGCTAAGCACAGACGGGTGTAAAAAGATACACAGACAGGTCACCTGTCTGTTGTAGTTTTGTCAGAAAAACAACACACGTAAAGATAAGAAAACAGACTTGACAGAAACAGTTTTAACCCCTTTGTTAGAAAGCAGATGATATATATAATCAAAACAACTAAAGAGATTAAGGGAAGAGAGATTAACACAGAGATTTATCCTGGTTCACTCTTTAACACAAAGAGCTACGTCCAGTCCTTGGCAGCACCAAGATTTATCCACTATAACTGATCAGGTTACAGACTCCAAGTATTGTTTGCACACCTAGCCTCTTCAGGCTCCAACACAAGTATTCTTTGACACCTAGCCTCTTCAGGCTCACTCAGATTTGTTTGAGAGTTTGGTTTGTAATAAATACACTTACAGACCTTTCACTAACACTCAGAGAGTGGTTTAAATATAAAGCTTAGGAAAGTCTGCGTAATAACTTCAAATGATTGAAGAATACAGAATGAATAAATGAACAGAGTAATGGCTCTTTAATGCTTTGTAAAACTCTGATTGTGTTCATCTTCAATGACTTCTGTATTTATAGCCTTCAAACATTTAATATCCGTTAGAGACATTCCTTGCAACTATGGCTTCAAGCAGAGCTTCATTAAATGCAATATAGTCGTTCTGGGCAGCCATTAATGCAATGGAGACGTTGGTTGTACTCTAACATGAAGGATAATAGCTTTATGCATCGTGTAGAAATTAACTCAGAGTTGTGCAGAGTGCTTTTGTACTTTTGCAGAGTACATTTCCCTTTCTGTGTAATAACTAAAAGTACTAGGGAATAAAGCATGTTGGAAACATTCTTTAACTGGGAGTTTATCTCTGACTTCCTAGGTTGCTTGAGAGAGAGCACTTCCGAGTTTCTTGATAAGCGTGAGAGAGTTCTCAGAGTATTCTTCATGAGGGGACAGCTTGCAAAAGCTTCCTGTACTTCGGGTTCTTTAACGAAGAACCTTAGACAAGTTGAAGAGTAGAGACAGGTTGTAAAGTCAGTTTGCACATAGTCAACAATCCTAGTCAGCAGACAGGTTGACTTCTTGGCTTATACGGACAGGTGAGACTTAGGTAGATAGACAGGTGAGTTTTGTAATCTTCTGATCTGTACACTAAGTAGACAGGTTAGCAACCACAAAATAGGTTAATTAAATCATTACCCAATGTTTAGTTTTCATCAAAACTTAGGGAAATGCACACAGACATTTTAGAGACTTAACAAGTAAGCCTCAAGTTTCAAGTCATTACTGCTAGGAAGAAGGATGCCCTGTCCTGGAGTAGTCTTGATGTATCTCAATATCCTGTATGTTGCATCCATATGCTTCTGTTTTGGGGAATTCATGAATTGGCAGAGAGTGTTGACTGAGTATGTTATGTCAGGTCTAGACACTGTGAGGTAGAGCAATCTTCCCAAGAGTCTTCTGTACTAGCCAGCATCTATGTCAGGTGCCTCCTCTTCTGTACTTAAGTTGCAATTTTGTTCCATAGGAAAATATCTAGGCTTGCAGTTGTTCTTTCCAGTCTCTTTAAGGATGTCAGTGGCATATTTCCTTTGAGTGAGCACCATTCCTTTGGCTGAACGAGCTACCTCAATTCCTAGAAAATATTTGAGTGGTCCCAAGTCTTTGATGGTGAATTCCTTATGCAAATAGTCTTTCACCTGTTTCATAAAACTGGAGTTATTACTAGCTAGAATAACATCATCTACATAAATGAGTGATGTAAGAAAAACCCCCTTTTGGTTATAGATGAAAAGTGAATGATCTGATCTGGATTGAGTGAAGCCAAACTGCTTTAGGGCTTGTGTGAACTTTTGGTACCAATTCCTTGAGGCTTGTTTTAAACCATAGAGAGATTTGCTCAACTTGTATACTCTATGATCTCCCTTTTTGGCAAACCCTTGAGGTATCTTCATATAAATTTCTTTCTTCAAGTCTCCATGAAGAAAGGCATTGTTCACATCAAGTCGGTGAACAATCCATTCTTTTGCTACTGCAATAGCTAAGAGGCTTCTAATTGTCACAAGTTTTGCTACTGGAGCAAAGGTGTCATGGAAGTCTTCTCCTTCCACTTGTGTGAAACCTCTAGCTACAAGTCTAGCCTTGTATCTTTCAACTTCACCACTTGGTTTGTATTTGATTTTATAAATCCATTTTGAGTCCACAACTTGTCTTCCTTCTGGTAACTCTGTCAAGGTCCATGTTTGATTGCTTTCTAGGGCCTCAATCTCCTTTTGCATGGCCTCTTTCCAATGTTCGTGCTTTATAGCCTGTGAAAAATTCTTAGGCTCATCTTGCTTAGAGATGGCCACAAGGTAAGCAGTATGTGCAGAGGAACATTTATTAAAACAAACATAATTTGATAGAGGATAATGCACAAAATTACCTGAAGGAGGAATAGAAACAGGGTGAGAGATAGAGGGAGGCAGATCAATTTCATAGTATTTTAAGTAACTAGGTATTTGCCTAGTTCTTACCCTAGTCTCAATTCTGTTTTCAGTATTAGAGTTTTCCTCCATTTGAGCAACATCAACATTAGCTATGTTTTGATCATTTTGACATTGTTCCTTGGCTGAACTATTACTGCTGTTATGATCAGTGTTTGAAACAGACTGTGTCCCTTGCACAGGATGCTCCCATTCAGTAAACTCAGTTTGCTGTTTTCTGTTTTCCAAAACATTAGTTCTGAATGGGAACTCCTCCTCAAGGAAAATCACATCTCTAGAAACATATATGCTATTGGTGTTCCTGTCATAAACTTTATAGCCCTTTTGGCCTAAAGGGTATCCCAAGAAGATGCAAGCTCTCCCCCTTTCATCAAACTTCCCTTCTCTCCTGTGTTTTAAGACATAGACTAGACATCCAAAAACCCTTAAGTGAGAGTAATCACTACAAAAAAAAGGGTGTTTAACGACCGAAGAAATCGGTCGCTATTCACTGAAATTCGGTCGCTAAATGGATTAGCGACTGAATTAGCGACCGAATAGTATCGGTTGCTAAAACCCTAGTCGCAAACAGGTTTAGCGACCGAATTTGGAATCGGTCGCTAATAGCGACCGAATTATTCGGTCGCTAATTTATAAAAATCGGTCGCTAAATTGGTCTCCAACACTTATTATTGAACCAATTTAGCGACCGAATATTCGGTTGCTAATTCGGTCGCTAAATTGGTCACTGATTTTAAAAAAAAAAGTCACCAAATTGGTCGCCAACACCTATTCTGGGGACCAATTTAGCAACTGATTTCTTTAAAAAACTTATAACAAACCATTTTTTACAACAAATAAAAGATAACTTCTTTATTGTTGTCACAATATTGTTATAAAAAATAACTTTCATAGAAAATAAATTAAATATCAACCAACAAGATTCTTAGGTACATAAATACATTTAATATGAAAAAAATACACTTGTCTTATTTCACCCTTCTCCCCTGGCTATGTAAGGAACTTCTAAAACCAAATCATGCTCCAATTCTTCTAAAACTAAAAATCCAACCACGACACCCAATACAAATCCATCACATTCCTATATTATCATAAATACAACCATAAGTTACGGGATTGCAATGATGATTATATATACAAACCAAATTTACATGATTGCAATTAAAACCAAAATAGTCTAATTTACCTATCGACATCTATTTCAATAACATTAATCTTAGTCAGCTTAACATCTCATCATATTCCTTCTCAGTACCTACACCGGTTAGAAGTCCCATGACATCTGCAAAAAGATAGATATTAACTCAGGCCAATCAATACGAATACAAAATAGAAGCAGATGGCTAAAGAAAATCTAAGGAACACTCATAGCAACTCTAAGCCGAATAATTAAACTTTACAGACAAAATTTCACTAACAATTCAATCTCATTAGTTCTAGATCCTTATAAGCTGTCAATAGCAATAGCAGCATTAGAAAATACCATCCAGCAGAAAATTTTCAGTGGCCACTGGAGCCATGCAAAGGAGAAGGTTCATGGAATTCAGCTTCTCTCTAATACACCACAAGAAGGATGTCAGTACCCATTTAATACATAACCCGACAACAAAGCAAAGTATATAGAGATAAATAAAATATTTGTCATTTATAACCCGACAACAAAGCAAAGTATATAGGATATCAGTTTTTCTTTTTTACATATTAATCAAATAAAAATATCATTCTCTTAATCTTTTAGATACAAGATTGCATTCATTCCAAAACTTACGTAGTCACACTAGTCAATGTTTCTTGTGAATGAATTATAGTTTGATTTTTCAGCTTATAGATCTAGAGATTAAGGCATAAAATGCACCAACCTTTTAGAAGAGATTCCAACTTTGCTTGTAACTAGTCATAATGAGACAAGTTTGTCACAGAAGCACGTTCAGAGGGCAGATAGCTTCTGCAAAATCATGTCCAACATTTGCAAACCCATTTTTCAAACACCCATAAAGAGAATCTTTCAAATGACATTCATCCTGTACTAAACTATGATTATAAATTTGCTTAGACATAATTACTAATTGAAACTACTCAACAAATTTGTAAAAGAAAAATGATATAAAGAACTATCTTGAATTGGAAGAAATAATGCCAGAAAATCATAATTATGTTTAACAGTGCATGTGCAAATAACGTGGTGTTACCTCAGCCCATGATGGTTCCAATACAGTAGCTCCTGCGAAGTAGAGACCATAAACTTGTCATATTTCAAGCACTGAGCCACAGATAATTGAAATTATATTCTATAACAAACACCATCTGCAAAGTATATATTAAAAGAACATGACATGACTAAGAAGAATATAGCACATGGACATAAGAGCAGCTTCCCATTTACCCAGAGTCTCCCGGTACTTCCCATCCTGCAAGAAAGAATGCAAGAATAGTAGCAATTGAATCTAAAGTTGCACAAATTCCACAATTGGGCAGAATCAACATTATTCAGTAGCAAATTGCATACTAGAACAATGACACTTTGAATGCCACTTTTATAATCATGTGATTGATCATGCTCATGAGTATTAGAAATAGTGAAAACAATTCAACTAAGAAAGCATCTCAGAGTCAAAAAAAAGATGTTAAATCCATATTGATATTTAATCTGAAACCAAATGCTATAGTGTGAAATTATAATTTAGTATATTTGTGTTAGTGTTTGTGTTGTCTCCAATCATAAATATAAATATGGTGAAATTCGGAATGCAAAAACACCGCAAAGCAATTCAATTTGCACTGGACTTCCTACAATACTTGTCAGTTAAAGCATTCTAGAGAATGGACAGAGTACCTTATGCACTGCTTCTGTAATGAGACCAGACATCATAGTAGAAATGCAGGTTGTGGCCATAACGATGTGGGGGATCAATATGCAAAATACAAGGAAACCTTAGCCTAGACTAGCTGACTTCTTTGGATTATAAGTAAACATATGACCAAACAAAAAATTAATATATTTGGAAAAATGAATTTCAAACTAAAATATAAGTCAAGATGTAGATGTATGAGCTTACAGCTTCAAGCCAGTGCCTTAGAGCTAATTTCTGCGCCTTAAAAAAATTAGGTTTTGAGTGAAATTGGGGGAGAACCGAATTTAACAGAAATTTGAGAAACTGACATGAGAAATTTGAAATTGACATACCCAATTTACAATCAATATCATCAATTTGGGGATTTAGGATCCCATTTAGAACTTAGGGTTTTCAGTTAGATAGTCAGGGTTTCAATAATTTGGGGATTTTGAATTTTAAACAATAGATAAGTGAAATTCATACTCACCCAATAAGAAGATGTGGTGGACATGGGGTGGTCCGACGCGGTGGCTGGTGGCAGCAGTGGCGGAGAATGGCGGCAGGGCGTTTTTCTGTAACAACTATAGCCCAAAATGAAAAACAAGCTTTAGAGGAGAAGAAGAAGCTCAACTAAAAGGAAAGGGGTGGAAAACCACCATGGAAGGGCGGCGGTTCAGACTTACCGCGGTGGGGGAACGACATCGCAGCGGCAGGGCGCGTTTTCGCGGCGGAGGGACGAGCCAGGCGAGCAGGCGACGGCGGCACACGGCTCCCCTGTACGGCGACAGCAGCCGACAGCTGTGCTGGGCGGCGCCGGTATGAGCAGAGCAAGGAAGAGGGAGGAGTGTGAAGTGAAGTGGAAGGAGGAAGAAGAAGAAGAAGAAGAAGAGAGGAGAGAAAAAAACAAAAGGAAAAGAAAGGAGAATAGGGGGGCTGTCGCGTGAGTGAGGGAGATAAAAGGAGGAAAATTTCTTATTAGTAATAGTAGGTATAAAATGAGTGGTAAATATTAAGCCTAAAAATAAATATGTTTTTGGTTTTTGAATCTAAAAATAAAGGGTGACAAATATGTACTTTCAAAATTCAATTTAGAGTAAAGATTGATAGTTGAACTTATCAACTAAGAAAATCAACGATCCAAAATTAATCGCCGATTAGTTTCAAACCAGTTTATTTTTAGTTTTAGCGACCGAAATTTTCGGTCGCTAAAACGGTCGCTGGTTAAAAATAAAAATTTAGTCGCAAAATCGGTCGCTATTAGGCCCTTGTGCTTTTTCACAATCATGTTTTAGCAACCGATTTAATGTCGGTCGCTAAAAGGATAAAAAAAATTAATCTCTCAAAAAACCAGTCGCTAAATCGGTCGCTAACTGGTCAAAAAATTTGACTTTTAATATTTTAGGTTTAGCGACCGCGACGAATTGCGACCACTTAGTCGGTCGCTAATTCGGTGGCTAAATACCAGATTTTGACATTTTCTACAAATCAACCAAACGGTCGCAATATCGATCGCAAATAGCGACCAAAAAGTTTCGGTCGCTATTTTCGGTCGCTAAACGAGACTTTTTTTGTAGTGAATCAGGTTTATGTTTGTATAGAATCTCATAAGGACTCTTGTTGTTTATAACTTTTGAGGGTAGCCTATTTATGATGTGTGCTGCAGTAAGCACACATTCTCCCCAGAATTTAATGGGAAGACTAGCTTGAAACCTAAGAGCTCGAGCAGTCTCCAATATGTGCCTATGCTTTCTTTCCACAACACCATTCTGTTGTGGAGTATAAGGGCAACTAAGATCCATCATGATCCCCTTTTGTGCATAGAAATCTTGTAAACTACTAGAGATAAATTCTAACCCATTGTCAGATCTAACCTTCTTAACACACTTACCAAATTGAGTTTGTATCATGCAAATAAACCTAGGTAATAATTGCTCAATTTCTGATTTAAACTTCATAAGATAAATCCAAACTCCCCTACTATAATCATCTACAATAGAGAGGAAGTAGTGTGCTCCAGAAATGGAAGGAGTCCTATATGGGCCTCATATATCACAATGTATAAGATCAAAACAAGAGTTAGATTTTATTGAACTAGTAGGAAAGGGTAATCTAGTTTGCTTACCACGTATGCAAGAATCACAATGATATTTGTTTTGATTCCTAACAATGTCTAATCCTATATGACCTATCTTGGCTTCAGAAGCATGTCCAAGCCGAATGTGCCAAAGATGATTGTTGGCAGCCTTGTCAACCTTCATAACTATAGTGTTATCTTGTGTAGGTTCAAGAAAATACAATCCATCTTGATGCCTACCCTTCCCAATCACCATCTTGGAATGTAAGTCCTGTATGATGCAATAATCAGCTGTAAATGTTTGGCACAATTGTGCTTTTTAGTTAATTTTCTTATAGACATAAGATTGCATTTAAATTCTGGAATGTACAGAACTTTATCCAAGACTAAGCCATTAGGTAGATTGACACTTCCTATTCCTTTAACTTGTACACTAGTACCATTGGGGATGTAAACAGGTTGATGCTTAGTGACAATAACCTCTTTTAAAACATTTTTATCACAGGTAATATGTTCTGTGGCCCCTGAATCCATAACCTAGGTTCTGTTAAAGTAAAAATTACCTACTGCATTGATATTTGTCTTTGCTTGAAAGGCTCCTGTCCCAGTATCAAGATCCATACTTAGATGTTGAATGAGCCGATCATACTGCTGTTGTGTCAGTCCTGGAATGGGACTTTCTAAGCTAACTTGAGTTGCCTTGGCTCCAGGTTTCTAAGAATTCCAAGGCCCTTTCTTCTCTCGATTAGGTTTCCTCCAATCTTGAGGATATCCAACTATCTCCCAGCACTCTTCTTTTGTATGCCCAATCTTTTGACAATGACCACATTTGGGCCTTTCTTTCTTAATCCCTTTGCTGCGATCATCAGTGCCATACCTTGAGTTTTGTGCTTGGAAGGCAGTTGTCTCTGTAATGGGTTTATGTGTGGCTGAAATGAGCCTTTGTTGCTCATCTTCAGCTACCATATGATAAGCATGCCCAAGTGAAAGATTTGGTATCAAGCTGAGAATTTGGGACTTCACAGTACCAAACACTTCATTCAATCCCATGAGGCGTTTCTGAATGTTGCATTTGCATCCTTCGCACACACATTTGGGCCAAGGTGAGATGGATTGAACCTCATCCCACAGCCCCTTTAGCTTAGTGTAATACGCTGGAACAGACAGGTTTTCTTGTCTAAGAAAAGCAATCGAACGTTTGAGTTCATAAATCCTTGGAGCACTTTCTTTTGCGAATCTTGCCTCAAGTTCTTCCCAAATTTCTCGAGCCGTGGTTGCATATTGGACACTGCGACGAACTTCTTAATCCATCGCGCTTTTGAGCCACCCTTTTACCATGGCATTGCATCGCATCCAGTGTGCAAGACTGAGGGAATCCGCATCAGGCATTGGAATTGACCCATCCATAAAACCTATCTTGTTCTTTGCGAAGAGAGCATTGCTCATGTCCACAACCCATTCCCCGTAATTACCATCATGTAAGGGCTCACTCACAAAGAGTTGCCCTGGATGGTCAGAGGCATGAAGATAGTAAGGGGATAGAATGTCAACATGAGCTTCGTTTTCTTTGGTATTCTTCGATTGGGGTTTTGCTTCACTGCTACTTGAAGATGAGGATGAATCTTGATCTTCTTTGCCTGACATAGTGATGAATTGAATTCAAGCTACCAGGATTTTGGCTCTAGATACCATGTAAAATCAGAGAATGTGTGAGTGAATTATTTGTATATTTCATTGAATGTAAATATTGATTACAGAGATGAGATAGATGGCTAGGCTATTTATAATAGCTTCTAACTGCCTTACAATAACAGAATAGCTACTGCTAACAGACTTATCCTATAACACAACCACTAACAGTCACAGTAAATCTGTAACATAATACAACAGATTAGGCTATGATAGAAGGGAATAATAATAATTCTTCAAATATACACCCCATGTACCTTCATTTTCATCATTTGATATTTTGTTAATTTTGCATATACAGTATACTATACAACAATGAAAATTAATTTTCCAGTTATGTGATTTTCTTAGGTTGAACTATAAGTAATATTTTTGCAAGTCGACATAATTTGGTTGTGACTAAATTAAAGAGATAATTCGATCTGTATATGTACAAGTTATCTATATACTGACATTATTGTTATCCAACAGGTTTCTCGACGTAAATTAGTTTTGCTAAGACTGGTGGATACTTCTTACCTATAACATGGTTAGAGGGGAAAAAAAAGTACTAGACATGTGCAAGAACTATTATTACTTTCTCTTTCTTTGGTTTTGAAAAAATAACTATTTTGAATTTTGGCATTATGTTGATATTATAACTAATCAAGTTAATTAATTAAAATTTGATTAATTATTTATTATAATTAATAAAATTTAAATATTTGTTATAAAATTGATGATTACTAGATATTTAATAATTCACTTTCATATCATACTCATAAAAATACAAAAAAAATCATCTAATTAATTTAAACTATATTTATGTGTAAATTAAGAAAATAAAGATATATTTATCTCTAAATTATTTAATAAATGAGTTTAGTTTTAATGCACTGCCAATGTAAAAATTTTTACATTGTCAATTGATCACAAAACATCATGTGTTACTTTTAAAGTAGTTATTTGTTCTGTCAAAGAACTAATGGATGCTGAGACAATACTCGACTGGTTAGTGTAAGCAGAAGATCCAGATACTCGAGGTCTTTGCTTTCTATATATAGTGTGAGTGTAGCAAGTTATTTATGAGTGATTTATGAGGTTTATTAATGAGGATGGTTACAACGCCATAAATCACTCATTAGTGAGAGATCGGTTACAAGATCTGACAACGGCTACAGATCTTAGCAGTCACGGACCTGGATTGAGGTGGGTCGAGTTTGAGGCCTAACATGACCATGACATAACAGAAGCGTATAGTCGGGCCCGACTTATATGTTAAATCCATGTAGTAACATTATTATATTAACATTTTTAATGATGTGATAATTTAAGATTGACTAATAATATAAAATATCTTAATACTGACAATACACACTAATTAAATTCTTAATAAATTATAAGTTATATACATTACCAAATTAATAATAAATATGCAGTTACTTTCTCAATTTTTTTTGAAAAAAACATACTGCATAAAAATATCAAAGCATTCTTGACTTGGTATTTATTTATCAAGAATCATAAATAAATAAACAAATTTAAATTGAAGGTCATTTGTATATATAAATAATAAATAATAAATAATAAATATTCTTGGGTGTTAAGATTTTACGATTTCGTGACTTTTCCATTGTTAAAAGAAGCAAAATTACGAGTGGCAGGACTCTATCTTGGTTTTTCTTTTCAGAACTCCCCATATTGTTGGCGGAGCGCCATACTGTTTTGTATTCTTTTGGTTTTTTTTTTTTTAAGGTGAATTCTCTGGTGCCAAGATAAAATTTTGGGTAAATATTACTCTGCTAATGTGGCCTAATAGCATCATGCCAACTCAATTAATGAGGTCCAGCTCTGATCCACATTGGACATAGTTTCAGTTTTATGTTAAACCTCCTCCCACATTCTTCTTTTCACTTTTGCCCCACTTTGAACTGATTGCCAAACGTGTATTAGAAATGACTTTTAGCCCCTTCCTAGCAAAATCAAAAGCCAAAACCTAAAATCAAAATTAGATTAGGGATCAGAGCTCCTAATCGTTGCCACTACTGCTCGTTCCCACTTTGCCGTATCGTTCCCTCCCGCTCGTACTCAGCTTGTTCCCACTCTGCCTATCATTCCATCGTTCCCACTGCAACTCGTACTCAGTTCGTATCCTTCCCTGCAACTTGTACTCGTACAGCTGGTCAAAGGAGCTGCACCCCTCCATACGCGCGTCGGAAATCAGATGGATAGGGTCGAACAACATACTCCTCAAAGGAATGTAGCATGTGCGATTTTGTCTTATTTCGGGTTGACAACATTAATAATCACCAATATTCCTCATTCATGTTTGTTTCCCTTGGTCATCAAATTCGTCTTCTTCATCAAATTTTGAAGTAGTTGTCGGTCATACACCCAATTTTGTGAATTGTTGCTGAAATATCAATTTTTTTCATGGATTGTATGCTTACGGTTGTGTCTGTACTGAATGTACTGGCGGACACTTATACCATGAACTTGTTTGGGGTTTTATGTACTTACTGAAGACTAATTTGTTCCAAATGTTTGACGTTGTAAGATGTATGTGTTTAGGTTTATGGTTACAGAATTGTTTGTTACAACACCCTAAGTTTTTTAACCATCAAACAATATGGTCCATTGAGTTCTTTGATTGAAATCATTTTTTTGAATTTACAAGTTATTATTGTACCTTTTTTAATGCTCTAGCACACGAAGAAGTTGTTGAAGTATAAAACGATCTAAACGCTAGACGAAAAGATGTGTAAAATCAAATGGGATTAGAATGTCTTTATTTTAAAGAGGGTGAGATGCTAGCTTTGTAGAGGGTTAGTTTGAACAACATGATGGCTTTAACCCATTAATGTGATTATTTTCAGGCTGTAGGTGGTGGAAAGTTGTTAAATGTTGTTTTTAACCCCTTTAATATGACAATTTATTTGCAAAATTGTTGGATTTTCCATTCTGCTATCGGATCCCTTCCTAATATATTGCAGTTGGTGATTTTAACTGTTTTTTATCACTGCAGTTAGACATCCAAGTCAGATATGCATTTGAACTAGTTTTTTGCTTCTACCAAGTAAGGATTATGCTAGCTTCAAGTTCCCTCACAGTGGAACCAGGTAACTGATCTTACTCATGATGCCTTGCTGTGCTCATAGTACCTTTGGTGATAGTGAAGTTGACACAAGAAAACACAAGAAGGGGAGTTGAATTGTGTTTCTTAACAGTTTTTCGAAAATCCTTTCTAAAACCTTTTGCAAGCAAACAGTGAAATAAGCACACAATAAAAACCTTTTAGAAGAGTTAACAAACTCAGAATCAAGTTCTCATAGTTAGTATAACCGAAAACTGTAAATAGATAGGGATAGAAGATTCACAAAGATATTTTATCCTGGTTCACTGTTTTTCAACCAAGAGCTACGTTCAGTCCCTTCTACTTGAAGGTTTTCTCCACTATAATCCAATAGCTTTACAAGTATTCTATAACTTGCCTCTTCAGGCTTACAAACTCACAAGTATTCAACACTTCTTCAGGCAAACAAGTATTATTTTCCAGTCAAGTCTCTTCATGCTCTCCCTAACTTAAGAGATACAAGGATTGATCAAATAACTCACTATGTGTGAGGGTATGAAAGATTAAGATCAAGAGATTACAAAATAATCGAGAGAAGATTTAACAAAGTTTGGGCACTTTCAAATGTTGGATATTTTAGTAGTTTCGGTAACCTTCTTTACTAGGGTCGTCCAATATTTATAAAAGGGCTTCAGCTTGAGTTCTTTCTTCTTCAATGGTCTTCAACAAATATCCGTTTATAGATAGCATTAAATGCCAGGATCCGTTGAGTCTGATAACTTGATATGTGATATTCAGAAAAGCACTCTTGGTTATCAGAAAGCTCGAAATGGTTCTGTCACTTCTCTGTAGTACCCGAAAGTTGCCTTTTGTCTTTCCTTCTTTGTACTTTAGCCAACTTTATAGCAACTTATGTCAGAGTACAAAGTGTTTGTGTAATCGATGGTACTGTGTTTCTCTTACCAAGAAACAAACTATAAATAATTGAAAATAACACAGGAAAGAGATATGGAAACATTCGAATTAGATAATCAATCATTTGAAGTAAATTCGTTGAGTAGACGGGTTCAAAAGAGATATGTCTTTGGGCGTGCATTTTCAATATTGAAATAGGAGCAAACTCGGTTGTCTACTAATATCTCGTCTAGTAGTTTTATCGGGTAGACTAATGTAACTTATAAGATCGTCTAACCTTTTCTCGGGTGGGCTACAAGTGTTTGGACTGGTCATTTTTCCTGATAGATTTAGAGACTCGTCTAATGCTACTTTCACTTAGTTAATTTTACAGATTCGTCTAGCGGGTCTGTTTTAGACTAGTTTTTTTCTAGAACAGATTAAACACTCGTCTAGCGAACACAGTTTGGTCTCACGATGCTTTTGGACATTCTCAAAGGAACATTGGACTAGTTCCCTTGTCCAGCGATAATTAAAATAGTCCTGCATACTAGAATAGACAAGTTAGTTCACAACTAAACTTTGTCATACAAATTTAATCTTTTTGTTAACATCAAAACTTAAGAGGTTATTTAACCAAAACCACTTTGGTTCCAACAATCTCCCCCTTTTTTATGATGACAAAAACTTATTTATTTTGATTGAACAAAGTCTAAGAGAGCCAAAGGGCTCCCCCTAAGACAAAGCATTCAAACAGATAACAAGTCTAACATCAACTAGGTATGCAAACCAAAAATGACATGTATCAGAGCATATAAACTTAAGCATATAAATAGGTATCAAAGCATTAATGTATAAGCACATAAATGCATTAAATAGAGCAGTATGCATTAGATCAACCAAGTTAAAGACTAGATCAACTAAATTAAAGACTTCTCAAATTTATATCTCTCTATTTTCTCACCTTTTTGTCATCAAACAAAAAGGTAAAAATGAGTGTACGTCATAGTCAGTGTTTGACACAAAAAGGAAACAGAGAGGAAGAGAAAATAGTTTAAGATGATGGAGGAGGAGGTGGTGGTGGTGGGGCATAAGGGTTTTGATTTTGCTGGAAACCCAGATTGGATAGCATTTGAAACATCTATTGAAGAATGGCATTGGTAGGCTGAATGGCTCTTTGAACACTGTCATCAACTTGTGCTTCAATCTTCTTGGCAATTATCTCTTCAAGTTCTGGAGCAATTGTAGTCCTGGAGTTTTAAACAGTGGCATCCAGATGACCTGGTTTAGGCCTTGTACTCGGAGCAAGAGATTGTCCTGGTGCCTCTGGATGAATGACAGATTAAGGGATAGGCTGTGAAGCCTGTTTTTCTGACCTTCCTGCTTCATTTCCAGTTTCAGCCATATGTTCTCCCTGATGCTCTTCTTGAGATATATGCTCAGCTTGCTCTGGACCCTCAACAACTATTTCATCAATCTCCTCAGATTGATCTATAACTTCATGCACAGATGGCTCTGGCTTAGGTTCAGGTACATGTTCAACCCAATGCACCTCATCTTCATATATGTATGAGCTTCTGAGAGGAATGCCTAGGGTGTGGTGATAAATGAAGAACTGACCTCAGAAAAGGCATCCTCTCCTCTGACTACTGGAGTCTTTTTCTTCAGCAGTGAGGCCAGAGGAGGAAGCTTGCTTAGAGCAAATCTTGATGTGATTTCCCCAGTAGCCTCTTGCTTCAAAGTCGAAGTTCTTTTCTTGATCTTGTGCCAGAAGCACATTTATGATATCCTGATCAAGTGCCTCATCTTGATTAGCCTCCAACATGCATTTTCCAGGCAGAGGAAGGCCTACTTTGATTGGTCTGAACTTGCCATCCTTGTCCTTATTTAGATCAATCATTGGCAGCATTGGACATATCTTAGGAGGGACCATGCTAACTCTGGTTCTGTGAGAATGATACAACCAGATGGGAGGTACAAAGTTAGTAGCTCTGAAGTACCTTGGCATAGAGAATTCGGCAGTCAGATGACCATACATCAAGTAGTCACCCACATCAGACTGAGTGCCATACTCTCTTGGGGTACAAATTGTTGCCATTTAACCTCTTTGCTCAGGATGAATATTTTGTAATTGTGATTCCTGGACCTTCTTTACTCCAAGTTTGGGTGATCTTTCTTCCCAAGTACAATACTCCAAATAGGAATAATATCCCTATAGACACCATCAGTATGGGGGGTAAAGGCTTCCATTTGATGAGGTTGGGATATATTTTCTTTGGTGGGAATTTCTGTTGTGGTAGGTGAGTTAAAAGAGGTCCATTGGCATTGTAGAGGGCAGAGGGAAAGAGACCATCTCCTTGATATAGAATGGGGGAATACCGGTGGTATTGGACTGGTTCTGGTTCATACTCATATTCGGGCAGTGGATAGAAGGGTCTTGGTTCTGGTGTAGGTGGGGATGTATGATAGAGGATTTTCCAAGTTCCTTTAGACCTTGGCCCAATTCTCAGCTTGGCCAACATAAAGGGTAGATGGGTTAGTATAAGGGAATTGGACTTTGGGTAGTTTGAGAAAGGGTGCTCCAGGAGCGACACCATCATCTGGTTGATTAAACCAGAGGTCATCAGTAGGAATGATGGATGGAAGTTGTGGTTGAGGTGGGGAATAGTGAATTGGTGGGTGTTCAGAGAGGTGTTGGGGTGAGTATTGTGATTGTTCATCTATGGGTGAGACAGGTTGATTTTGGTTTGGTTGTGGGGAGTGAATTTGGGTGAGTGGTTGTGATGATGATGGAATAGTGTTGACAGGAAGATTAATGTTATCTACTAAATTAGCAACAGTTTCCACATATTGAGTAGGTGGAGTTACCTAAGCAGACACAAAGGAATTGGCCTTTCTAGCAGGTTACCTAGCTCTGGAAGGCACATCAACTGAAGTAGCAGCTTGCGTCTGTTTCTTCAGAGCAAGTCCAATGGGCTGGTCTCCTCATTATGAGACAGAATGAGTTTTCTTGTCCTTTTCTTCCTTTGAACAGCTTGGGGTTCATTATTCCTTGGTTCCCTGATGACAATCCTAGCAGAGGGCTTCCTTGTCCCAGATGAACGAGTGGTCCAGGGCAGGTCGTCTACCCGGCTTTAGCCGCATGGCTTGAGCCTCGGTTTGATTTTCTTCAATCTGCTCTTCTTTAACCTTCAACATTTCTTCCTTCTTAGCCAGTTCTACTTGAATCAAATGGTCAAGCTTCATCATAACCAAATTCATTCTCCAAAAATTAGCAGGGGACATGCCATGAGTCTTCAGATAAAGAGCTTGCTCCGCTGGAGTTCCAGCTTCCAGCATGGCATAGATTTGATAAGACTTGAGAACGTTGGAGAGTAGAGCACAAAAAGGTATGGCAGTACTCTTTGTTCTGTTTACAACATATTCCTTGAATATTCCAAAGAGAATGTGAGGCAAATTGATTGATGATTCAGTCAGAAGATGGCATAAACAGAACTTGTGAAGTTGAGAAAAATTGTGTTTTGACCCAGCCTTGTACAAGATGGCTTTGTTCAGAATCTGATGAAGAACACTAGCTTCGCCCTTCATCACAGATGCTTTCCAAGAGTGAGTTCTTACTGTATCAGCCCTCATCAAAATAGTAATGACAACTTCTTCACCACCCTACTCTTCTTCCCATTGTATAGTTAGGGTTAAGCCAGTTTGAGCACAATTGATTGCAGTTGTGATGGTTACTTCAGAAACCATCACTTCAGTTCCCATAACGAAGGCTTTCACCTCAGTCTTAGTTACTGTAGGGTTTCTCCATAAAGCCTTGATTAAGTCTGGAAAAACAGAAAATTTCTCAACAAAGAATTTGTCCCATCCACCAGCCTTGATGTATTGACTTACATCAAAGTTGTTCTCTTTCAGAATGTTGAAGTCGAAGTGATGCTCTATTCCAAGTTCCAGTGAGTCGACATCATGACCAGCAATCGCAAAAGAGGAGGCCATTGTTGAGGTTTGAAGGTGAGAGAGACCGTGACACCCTCTACCCCACATATGTATAAAGAATTAAATATAAGGAAAATAAAATAAAACATGCATCATTTATTGAAAATTAAAGCCAACAACGGATAGAGAACATCACATTGTATCAAACGTGGAAATAAATCATAACATAAATCAAACCCAACCCCTGATGTCACATACAGAGCTGGTATAACCAATCTGGAAAATATCCTCGGGTACAACTGAAACAAAACTAAACTAACAACATAAAACTGGAAATCCTAACTACAAGTCGCAGCTCCTCAGAGTCACTCCTTAACTGGTTGCTCGCCGTCCCCTACATAAGGATACATGCCACAACAGAAACATAGAGATAGGGAGTAAGAAACATGTATATGAATACAATGGCAAAGAAACAGTTAGCAAGACGAGCATACAACAAAAAAGCATGTTATAACAATAACATCAACATAACATAACAACATCATCATACAAACGTGTATGCTATGCAATGCAACTCTGCTTCACTAACATTATTATCAAAACTGATTTGGGCAACTCTGATCTGGGCAGAAAGGGTCAAAACCCTTTGCTTCCTTGGGGACAATTCACAGATTCAATCCTATTGGCTTTTACTAATCCATTGATCATCAATTTCATTAATCTTAATTAATTATCCATGTCTTACAAATTAAGGGGAAATACTCCTTTAATCTCAAATCATTAATTGTTCCTAATCACTCATAAATCAATCCCTAAGGTTTGACTAAACCGTTGACACAACCTCACTCATTGCTATCATTTAGTCTTATGAACAAGGGGAATAACCATCCCTTAGCATTATTAACAGATTTAACGTTTGAACAATAACGCGTTCACAACATCAATCAACATTCCATAATCATCATAATATCATAATGATCATGGCATTACAATATCATCATTTTTATGACAGACAATATTCAATAACAAGAACATTCATATCAATATTATTATCACAACAGATCATCATCAAATAGCATATAGGCATGTAAACATGTTATCATATAAGAAGGTCATGGGTAACCCTTCGTCTTACGCTACCCCCAAGCCTACACACTCATACTATTCATTGTCCCCATACCTGGTATGAAGATCAAACTCCCGATAGTAAACTGGTCGCATTCCCTAAAGCGGCTCGACACACGAATCAAGCCTTGGCCAACAAAAAGGTTAACCAATTAGTTCCCAATTCGAGAAAAGGAAGAGGAAACATAATAGGGATAACTGGCTTATCTTACGAGATGTACTTTCTTCTCCCAAACACCGCAAGGATTCCAGAACTAGGAAAGGTTCAGAGGAGAGAAAGAGGAAGAGAAGTTTCTGTTGTTTTGGAGGCAGAGAAACCAAAATAAGGGTTGCACACAAAACCCTCACATACTGTTCCTATTTAAAGACTCTGTGACCCAAGCATGACCGTGCACCCCCTTAAGCACGGTCGTGCTTGACTTAGCGTCAGCGAGACGCGTTTACACGTGATCACAGTCGTGCTTGTGGCTCAGGCAGCCACAAGACACGTGCTCAAGCACGGGCGTGCTGATATAAGAGCAAGGTCGTGCTCATGCATCAGGAAGGGATTTTCCAACTTAAAACCCCACTAAGCCCAAACTAAACGTTCTAAACAAACAAGGCATACACACAAAAGCACTAATACAAAAAATGGGGTGTTACAATTCTACCCCTCTTATAAAAATTTCGTCATCGAAATTTCTACTCACCTCAAACGAATAGATGCGGGTACGCTTCCATCATCTTGCTCTCAAGCTCCCATGGAGCACTTTCCTCAGTTGCCCCACTCCAAACGACTTTAACTAAAGGAATCTCTTTACCCCTCAGCTGCTTCACCCTCCAGTCCTCAATTCTAAGGGGTTGTACCTCGAAAGTCAAATTCTCTTTCAACTAAATCGTGTCGGGGACGATCACATGGCTTGGATCATGAATGTACTTACGAATTGTGACACGTGAAAAACATTATGAAGTTTGGACAAGAAGGGTGGCAAGGCTATTTGATAAGCAACTTCACCGACTCTTTTAAGAATTTGGTAAGGGCCAATGAATCTGGGAGTAAGTTTCTTCAATTTCATCACTCTACCGACCCCAGTTGTTGGAGTAACTCTCAAAAATACGTGATCACCTTCCTGGAATTCGAGCACCTTCCTCCTTTGGTCATGGTAGCTCTTTTGCCTACTCTGTGCTACTCTCATCTTTTCCTGAATCATCCTCACCTTTTCCGTAGTTCTTGCACTACCTTAGATCCTAGCACCACACTATCACCAGGTTCATTCCAACACAAGGGTGTCCTACATCTCCTCCCATAAGGAGCTTCATCAGGTGCCATCCCAATACTGGAATGGAAACTATTGTTGTATGTGAACTCTATTAGGGGCAAAAACTTGTCCCAACTACCCGACTGTTCAAGCACGCATGCTCTCAACAAGTCCTCTAAGGATTGGATGGTCCTCTAGGACTGATGTTGACGATTCGAAAAGTGTACCGTTTCGTTGCAAGTAATAAAACACGGTAAGTAAATACCGAGGTCAAACAGAAGGATTGGAAGACCAATTTAACCAATTTAATAAGGAAATTCAAAGCGTTGACCAAGTCAAAGGGAAGTAGTTATGAAGAGAGAGAAAATTAAATCAAAGATTAAATAAAAAAACAATTAATTAAAGATATTAAAAGATTATGATGAGATTTGATTATGACTAAGGCTCTAAGATCACGAATCCACCTACCCTATCAAGCAAGTTACCCAAGTGTTTATCTCCTTATCCCTATGTTCAATTTAATTTCTTTGTCAACCAGGAACCCGCAACTATCCTAATGTCACTGTCGATTTTCAAAAGGAAATATCTCAAATTGTGAGTTGTCAATCTGCCAATATATTCAACCTACAATTAGATTCATTAAGTTTTTGGTTCCCTATAGTGATTGCACTGCTTTCCTATTCTATCCCTAGCAATATTCAAAAGGTGTTCTTAATTCAAGTCCTAAGTACGAATTGTCTGCCAGTATCATCGCATTAGACTAGTTAGCCATGGGCACATATGATTAATACAAACAAATCAGAATTAAGACACAAGAAAAGAGACAAGGGTATAAGAAAATATTACTTGAATTCACTATGCCATCAAAGGTGGCTTCATCGTTCCCTTAGAATAGAGGATTAGTTCCTCATAGAGACAAAAACAATGATCAAAGTATGGAAAGCATTCATCCTCAAAGAAACTGAAATAAAACTCACTACACAGCTCTATGCAAACTAGGATTACAATCACAATTGAAAACTTTTTTTCAATTGACCTAAAACAAGCTACTTATATTGTTTGGGATCTGCGCACGCTCGCGAGGCGAACATGGATTCGCGAGGTGAATCTTAAGTTGGCGTCAGTTCAAAATTAGATCTTTCACGAGGCGAGCCAATGCTCCCGAGGAGAGACAGAGGCGAGGCTGAATGGCTGCCTGTTCTTGCTTAATCTGTTCCTCTGGCTCGCGGGGCGAGCTTCTGTTCGCGAGGCGAATGACCAATTTAGCCTTTTTGCTTGTTTTCTTCATTTTTCCTAGCTTCCTCGAGCTTCACTTTTAACCTGGAATACAAAAATAATAGTTAATGCTTTATTGACTCAAAATTAACTAAAATATCCTAAAAAACTACTTAAGAGACTAAAAATGCTGCTTAGGGACAAAAGAAGCCAAATTTGAGTCTTTAGCGAGGTTAAATCGCTCAATTGGCATCAGAACCTTGGCTTTTCTAGCTGTAAAACTAGATAAGCTGAAGGCTTATCAAAATACCCCAAACTTAAACTTTGCTTGTCCCCAAGCAAACTAAAAATAAAAACGGACTCAAGACAAGGTAAGTTCAATGAACTAAACCAAATTTAACCGAGCTTCATGCACTTGTTATCAAATTATTTTTCAATTCAATGTCCACCCCCCCCCCCCCCCCCCAATTATTCATTATAGCAATCCCCCATTCATCTACTTTGGACAAAGAGAGGTTAATCATGAATGCAATGATTACTTCAAAGTCAAGGATCCAGTAATACAAACAAAGGAAGATCACCAAATTCAAACACTTGCCTTCCTCACAAGGGCATTTAGTAAATCACACTTCCGCTCAATTTATCAAAGATCAAGAATTTTTCACTTATTTCACCATTAAGTGCACTTTCCATAGATTTGATTTTCATCTTAACAAAGTTCCCTAAAAAATATGCATGCATCATCAAAATGTCTTTTCAAGGTTGTAATGGGGCCTGGCTCGAGGTAGGATATGCAAAGGACCGAGGGTTAGTCACCAGGATTTATGAGAGCATGAAATGGGAAATTACAACAGTAGATCACTCTCATACTTTCACTTCTTTCTTGCTCTAGGTGGCTACAACCTTTTTCCTTTTTACATTTTCTTTTTTCACTTTGCCCCTTTTTGGCATATTTTTCAATTATTTTCAATTATTTTAATTTTAATTTTTATTCAAAAGCCTTTGGCTTCAACTTTTGCTTTTCTTTTTCTCAACTATGATTCATGACTCATTGTAGCCACCCCAAGCTAAAAGATTCATGCTCTCCTAAATCCTAGGATAGGGAAATCATGGTTTTTCCAGATTAATGGGCTTGTAATGTAAGGTCATCAAGAACAATAGGCTTTAAGGCTCAATGTGGCTAACTAGGGATCATGCATCAAGGTTGGTTCATATTTGCCCAAGTAGTTAATTCAAAGAAAAACATGCCTTAATCATATGATGCAAAACACATAGATATGCAAACCATGAAGAGATTCAAGCAAATCCGGGAAAAATATTACTTAATGTGATTCACTCAATTAGGAACAATGATGGAGGCTCAAATCTTCACCCGGACAATTTTCGCAAAATGTTTAACCGAGATACAATTCAAAAGCATGCACCCCTTCACCCCAAACTTATTGTAAATCATGCATCACAATAACCAATCTAAGCTCATTTTTCAATTTTCACAAGGGGATTTCGACTTGAAAAACGTCGAGAGGGGTTCATCAAAATTTATTTATTTTTTTTAAAATCTCATACATTCAACCAAAGTTTCAGTCAATTCAATCCACAAAACTTACCAACACAACCCTGTCAACTTCTTTATGTACATGACCAATTAGCATAAAGAGAGGAAACAGAAAAGAAAAAGAGTAAGGTTTAGAAATTGTTATCTCGTGGAGTCCGAAAGGACCCTAAACTTTCGTTGGTGCTCATCCTTTCTTCATTCTCTTCCTCTCCTTCCGGCTCACTAATCTTTGTGGCCTCCTCCTTTGGAGTTCTATCCACCAGAAAATCATCAAATCTTTGCCTCGGACTCGCCCCCTCCTGGATGAGGATCTTGGTCCCCAGGATTGGCAAACCAGACGAACCGAGGCATCAAAACAGTTCATTTTTTTTCTTCAGGGAAACATCCCCTTCGCTAGGCGAGGGTGACTTCGCGGGGCGAAACAGACGACCTTTGTTTTCGATCCCTCTGTTTCGCGGGGCTAACAGCCTCCCGCGGGGCGAGACAGAGACTTCCCAGAATTGGGGTCTTTGCCTCGCGAGGCGAATTCATGCTCGCGAGGCGAGCCAGACAGTGAATTCTGCCCCTGTTTTCCATGCAATCTAAGTCCTACATGCTTTTCTAATGCAGTTTTCTAACTAAGGACCCTATATGAAGACACTTTGCATTTTTTTATGACTCTTTTTAAAAGCAACAAAGGGTATAACCCTTGGGTTGCCTCCCAAGAAGTGCTTGTTTAATGTCCCGAGCCTGACGGTCATAGCCCCAAAGAGCTAAGTCACTGCAAACTCATCAAGATGGCCTCCAACTCCTTCTTCCATAAAAAGCAGTTTCAACCCTTTTTCATTATCATCAAATGTCTCACAGGGCTCTTTGTATCCTTCCTTAAAAGCATCATGAGGAGGAGTTGTTTTCTTCCTAACCTTCACTCGCCAATAAGACTTCAATTAGTCCGGAAATAACTTCTTTCTCGTGACAAATGGATCATCAATCCGAACCTTGGGTGGCCCCTTTTTGCCTCGATCTTCCTCGTAAGCTCTCACACGTATTTCGTTGAGTTTGATTGGATCTAATATCCTTTTTGCTCCGGCTCTTTCAGAGAGTGACTCATGATGCTCTTGTGGCTTCTCCTCCAACTTGCTTGGGTCATCCTTAATAGCTCTAGGCAACTCATCTTTATGCCCCAAGTGCGTCGACTCATCCTTTTCCATGCCATCCTCAAAAGTGTGGGATTTTACCAACACCTTACTTAGTGTTGAACCATTTACTTCATATGTAGGTGTTGGTTTGACAAGAGGTTTCACCACATCCACACTATAGCATTTAGCCTTCTCCATTGGATGCTTCATAGCTTCAAAGACATCAAATTCCTCCTTTTCATCTTGCACCCGAAGTATAAGCTTACCTAGTTGCACATCAATCAATGCTCACCCGGTAGCCAAGAATGGTCTACCCAATATAAGAGGAATATTGGCATCTTCATCCATGTCAAGTACCACAAAATTCACAGGAAAAATAAACTTGCCCACCTTTACTAGCAAATCTTCTACCACCCCATAAGGGTATTTGATTGATCGGTCCGCAAGTTGGAGTGACATCTTTGTGCCCTTGACCTCTTTAATTCCAAGCCTCTTCATCATGGATAGGGGCATTAAGTTGATGCTCGCCCCTAGATCACACAGTGCCTTCCCAATAGTCATCTCTCCAATGGTGCATGGTATACTAAAAGAGCCCGGATCCTTCAACTTGGGAGGTAGTTTCCTTTGGAGAATTGCACTACACTCCTCGGTCAAAGCAACTGTTTCCTCATCCACTATCTTCCGCTTCTTGGAGAGAAGCTCCTTCATGAACTTAGCATAGGATGGTATTTGTTCCAAGGATTCCGCAAAAGGAATGTTTATTTGAAGCTTGCGGAAAACATCAAGGAACTTGTTGAATTGCTTGTCTTGCAAGGGTTTCTTCAATCTGTCTGGATATGGTACCTTCATGAAGGGAGGAAGGTCTTGGGGCTCAACCCACTTCTTCTTTCAGAATTCTTCATATACTAATTTCAACCTTACCCCTTGCTCCGGCACCTTTTCACCAGCTACCTCATCTTCCTTAGCTTGGTCCTTCTCCTCTTGTGGTTGTTCTGGAGTTTCACCTTCATTAGCCTTCAAGGGGAGCCCTTTGGTTCCAACACCTTACCACTTCTAGTGGATATGGCATTGCATTGGGCCTTGGGGTTGTTCTCTGTGTTGCCCGTAAAAGTGCCTGGAAGACACTCATTCATTTGTTTGGCTAGCTGAGATACTTGAGTTTCCAGGAGTTGGATTGCCGACCCTGTGTGAGTTGCTAGCTTCTCAATGGAGGTATCACTGTGCACTATCAGCTTCTCAATGGTCGTTCTAGTATGACTGGCTAATTTCTCAAAGGCCACTTCCCAAGTCTGGTTCCTACCATCTGTGATTTGCAATTGAGTAGGTTGAGGGAGAGCCTGTTGGGTGTTGTGCTGTTGAATTCCATAGTTTGGCCTCTGATTCTGTTGTTGTTGCCCGGCTAGACCACCACGAGTGTTGCTCCAAGTGAAACCCGGATGGTCTCTCCTAATGTACCCCCGATTCTGATTGTAGTCATTCTGCCTATTCCTCTGATAGTTGTTCTGTGGCACTGTGTCATAAAAGTTGTGACACGAGTCCACATGTTCCTGAGAGAAATTAATGGGGCAACTCTCACTGGCATGTTCACCATTAAGAAAGTCACACCCTGGAGGCAAGCCTTCTCGCACTGTATTAACCTTCATCTTGCTAGATAGTGCCTCACATTGCTTCTTCAAGAGTGTGTTATGCTCAAGAATAGCCTCCAGTGATGCGGTACTGATTCCAGAAGCATTAGAAGTGCCCGTACTGCGGTTATAATCATTCTTAGACATCTTCTTTAAGAAAGCCCAACCGTCCTCTGCTGATTTGTAAGAGAAAGAACCGTCAGCTGCTGCATCACAGTTCATTTAGTAGTGACTCTTCAACCCATTAAAGAAGTGTTGTACCTTTGTTACCAAGTCAAAGTATGATGAAAGGCATCTTCTCAAAAGCACATTGTATCTTTCCTAAGCTTCATTGTAGGACTCATCATCATGTTGCTTGAAGGAAGTGACAACTATCTTCAACTGTGCCGCTTTCTGAGGAGGAAAAAATCTAGTGAGGAACTTCTGAGCCATCTGTTCCCAAGTAGTGATGCTAGTATGATCCAAGTGCAAGTCCAACCACTCGCGTGCTATATCCCGAAGAAAGAAAGGGAATAGTCGCAAACAAAAGGCGTCATCTGAAACTCCTGGAGTTTTGAACAGGTCGCAAGTCTCCAAGAAGTGAGTAATATGGCTGTGAGGATCTTGGTATGCACTTCTATCAAATTGATTGTTTCGCACCCCACGCAGAGTACCTTCCCTCATTTCAAAAGAATTGTCCGTGATGGGAGACCTAACAACACTTGAAGCACAATCATCCAAGTGAGGAAGATTGTACTCATAAAGAGGCTTGTAGGATGGAGGATCTCCTTCTGTCATCCCTTCAAGATTGATGAGTTGGTTCGCTTCAAGCCTCTTTTTCTCTGAGTTCCTTCTTGTAATTTTTCTCAGTCCTGGTGATCTCTGGATCGTATAGCAAGTCTTCCTGTGAAATGATACCTCGCATACACAAAAACAAAGCAAGACCAAGCAGGATCAAAGAAGTAAAAAGAGATAATAAAAAAATGTAGAAAAATAAAATTAAAAATTGCTTAATCAAGAGAATTGAATTTCCTAAAAATTAGGAAAATTGGTTGTGCCAATCCCCGGCAACGGTGCCAAAAACTTGTTAACGATCTGACAAGTGTATCGTTTCGTTGCAAGTAATAAAATACGGTAAGTAAATACCGAGGTCGAACACAAGGATTGGAAGACCAATTTAACCAATTTATCGAGGTAATTCGAATAGTTTGACTAAGTGAATAACAAGCTGTTGAGAAGAGAGAGAAAATCAGTTAAGAAAAGATAACAAAATCAATTATCTAAATTGCGCTAACAAATAATAACAAGAATTAATTAATGACTAAGGCTCTAAGGTCACGAATCCGCCTACCCTATCAAGCAAGTTACCCAAGTGTTTATCTCCTTATCCCTATGTTCAATTTAATTTCTTTGTCAACCAGGAACCCATAACTATCCTAATGTCACTGCCGATTTTCAAAAGGAAATATCTCAAATTGTGAGTTGTCAATCTGCCAATATATTCAACCTACAATTAGATTCATTAAGGTCTTGGTTCCCTATAGCGATTGCACCGCTTTCCTATTCTATCCCTAGCAATATTCAAACGGTGTTCTTAATTCAAGTCCTAAGTACGAATCGCCTGCTAGTATCCTCGCACTAGACTAGTTAACCATGCGTGCATATGATTAACACAAACAAATCAGAATTAAGACACAAGAAAAGACAAAAGGGTATAAGAAAATATTACTTGAATTCACTATGCCATCAAAGGTGGCTTCATCGTTCCCTTAGAATAGAGGATTAGTTCCTCATAGAGACAAAAACAACGATCAAAGTATGGAAAGCATTCATCCTCAAAGAAACTCAAATAAAACTCACTACACGGCTATAAGCAAACTAGGATTACAATCACAATTCAAAACTTTTTTTCAATTGACCTAAAACAAGCTACTTATACTGTTTGGGATCCGCGCACGCTCGCAAGGAGAACATGGATTCGCGAGGCGAATCTTAAGTTGGCGCCAGTTCAAAATTAGATCTTTCGCGAGGCGAGCCAATTCTCGTGAGGCGAGGCTGAATGGCTGCCTATTCTTGCTTAATCTGTTCCTGTGGCTCGCGGGGCGAGCTTCTGCTCGCGAGGCAAATGACCAATTTTGCCTTTTTGCTTGTTTTCTTCATTTTTCCTAGCTTCCTCGTGCTTCACTTTTAACCTGGAATACAAAAATAGCAGTTAATGCTTTATTAACTCAAAATTAACTAAAATATCCTAAAAATTACTTAAGAGACTAAAAATGCTGCTTAGGGACAAAAGAAGCCAAATTTGGGTGTTTAGCTAGGTTAAATCGCTCAATTGGCATCAGAACCTTGGCTTTTCTAGCTGTAAAACTAGATAAGCTGGAGGCTTATCAACTGACCATCAGTCTATGGGAGGTAAGCTGAACTTAGCCTAAGCTTTGTTCCTAAAGCCTCATGCAACCTATTCCAAAACCTAGAGGTAAACCTCAGGTCTCTATCCGACACTATACTAGAAGGTACACCATGTAACCTAACTAGCTCTTTGATGTACAGCCTGGTCAACTTTTCTAAAGCGTATTCCATGTTCATAAGGATGAAATGGGCAGATTTAGTAAATCTGTCCACAACAACCCACACAGCCTCAAAACCTGCTGGAGTCCTCGAGAGTCCAGGCACAAAATCTATGGAGATCATATCCCATTTCCATTCTGGGATACTTAAAGATTGTAACTTTCATGATGGCTTTTGGTGTTCTATCTTAGCCTTTTGGCTTACTAAACAAGCATACACAAACTCCGCAACATCCTTCTTCATCCTAGGCCACCAAAAACATTCACTTTAAGTCCTGATACATCTTAGTGGCACATGGGTGCACACGCAGTCCACTCCTATTTCCTTCTTCGAGGATCAACTTCCTAAGCTCCGGGATATCTGGTATACAAACTCTATCTTTGACCTTAAGACCCCATCACTTCCGTCCTTAAAACTTAGGTCTCTACTTTGAGCAAGCAACTCTCTCTGGTCTAAGAGGAACTTATCTATGTTTTGACCTTCTCTAACTTGATCCATCAAACTGCTGGTAACCTTCAAGGTTCCAAGCCTAATACTCTTAGGGGTAACTTCCAAGCTAAACTTAGGTCTCTAAACTCCTCGATCAGATCCATCTCCCTAACCATCAAAGCGGAGACGTGCAAGATTTTCTACTTAAAGCATCAGCCACTACATTGGCCTTTCCTGGGTGGTAGGTGAGATCAAATTCGTAATCCTTAAGAAACTCCATCCACCTACCCTACCTCATATTGAGCTCTTTCTGGTCAAACATGTATTTCAAACTCTTATGATCACTAAAAACCTCGAACTTAGCTCCATAGAGGTAATGCCTCTAAATCTTTAAGGCAAATACCACAGCGCCTAACTCTAGGTCATGAGTAGGGTAGTTCTTCTCGTGGGTTTTCAACTGCCTAGAAGCATAAGCTACTACTTTACCATCTTGCATCAACACTCTACCTAAACCTTGCTTCGATGCATCACAGTACACTACGAAAGGTCTACTAGGGTCGAGCAAAACTAGAACTGGTGCTGATGTTAACCTATCCTTCAAGGTTCGGAAAGGTTCGGAAACTCTCCTCGCACTGAGAGTCCCACACAAACAACTGTCCCTTCTTGGTGAGATGGGAAAAGGGTAAGGCTAACTTAGAGAAGCCTTATATGAACCTCCTATAGTACCCTGCTAAACCCAAAAACTCCTAACCTCGGTGACTGACTTTGGCGCTTCCCACTTGGGCACCGTCTCTACCTTAGCCAGATCAATGACTATCCCACCTTTAAAGATCATGTGACCTAAGAAACTCACCTCCTCTAAACAAAACTCGCACTTAAACAACTTAGCATACAACTGCTTCTCCTTAAGGGTCTGCAAGACAACCCTCAAGTGTTCCTCATGTTCCTCCTTAATCTTGGAGTATACTAAGATGTCATCTATGAACACCACCACAAACTTATCCAAGTAAGGGTGAAAGGTCTTGTTCATGTAATCCATGAACACAGCAAAAGCATAGGTCACACTAAAGGGCATAACCAAATACTCATAGTGACCATAACGCGTCCTAAACGATGTCTTTGGGATGTCCTCAGACTTAACCCGAATCTGATGGTATCCTGACCTCAAATCTATCTTCGAGAAAACCCAAGCCCCGATCAACTGATCCATGAGATCATCAATCCTAGGGAGGGGATACCTATTCTTAACGGTCACTTTGTTGAGTTGCCGATAGTCGACACACAACCTCATACTGCAATCCTTTTTCTTTACTAACAACACTGGCACTCCCCATGGGGATACGCTAGGCCTAATGAACTGCTTCTGCATCAGGTCCTCTATTTGTTTCTTCAACTCAACTAGCTCTAGAGGAGACATTCTATGGGGTGCTATGGATATAGACCCAGTGCCAGGCACTAAGTCTATGGTAAACTCTACATCCTTTTATGGGGGTAGTTCATAAACATCCCCCGGGAACACTTCAGGAAATTCTCGCACAATGGGCATGCTGTCAACATCAGGAGGGCTCTCGACTTCCAGGGAAGATAGCATCATGTAAACTTAGGCTTCTTCTTTCATTGAAGCCTTAACTTGGTTGGTAGAGAGAAAGGTTGGATCCCTAAACTCCACTGGATAGGGGTGTACACGGGTCGGGTTGGGTCGGTTTTTGCCCAACCCGGAACCCGAACCAATCAAAACTCTCTGGGTTGGGTTGGTTCGGGTTCTGTTAGTTTTACTCATCAAACCCGAACCAAACCAACCCGATCAAATCCGGGTTGGTTCGGGTTGGGTCCATCGGGTCCCGTATGTATACACCTATTTTCATCTCATTTTAAAAATCCATAAAATCCATAAAAAAAACTCATAAGAATGCTGCAATTTGAATTAAATATGCACCATCGGGTCGGGCCTACGGGTTACGGGTTCAAATTCAATGAACCCGATACCCGAACCAATGAACTTCGGGTTTCACCGGGTTGGTTCGGGTTGGACCCGAATCTCGAAAAAAACCGAACCAAACCCTTCGGTTTGGTTCGGGTTGCCGGGTTCAGCGGGTCGACCCGGACCCATGAACACCCCTACCACTGGAGTTCCAAAAACTATGGTTTTATCAAAACAATTCAGAAGGACATGATTGGAAGATAACCAGTCCATTCCAAGAATAACATCAAGGTCCTTTAGGGGTAAGCATACAAGATCAACAATAAAGTCTCTACCATCTATGGTAATAGGAATATTCTTGCAAATATAAGAAGTGAGAACAAGTTTATTTGTGGGTGTGGCAACAATTAAATCACACTCAAGAAGTGTCACAGGAAATTTAAGACTTTTAGCACATTCATATGACACAAACGAGTGAGTCACACCCGAATCGAACAATACAGTTAAACAAACTTTTTTAATGAGCACATACCTTGGATCAAATCTTCAGATTCGGAGGCCTCGGCTCCACTAAGAGTAAAGACTCTCCCTGTGGTCTTCAATCGGTTGGCTTGAGGCTTCTGACCTTTGCTCGCACTCTGTGGTTCTGACTTTCCTCCCTCGTAGTTCCGGCTGATGTGGCCATACTTGCCACACTTGAAGCAGATGATGTCTGTCTCCTTGCACTGAGTAATAAAGTGATTCTGTCCACACTTGTCACACCGAATAGCTCTAGAATCAGATGAATCCCATCTCCTAGACCTGTCTGAAGAAAATTAAGACTTCTTGCCATCCCGCTTGAAGTCCTTGCCAGTTGGAGAGAGACGCGGTTTCCACTTGTTTCCCTGATCACTCTTCTTGTTGCTCTGTTTGTCTGATCCCTTGGAGGCTGACCCTCCGGACTTGTAGGCATCTTCAAAGACCCTACACTTGTTCACTAGGACCGGGAAGACTCGGATTTCCTGGTAGCTGATAGCCTGCTTGATCTCTGGACGCAGAGTATCCTCAAACTTGATGCACTTGGAGCGGTCATCCGTTACATTCTGATACAGTATGTAATAACAAGCCAACTCCTCAAACTTAGCCACATACTCTCCCATTGACATGTTGCCCTGCTTCAGTGCCAAGAATTCCATTTCCTTTTTGTCGCGGATATCTGCTGGGAAGTACTTCTCGAGAAATCTGTCCTTGAAGACATTCCATGTGACCACAATACCTTCAACCTGCATGCGTTGATGACAGTTCTCCCACCAGTGCTCAGCCTCCTCAGTCAACATGAAAGTCCCGAAAATGACCTTCTGCTGATCGTTGCATCCCATAGCTCGAAAGATCTTTTCCGTCCCCCTTAACCACAGCAGGGCACCCTCAGGATCGTAAGCTCCCTTAAAAGACGGTGGATTGTTCCGCTGGAACTTGTCGAGACCCTGAAACTCAGCTGGTCCCTCGTTGTTGTTGACGTTCTGGTTCTGGCCTATCAGGTTGGCAAGGAGTGCTAAAGCATCTGTAATAGCCTGGTCATTTCTGCCTCATCTTCCTGCCATAAGTTCCTATAAACGCCCAAGACAACTTGTTAAATACAAGGAACTTAAAGCAGGAAAAGCTATCGGTTCTTAATGCTAAGCATCATTGCCTATATAAATACAGGCAATTCACAAACAAGAGCATACAACAGACTCACAACAGACTCATACCACGGCCTGATAGGACAGACCTGCTCTAATACCACTAAATGTGACACTCTCTACCCTTGCGTCGTATAAAGAATTAAAGATAAGGGAAATAAAGTAAAACATGCATCATTTATTGAAAATTTAAACCAACAGCGGATAGAGAGCATCACATTGTAACAAAAGCGGAAATAGAACATAACATAAAGCAAACCCAAACCCTGATGTCACATACAGAACTGTTATAACCAATCCTGAAAAATATCCTCGGATACAACTGAAACAAAACTAAACTAATAATATAAAACTGGAAATCTTAACTATGAGCCGCGGCTCCTCAGAGTCACTCCTCAACTGGCTGCTCGTCATCCCCTGCATAAAGATACATGTCACAACAGAAACATAGAGATACGGAGTAAGAAACATATATTTGAATACAATGGCAAGGAAGCAGTTAGCAAGACGAGCACCCAACAAACAAGCATGTTATAACAATAACAGCAACATAACATAACAACAACATCATACAAACGTGGATGCTATGCAATGCAACTCTGCTTCACTACTCCATTATGCACTTGGATCCATCTATCTCAAGTAGTCAACTTCGGAGTTACATCTCCACATTGGCCAAAAAGCACCAACGCCGGGGCAATCCACCAAACCTCGGATGGACCCCTAGGAGAGCCGACGCACCTTACTCTCGGATGCGCCACCACGGTTGTACATGATTCACTTGAATCGCTGCGGACGGCAAGATCACCATAACTCGGGCGACCTCCCCTATGTTGAACATCCTCCACTAACATCTCCGATGCGTGAATGCATGCTCAACACAACACACAATCACAACCACTACCTCCGCTTGGGCCACTAGGCTACCCAAATTTTAACACCATCAACACCTCGACCACTCGGCTATCGAGGATTAATGATATCTTTTCGTATTTATTTATTAAACAATCTAGTCGTTCTTCACTAGAGATTACCACTTTGACCATCAAGCATCAAGGCCCCCTTGGCCACTAGGCTACCAAGATACCACATCTTATCACTTTTCTTTGGTCTTCACGTTTCGTTGGTATTTTATTAAGTCTTTTAAGGCATTTGAGGTGAAAATCCCTGCATCTGCACTATTCTGGTTTCTGTTTCTGCAAAGGTGAGCACGAGTGTGCCCACCCCAGCATGGGCGTGCTGACCCACCCCAGCACAGGCGTGCTCCCCCTAGCACGGGCGTGCTGAGCTCTCCAGGGAAGCACGGTCGTGCTGCCTGTTAAGCACGTGTGTGCTCAAAAGCGTGCCCTGTTCTGGATTTTGAAATGGAGCACGAACGTGCTCCCTATTAAGCACGGCCATGCTTAATAGAGCGTGGTTGTACTGATCTGGGCAGAAAGGGTCAAAACCCTTTGCTTCCTTGGGGACAATTCACAGATTCAATCCTATTGACTTTTACTAATCCATTGAACATTAGTTTCATTAATCTTAATTAATTATCCATGTCTTACAAATTAAGGGGAATTACTCCTTTAATCTCAAATCATTAATTGTTCCTAATCACTCATAAATCAATCCCTAAGGTTTGACTAAACTTTTGACACAACCTCACTCATTCTTATCATTCAGTCTTATGAACAAGGGGAACAATCATCCCTTAGCATTATTAACAGATTTAACGTTTCAACAGTAACGCGTTCACAACATCAATCAACATTCCATAATCATCATAATATCATAATAATCATGGCATCACAATGTCATCATTTTTATGACAGACAATATTCAATAACAAGAACATTCATATCAATATTATTATCAAAACAGATCATCATCAAATAGCATATAGGCATGTAAACATGTTATCATACAGGAGGGTCATAGGTAACCCTTCGTCTTATGCTACCCCCAAGCCTACATACTCATACTATTCCTTTTGCTCAAACCTGGTATGAAGATCAAACTCCCGATAGTAAACTGGTCGTGCTCCCTTAAGCGGCTTGACACACGAATCAAGCCTTGGCCAACAAAAAGGTTAACCAATTAGTTCCCAATTCGAGAAAAGGAAGAGGAAACAGAAAAGGGATAACCGGCTTACCTTACGAGACACTAACGCATACTTTCTTCTTCCAAACACCGTAAGGATTCCAAGAACTAGGAAAGGTTCAAAGGAGAGAAAGAGGAAGAGAGGTTTCTGCTGTTTTGGAGGCAAAGAAACCAAAATAAAGGTTGCACACAAAACCCTCGCGTACTGTTCCTATTTAAAGACTTTGTGACCCGAGCATGGCCATGCACCCCCTTAAGCACGGTCATGCTTGACTTAGCGTCAGCGAGACACGCTTACACATGAGCATGGTTGTGCTCCCTATTAAGCACGGCTGTGCTTATGGCTCAGGCAGCCACAAGATACGTGCTCATGCACGGGCGTGCTGATACATGAGCACAGTCGTGCTCATGCATTAGGAAGGGATTTTCCAACTTAAAAACCCCACTAAGCCCAAACTGAGCGTTCTAAACAAACAAGGTATACACACAAAAGCACTAATACGAAAAACGAGGTGTTACAGAGACAGAAAGTTATTTAGCAGGGAGGGTTTGAGTTTCAAAGAAATGAAAAGTTTTTTCAGAAGAAGAGCGAAACTTTAAAGGTTATGAATATGAAAGGTTTTCTCTGAAAATAAATGTTTAATAAAAAGAGGTAGAGGGGATAAGACATACATTTAATGCTGACACGGCACAGGTTTCTTGAAACTGTAAAAAAAAAACAGTTTTCACAAATGATGGAATTAACTGACTCAGCAGAGAGAATTTGAAATAAATATGTCTTGAGACATATTAAATGCAAATAATAAAGTAAATGCATAAACGAGACAAATTATAACAGCATACAAGTATTGGACTACTTATGTAAAAGACGAGCACTTAACATGCATTAGTCGACCGTTACTGGATGACATATCAATCAACACATATCATGTTAAGTGCTTTCTGATAAAGATAAATCTGTCCTTGGCTAGAGGATTAGTAAAGATATCTACTCATTGATGGTCAGTATCCACAAATTGTATATCAAATACTCCTTTTTGCACAAAATCTCTAATGAAATGATGTATAATCTCTATGTGCTTAGCTCTTGAATACAAAATTGGATTCTTAGATAAGTTAATTACAGCAGTATTATCACACATAAGTAGAATACTATTTACAAACACATTATAGTCCTCCAGTTGATGTTTGATCCATAGAAGTTGTGAGCAACAGCTTGCAGCAAATATATATTCAGCTTCAGCAGTTGATAAGGCAATGGTGTTTTATCTCTTCCTCAACCATGAGACTAGATTGGCTCCAATGAAGTGACATCCTCCACTAGTGCTTTTCCTTTCTATGCAATCTCCAGCATAGTCAGCATCACAAAAAACAACTAATGTGTAATCATTATTTTTCTTAAAGCACAAACCTAGATTAGTGGTACCTTTCAATTATCTGAAAATTCTCTTAACTTTTGATAAGTGAGATTCTCTAGGATCATATTGAAAGCGAGCACATAAACAAACACTGAACATAATATCAGGTCTAGACACAGTAAGATATAGAAGAGATCCTATCATACCTTTGTATACCTTTTGGTCTACCTTTTTATCTTTATCATCCTTGTTCAGTATGGACGTGGGATGCATTGGTGTATTCATTGGTTTGCAGTCATCCATCTTGAACTTCTTTAAGAGTTCTTCTATATACTTGGTTTGATGGATGTACACCTCATCCTCTGTTTGTTTCACTTGAAGTCTAAGGAAGAACTTGAGTTCTCCCATCATGCTCACTTTTTATATTAGCTTACAAAATTCCTTGCACAGAGATTCATCAGTAGCTCCAAAGATTATTTCATCAACATAAAATTGAACAATTATAAAGCTGGACTTGTTGGATTTTCTAAACAATGTTGTATAAACCTTTCCTCTACTAAATCCATTGTCCATTAGAAAAGAACTTAGCCTTTCATACCAAGCTCTGGTAGCTTTCTTAAGATAGTATAAAGCTTTCTTGGGCTGCATCTCTTCATGTCTTAATGTCTTCATATCTTCATGTCCTAATCTGAAAAGCTAAAGCTACAAAGAAAACTCCAACAAAATAGTAAAGATGCAATAATTATCCAAATGGAGAAGCACTTGTCTAAACAAGTGGTGACAGGGTACTCACTTAGAGTATTGAAATAGATAACACAAACAGTTAACACTATGAGAATAAAAAAGGTTGACACAGGGTATTCTCTTATAGCATTAAAACAGTTAACATAACCATAAACTTGTATTAAGTTTATAACTTTAAATAAGTAAATGCAGTCCTCAAAACAACCCAACAAGGTTCTTATGTCTGAAACCCAGACGTCAAAATATCTAAAAAAAGGTCCATAGTACTGAAACCCATTCCACAAAACATTAAAAAAGTCCAACTTAATGTCCTCAAGTTCTGGAAGATTTTTAGAAATTAAAAAAATAAAAAGACAAATAAAAGGTTCTGGCCCTATTACAAAATTAGCATCCAAGCTGTTTTCCATTCAAAAAAGTTGTCCTTCAGAGCACCCCCTTCTACACTGCTTCTATTCATTTTATATGGTCATAGCTCCTTGTCTTGACCTCCTCCCTGATTTCCTTATGTGACTTGGTGACTATGTCTAGAGTAATCCTCAATCTAGTACCATCATCTACCTGTTTTGTGTAAAAATCTGTCAGTTGTCATTCATAACATAAACCACTTAAATTTTAAGTAAAAAAGTTACTCACATCTATGGCATAGCTTGGTTGGTCATAAGCCATCATCCAGCTAGCGACAAAGACTCCGCAGTCATTTCTTGAACCATGAGTGGCAAAAAAAATACAATCTTAAGTTATATAGTTTTATAGAAAGCCATAAAAGGGGAAAAAAAAAACAGTTACATTCTACTTACGAGTAAGGTTTTTGCTAAACAAGTCCCTCTGGTTCAACCACAGCAAAGTCTGATATGGGCATGGTTAATTGGTTGTGCAACCCACCAAAAAAATGTTCCTCAAGCAAGTCTTCTAGAAAGTTGTCCTAGTAAATGACAATATGTTAATAAGAAATAAATAAAATCATGTATGAAATACACTACCAGAACCAACAAGTTTGGTTTCCTTACCACTTTCCTGATCCTTGCTCTAGCATGTTCTAAGGAAGGCAAGGAATCTAACAGAATGATTTCTTTTTCTTAGAAGTCAACCACAATGAGAAACCAGTGCATGTTGTCTTGATTTATTGGAATATAAATCTGTTGAATTGGATATTGGGTTGCACTAAAGCATTAAAGTAAAATGGAAAATAAAAATGATTCAATAGACAGTTTGTATTACCTTCTTAAGGCAGTCAAGAGCACCCATGAATCTATACCCGTACAACTCAAGAAGTTTTCAGTTGTCAAAGTGTGCTTATCAACATATTGGTTCGGGATATAAAAGGAATGTAGTAATTAATTCACAGAAATGCTTCTAAAAATAGCTATTTACCAATATATCCTTACAGAATAAGTAGTTGGCATAGATCAAAGTTCTGGAATACTCGTTAGACCTCTCTTGTTCAGTTAGTATACATGCAACCATTATCAAAATCTGCTTTAAGCAACATTTGTTTTAGTTAGTCAGTTTTGCATTAATTTCCAACTAGAATATGCCAAAAATTAAAAGAATAATGCAAGATATAGACGTACTTCATCATCCATCTTGCGCCAGGTAACATCCCTAGCAGATTTTTTCTAGTTGCATTCTCAACGCCTTCATGTGCCCTTATTAGTACCTCTTTCCTGAGATATCAACAAAGTGGTTATTAACAATTATATATGGTGAATCTTATGAATAATAGATATGACTGAAATAAGCACTTATATAAAAGAACCCATAAGAGTCTAGAATGTCTCATCTGGATCTTCCAAAAATATAAGCAGCAATTGCAATGTCTTCACCAGTCAATCCAATCTGGTTTGCATTTCTAAACATTGACCCAAGCCACTACATAATCAACAAGTTAATAACAGTTTCAAGTCAGGGTTGAATATCTAAGTATAAGGTCTATTTTAAACTAAAAAAATGAAAAACATGTTACCCAGGGACATGAAGATGTCTGGCCAATGGGCTTCAAAGGAGAGTGGAGATTGTTCAATGATTGACCAATATAGTAACCATGCGGTCTGGACAGTCTTCAGTTCCTTACCACAACCACTCTTCCTTGTTGGAGGAGTGAATAATTTCTGAAGTGTGTTGTCTGTTTGCACTGGAGACAGATTCTTGTTAGAAAAAGATGCGCTTTGGGATGCCAAAATTTTTGCAATTGTTGCAATAGCATCTACTTTACAAGTTAGCTTCTCAACCGAATTCTCTATTTTGTCCACCTTCTCCATAGCATACTAACAAAAACGAAAAATACCAAGTCAGAGAAGAAAACAAATTTCAGGGGAAAATTTTTGTGGAAGATTCGAGCAGTACCTTTGGTGACTTCCCCTTGGGAGAATATTCGCCCCATTCGTCACGCCCTCCTCTCTTCATGTTGCCATCACTGTTCACAATAATTGGGGAAAAATAAATTTTTCGAAACAACAAAGATTAGCTAAGACAAATTCATAAAAAATAACATGCATATTAGTACCTTGAAGAAATCTGGATCACTGGTGATGATCCTTCATGCTCAGCGACCTTCCTTATCTTCTTCGTGCTCCACCCTCCTCTAGCTGGTCGTTGAGTGTGTGTGTGTGTGTATTTGCGTGCGTGCGGGCGCGTGTGTGCGCACGTGCAAGTGAGTGCGTGCGCGCGTGCGTGCGTGTGCGTGTGTGTGCGCACGTGTGCGTGGGTGTGCGTGTGTATGCCAACCAGTCGGTAAACGGGGTGGAGTGTGATTTTCAACCCACTTTAACATTCAACCCGTCCCGTTTTAGGCTACTTGGCGGCGAGGCGGGGCAGAGCGGGTTAGCCCGTTTTGCCATCCCTACTTGGATCCATTTTTCTCTTTAGAACCTAGTATCTTGACCATTACTTACACTCCAAGTAAGATTTTGTTCCACATTCTGCCATACTCTATTAATAGCTCTCCAAATACTGGAGGAACTTCTTTTCAAACTTACTTTAAGAAGTAGTTGAGAACTACATTGATGCTTAGATCTCATAACTTGAACTCAGAAATCTGGCTCTATTCAAAATCAGTTCCATTATTTTTTATAACTAAAAGTAGTTACACCGTAGGTACACTATATCTACTTTTATTATTATTTAGGCTTTTTTTTTTGTTTTATTCTTTAAGTTGAACATAGTGGGCCTTATTTTTCTCTCTCTGGAAGTTAGTTGCTTCTTTTAATTGTGTACCTCGTATTCTTTGCCGAATTGCCACACTTTATTCTATCTATTCCCTGTTTCTATCACAAGTGTATATTCCCTCTACTCTGTTTCTTCATTGCCGCATATGCAACCAGGGAAATCAAATTAATGGAGTCTCTAAACAAAGTTCATACATGTGATGTTGTTGATAGTGTTGACAGCTTGAGTGATGATTCCACAAATTGGGAGCCGATAACAAGGATGCCATTTTCCTCAGTAGAACTTGTGAAAACATTTTATAGTAATTATGCTTCTAAAAAGGGCTTTGGATAGAAGATAAGAACTTAAAAAAAAAAAAAGAAAAAAAAAGATGATGGGCAATTAAATTACTTTATTTTAGCATTCTCGTGTGAAGGAAGCCGTGCTTCAACAATTCCAAGTACCTTGAAGACATTGCGTTGGCATGCTCACGTGAAGGACTTGGTAGACTTTTTACCATTGGTTGGCTAGCTACTTTTACTGTACTTGGCAGACTTTTTAATGTATTGGGTTGTCCTCAACTTGGATTCAATTTATTTTAAATTTTGATATAATTGATTTTAAAGTAATTTATTTTGAAAATATTAATTTTAGAAAAATAAATTCCTTCAAAATCATCTCCTTCAAAATCAACATGGAATCTATTTAGAAATAGACTAACTTGAATATTTTGATTTTATTCTTTAATTCAACATAATTTTTTTTCTTTTTCTTACATATTTTTGCATTAAATAAAGGGCTTAATGAAGTTTTTATTCCCTAAAAATATAAGTCGTTTTGGTTTTAGTCCCTATCTTTTATTTGTTTTGCTTTCGGCCCTTGTAACTTTTATTTTTTTGAAATAGGTCCATGCCATCAACTGTCACCATTAACTGCTGACGTGGCAGATGGAAGTCCATATCAGCAGTGACACGTGGACAAAATATTTTTTTTATTGCCACGTGGCTTATCAAAAATATTTTTTGGTCTTTGAAAATATATGTCGCTTTGGTTTTAGTCCTTAGCTTTTTTATTGCTTTGCTTTTGGTCATTGTAACTTTTCTTTTGGAAATATGTCCCTGCCGTCAACTGCTGACGTAGCAGACGGAAGATAGCATCAGCAGTGACACATGGCATGATACATCACATTTTTTAAAATTTTTTAAATCCAGAATATTAAATGACACCTAAGTATTTAAATAGTGTTATTTTTTATTTAAATATATAAAAATATTTAAAAAATCATTTTTTTAAATAAAATATTAAACATCATCTTAATGGTTTCAACCTCTATTTTTCTCTCATTTTCATTTTCCTTGATTTGCTCCTCGTTCATTTTCATCTTCTTCTTCTTGTTCTTCCCTTCGTCGGCTTCTCTTTACTGTTCATGGACCCCTTCGATTACTAGACTTGCAGACCTGTCCTTCTATTTCGTAAACATTGCGGCTTCTCTAGCTCCTTATTCTTCTTCCCTATATGAACATGAGTCAACACGTTGATCACAAGACGTCGTCAAATGTGACGTGTGTGTGAGCCATAGGTCATTTGGTTCAAGCTCCAATGCCCAAAACAGGGTATGTGGGTGTGAACTTTTGGTTTTCCTAATTTTTCTTTCTAAATTGATTTGTATTTAGTCCCTGTCGTCTGTTATCATCCGTTAAGTGCTAACATGGTTGACAGAGTGCCACATCAATACCGCCACATCAGCAAAAATATTATTATTTTATGTCATTTTGGCTGTCGCGTATGAAAATAAACTTTGGTTTTGGTCCCTGAAAAGTGAGTAAATATTAGTTTAGTCCCTGTACTTTTTTCGTTGACTTTGGTCCTTGTAAATTTAAAATTTTTTATTTTAGTCCATACTGTAAATAGCACTCCGTTAAGTGCTTACATGGGTAGCAAACCGCCATGTCAACTTAATTATTATTATTTTAAGCCACATAGGCTGCCACATATTATTTTTATAAAAAAAAATTAACATTAATTATTATATTTAACCAATATATTATTTTAATTTTGATTAATATAATATTACTATTTTTATAATAAACCATGATTATCCTTTCTTCTTTATCTTTCTCCATCGTTCCTCCTTCATTCTGCAGCAATCTCACTTTCTCCTTCTTAAGTGTTTCTTCATACCTTCTGCAGCGTTTTTTCTACTTTCATTTAAACATGCGTTTTTCTTCTTCATTCTCTTACATTTTCCCTTTTATAATAATAAAAATTAAAATAATATAATGGTTAAATATAATCATAATTAATGTTAATATTTTTTAAAAATATTTTATGGCATGGTGGCCTATGTGGCTAAAAATAATAATAATTAAGTTGACGTGGCAACGCTGATGTGGCACTCTGTTAGTCACATAGCACTTAATAGAGTGTCGTTGATAATAGGGACTAAAATCAAAAGTTTTAAATTTACAGGGACCAAAATCAACGAGAAAAAGTACATGGACTAAAATCAAAATTTCCTCACTTTTCAAGGACTAAAACCAAAGTTTATTTTCATACGTGGTAGCCAACGTGACATATTTGTTGGTGTGACACTTTATTAGCCACGTTAACACTTAACAGAGGGTAATTGATGGCAGAGACTAAAACCAAAAGTTTTAAATTTAAAAGGACTAAAAACAACGGGGAAAAAGTACATGGACTAAAATCAAAACTCACCTACTTTTTAGGGACCAAAAAGTTGATTAAAACTATAAATTTGGATCTTGTTTACACATATTTGAAGTCGTGAGTGAATCATTGTGCATATTTATATTTAAAGTAAAACTATGTAATAATGTGAGTAAAACATAGTGTATAAGAGACTGTCGAGTCGCTAAATGTCTGATGTGCATTTTATCCTAAGTTTTGATGAAACTAAATATTTGTTCGATAATTTAATTGAACCTTTTGTTATCTATTAACCTGTCTACTTAGTGTGCAGATTATGCTCTTAAAGATATTAATATCACTTGTCTTCTCTAAGTGAAAAAGTTAAGTCTGAGAAACACACGTCTAATGATGTATTTTTATCCGTCTATTGAAGTTGTCTTACCTGTATAATGAGTTTCTCAAATGTGGAAGCAACTCAAGACTTTGTAAGTTGTCTATTCAAGTCAGAATTTGTTCAAGTTTCTCTTATACAAGGATCAAGAATTAGAAAGTCAGATCTGCTAAAGCAACCTTGTATTTCAGATTGCTAGTGCAACAAAAGAGCTTACACTCTGTTACAACTAGTAGTTGCATAAAAGAAGAAACATGCACATCACAAGGACAAAAGCAACCATGTTGTTCCCTGCTATGGCTGTTGCTAAAGCAAAAAGCATTGGACTTCTCTGTTAGAGTACATGCAACGTCCCTAAACATTTAATAGCTACACAGAACGACTATATTGCATTTAATGGAGCTTAGCTTGAAGCCAAAATTCAAGGGAATGTCTCTAACGTATTTATTTTGAACGAGGCCTATAAATAGAAGAAAATAATTGAAGATCTGATGAAGAGTAATGAAGTGTTAAACATTCTCTGGACAAGCAACTCAAAGCATTCAATTCATTCTTCTCATTCATTTATTCATTCTTTGTAAACACTTGAGAACTTAATTCACAATCTTTCAACTTCACATTTCATCCACTCTTCTGAGTGTTTGTAACATACTTGCAAAGTTGTAACACTTTTCTTTCAAACCTGTCTAAGTAAGAATGAAGAGGTTATGTAAGCAAACAATACTTGTAAGAGTCTGAAGAGGTTAGGTATGCAAATCAATACTGATATGTCCTATAACTCAGATTGTTATAGTGAAAAATCTTGGTGAAGCCAATGACTAGACGTAACCCTAGTTGTTAAGGGGTGAACCACAATAAACAAGTTATGTGATCTTCTGATTCATCTCTTTAAGTTTATTTGTTTATCTAACCTGTCAACTAACTTAAAGGGGTTAAAATTGTGCATATCAAATAAGTTCTTGTTTTATGTGCTTGGGTATTTTATGTTTAAAACCATCATACGGGTCACTTGTTTGATTGTGCTTCTTTAATAAGTTTGTTTTTATTTGAAACTCAGTACTCTAGGACGTACAGCTTCATTATTCCAAACTAAATTATTCTCACACTTAAATAATATTGGAATATGTGAAAATTAGTAGAAAACTAAAGAGTTTTATGATAAGGAGAGCAATATTTAATGTGTATTATTTTTTACCTAATTATATATATATATATATATATATATATATATATAGCAAATATATGAATGGAACATTACACTACTAGAAATTGTCTTATTACCTGTGGATTTTCCTGCGAATTTTTGAGCAAAATTCGCAGGAAACAGGTTTCCTACATATTTTCCTACGAATTTTTGTCCATAGGTAATATCTTCGTGGGTAATTTTTTCCTACGCATTTTAAATTCGCAAGAAATTTCCTACAAGTTTTCTTGGGAAAAAATTCACAGGTAATTTTCCTGCAAAATAATTCACAGCTGATTTCACATGAGATTCTATAAGTAAATTCGCAACAACAAAATTCGAAGGAAAATTTGCAGGAAAATTTTGCAAGAAAATTCGCATGAAATTTTCCTGCGAATTTTTCCCTAGGAAAATCCGCAGGAAAAATCAAGAAAAATTTTAAAAAAATATTTTTTGATTATAGATTATAGATTGTATTATTATATTTTTTTTATCAGAAGATTGTATTATTATATACTATATATAAAATAATTACTTCTAATATTTAACATATATACACACTTCTAATCTAATAATATACACACACCATCCTGCACATAAAAATTCCAACAATAAAGCATAAAGAATGCATATACTGTATTTTTAGTACAAACAAATATAGTATATCAATATCAAATATCAAATATCAAACCTAAGATTCAGAGCACATAGCATAAAATACATATAAATTACTATCCATTCAGCCAGCACATCTGCAAATTCAGCCAATACCTCCTCAATCAGCTCCTCAACTAAGGACATTTTTTTTATAGCAGCCTATAGAACTGATTCTATAGAAAAAAAAAGTTTTAAGAAAAAAAATCTCATGTGAGTGACACATGACACTAACCCCAATTTTTTTTAAAACCAAATCAACATATATCATTAACATATCAGCTGAAAGAGAGTTACATGAAGGGAAATACGTGAAAACATAATGCTTGGGATAACAAGTAGAGTTTCTAGCTAAGTATAATGAGCATGGACATTAACACTTCTACTAGCAAATTGGACTCTACTATTCGGGTAGTGCAGCAGTAGATCCTGGTAGTGCCTTATAAGAGCTCAAAACTCTGATGCATCATCTATAGCAGAATTGAAACAATTTGCAATTGTCTTGTAATCAGTCTCATAGTCATAGATGACTTGCTGCAGACCAAGGGACTGAGTCCATTTGATAGCCAACAGGAGTGCATAAGCTTTAGCTTCTTTGCATAAAAGCACCCGAATCATCCCTCAAACAAACACCAATGCCACACTTATGCTCCTGTGTAAAAAATGCTGCATCAACATTTCGCAAATCCTAGAGGTGGAGTCTGCCACCGCAGTTGCATATCAGTCTGAGGATTTAGAACAAAGGTTCTATATAATAATTCCATAAAGAGCCTTGCTTCCAACATTCCACAGATTTAGAACAAGTAAAGAATAAGTGCCAATTCTGCTCCAACTCTGCAGAACACACCACACAGGTAAGCAATCCCTACAAGCCTTCCAAAGAAAAACTTGATCTTAGAAGGAATATGTAGTTGCCAAATGAGGTACCACTGCCCTTCCTGTCTCAGAACAACTGCATTATTCAATCAAGACATGTATAGAAAATAGGTGAATTTCACTGTGAAGTCTCCATGCTTGCTCAATTAAATCATCTTCCTCTTGCTCTTCAACTTCATTATCGTCAATGAAATCATATTCCTCTTGCTCTTCAACCTGCTCATCGTCCATGAAATCATTTTCTTGCATCCTAAGCAAATCAACCTCTTCGCCATCAACTTCATCATCTTGTAGGTGATCGATTGGGTCATCCTCAATTGTTGCATTAGCCTGTGGCTCTTGCACTTGAAAAGCAAATATGCTTCACATATACACCCTTCCACACTTTTTTTGTTTTTCACAGTTTTTTTTAATCTTATTTAGAAACCTGAGTACAAAAATTATAAATCAATTATTAGGTACAATATACAATGATATTAACACACAAAAAAAAAAGATAGTTACCTTTCAAATGGATACATCCAACGATATTGAACTGGTCCACCCATCTTAGCTTCATAGGGCAAATGGATTGGTAAGTGCTCCATAGAGTCAAAGAATGCAGGATTAAGGCCGACAGCATCAAACACCATGTCTTGATATTATGCCTTCAACCAAATACTTTGGTTGCTGACAAGCAAAATCAAGAAACTCTTCGATGCCTTTTAAAATTTCTGTTGTATATCCCCTTCGATGAGGAAGCAGCCTATTATACATCCACATTCGATGTGCAGACATTTCCATTTTCAGCTCTCTGCTCCAAAAATACTATATGATAACTAGTTTTTAAAATAGACAGAAGCTGAAAATTCCAGCAACAGAATTTGAAAATAACTATAAAGCACGGGTATATAGTGGAGTTAAAGTTAGAACTGTAAGTTAAGACACAATGATAGTATTTCATTAACATCTGGAGAAAATTAATTCAATATAGAACCTAACAAACAATAAAAGCCAACGAATTGGTAGGTTCTATTAGTATAGAATACTACTAGAATAAGTTTAACATTTCACATGTAGACTTAATTCAAGCGTAACATTAACATTAACAACCCAAACTTGAACAAAATAATCAAGTGTTAGAAATCCAATCAAAACAGAGATAGACAATAGTCATTGAAGACCCCAAACAGTAACAAATCCATACCATAAAACAGGTTCACAACCAATTAGCATTAAAGGCTTTGGATACAGCAAAATTGAATTAAGTAATTGAGAATTTTAGTGAAGCAAAAGGAATCAAAATCATAGAACTCAAAAATCTGAACTCAAAAATCTCAATAATATGAACAAAATCACAGACATTAGGTTTCAGTTCAAACCTTGTTGAGGCGCAACTCAGTGTTGAAGAACAAAATCAGGATCTTATATTGTTCGAAACAGTAACGAAATTGTAGATCTGAAGAAACGAAACAGAAGATGAAGCAAAAGAAGAAGAAGAAGAAGAGAGAAGAAGAAGAAGAAGAAGAAGAAGAAGAAGAAGAAAAGAAGAAGAATACCTGAATTGTTATGGATCCGAGGCACAAATGGAAGAAATCGTTTCTCACTTCACCACCGCAAGAGAGTGTGATCAAAGATGGAGAGTGAAAAGTGGCGTGAATGCTTTGCATCTAACTATTATTATTATTATTATTATTATTATTATTATTATTATTATTAAGAGTTATGATAAAAAAGAGTTATGATAAAAAAGAAAAACGAAAATAATGAGTGATGCAGTGACGCTCACTCTATGGGTTATAATTTGAATTTTAAATATTTTTTTGTGTGTCAATTTTTTTTGAATTACGTACAGATTTTTTATTTTAAATTGAAAAAAAAAATATTTTATTTTTATCAAGTATTTAAATAAATTTGCAGGTAAATGCCCAGCAAATAAATTCGCAGGAAAATTCGCAGCAGGGTTACCTGCAAAATTTCCTACAGATTTTCATTAACATGTTTTTCTGCGAATTTTCTTGCGAATTTTTTCTGTAGATTAAATTTCAAAGGAAAATATGTAGGAAACATCTAACATTTCATGCAAATTTTAATCCGTAGAAAAATTCGTAAGAAATGTCAAATTTTGCTACAAATTTTCCTACGAATTTAAATCTATAGGAAAAAACCTTAATTTTAAAAAATTTGCAGGAAATTACTGCGAAAAAAATTCGCAGGAAAATTTGCAGGAAATCAATGAGTTTCTAGTAGTGTTACTTTATTTCAACAATCAATAATGAATTGAAAATTACTTCAAGGCTCAAGCAGAAAAATATCCGTTGGCTTGTTTTATCTTTTTCGATAAGGTCCTAATTATGGAAGCCCCACAATAACCCTTTATTGTGAAGAACTGCCCTGAAAAAGAATCTGTACTTGGGTAGACTGTAGCATGCCAAATCAGCTGGGAAGGCTTGCTTGGGATTAAGTATTAGTGAATGACAGATTGAAAAGACGCAATGGCTCATGCAACATAAAACTTTTTTTTTTTTTTTTTTTTTTTTTGGAATTACGGTGGAGTGGAGATTCCCGAAATCATGTTTGAGAAGCAGAAACTACTCACAACCAGTTTGGGAGAAAACGCACGTCCAACCTATATTTTGACGCTTCCACACTCATTGGCTTCTTTCAATTAGCATATGGCTTGTCTAAAAATCATATTGATCCAGCTTAGTGTGTCATTATCTCCAACAGTACATTAGCTATAGGCTTCAAACCTTGATTGAAGTAGAAAGGAAAAAAATTTACTTCTTCATTTATCAAAATTCGATTTGAATTTTTAATTATTACTCTTAATATACTATCCTTAAAATATTAATAGAGAGATAACTGGGAAAATAAAATAAAATGCCAATTTGGTAAGTATATACATTTAAAAGGCAATTTGAATGACACAATACAAACAAACAATAAAGTACCCAAATATAAATAAGTTACCACCTCACTACAAAAAAAAAAAAAGGGTTATTTAGCGGCCGAACGTGATTGTCGCTATTGGCGATCGAAACCATGACGATAACATAGTTTTCTGATAAGATAAAAATTGTGTTAAGCGATTGTCTTTGCGATCGTATGTCAAGGTCACAACTAAAACAGTCGTCAAATCGATCACTAAACCAATAAATTTTGAACTCAACCTTGTTGACCATTTAACGACCAAATTAGTGATTGTTATAAACATAACGATAATATTAGAGCTTTTAACATCCGAATGCATTCAGGAGTCATGGTGCGACTGAGAATAGCGACCGAGTTTTCTTTTTAAAGTCGGTCGCTAAAATTAAAATTTCTAATATTCGTATGCCTCTCTTTTCTTCCTCACTTCTCTATTTTCTTCTGTACTCTCTTTCACTCTTTGCTCTTACCTCCTTGCTCTGGCCACCATTCTCCATGTCGTCCACACGAGCCAACGCCACCGCCACCACCAACACACATTACACACTGTTTTTCTTCCTTGAACTTCGAAATCCCTAATTTCTCTCCCTCTCCATTCACCCTCTTTGCAGCGCCACCACCACCACTATTGCAACGGCCTCCTCCTTCAGTAAGTTTTTCCGTTTCTCTTTTTCTCTCTTTCATATTATTATTTTATTTCATAATAAGAATAAATCTTGGTATTCTGACTGATATTGCCAATGCTATTTTTTGTTATTTGTTATTTTCCTTTTGTTATTATTATTGTCTTGTACTGTTGGCTTGAAAATAGGAACTCCTTTTGCTTTAATTTTGGTATTAAAATTTTTCTAGTTAAATAGGAACTCACTTTTGAGTGGCTACTAACATGAGGGAGGCACTAAATCCCTCACCAGTGAGGGAGCAATAAGAGCCATTGGATATATTAATTATTTAAATGGGTTGATGATATCAATTTACAGTGACTAGATTAACTGGTTCCCTAAATATTTATTAAATTGACCCAATAATTTTGAAAATTTTCACATATGACAACCAATCAATTGCTTGGAAATTTCAGTGGATCTGAAATCTAAATGTCTAAAAAACTATGGTTGTTCTGTTGAAGAGCCACTGAATGGTATGGAGCTTTGATCCATTTGGCTGAACCTAGGTAAATGCTTTAGATCCAACATTGAAGACATGGATAGGAGTGTTTAGCTTTGGTTTTATGAATTGAATGATGGACATCATCTTGCTCCCCATTTTTGGTGTTAAAAGCTTCCATAAATGAAAAACAATTGAATGAATGATTACAAAAAATGGATCTTTATTGAAACTGGATGGACATTCATATCTGAGCTAAAAATTTCATAAATTGAAAAGTTGTTGCCGTCGTTTTGCTCTGTTTATTTGAAATTTGTTGTTGACTAATGCCCTATTTCACAAATACATGGGTTGCTTTCATCTACGAATCCCAACTCTATGCCAGGCGAAGTGTTAGAAAAGAGGAGGGGTTTTGACGGCTGGTTAGAAGAAAGAAAAATGAGAAAAAGAGAAGAAAGGAAGGGGTATAGAGAAAGAGAAGGAGAGAGGCTAGAGAGAAGGGCAGAAGGAGGGTGGCCTCCTGGCTGTTGGAAAAATCAATTCAAATTTCCAAATATTAATTCAACTGGATGGAAATTAAATTGGCACAATTCAAGGGGAAGTGAAGTTCAGAGGAAGGAGTGGATATTAATGATATTGAAAATGTAGGAAGTAATTAATATCCATTATCTCTCATTCATGAAGGGAAGCCATGTCCCTTCACTATATAAAGGGAGTCTTGTGAAGAGTTGAGGCATCCCCAGTAGTGGGTGATCATGTGAAGAGTGGAAGTATATCCCCAAGTGTGGGTGATCATGTGAAGAGTATAAGCATCCCCAAGTGTGGGTGATCATTTGTAGTGAGATGAGTGTTTATCATTCTTTGAGTTGGGTACTCGGGTTTGTAGGGTAATACACAAAATGGGGCAGGTTACAATTCTTGTAATCAATCATATTTGAAATAGTGAAACACATTGTTGAGGCGTTTTCGTGGACATAGGCAAGAGAAGCCGAACCACGTTAATCTTTGTGTGTTCTTCTATTATTCTCTTTGTGGTGTGCTTGTGTTTGTGTTCCATCGAAGATCCTTGGGGTGTGGGTAAATCCGTTGGCGCGTGCGATTTTACCCAATAGTGGTATCAGAGCCGATGGTTCAGTTGGGACACTTATTGAAGAGAAGCCAGTAGTCGTTGGATCCATGTGTGGGGTCCCTTGTGTCGAAAGTCTTTCTAGCAATGTGGAAGGTAGGTGGCGTGTTCCATTGAGGATGGACAACGGCGATACAAGTATGACGAATAGGCCAAGCCATGAGAAGGGCAAGTAGTGGTAAAAAAAAATGAATAGAAGATTAAACTTTGAGAAGTTGTCGAAATTTGAAAATTTTAATTGAGGGAGGATTTGTTGGAAAATTCAATTCAAATTTCCAAATATTAATTCAAGTGGATAGAAATTAAATTGGCACAATTCAAGAGGAAGTGAAGTTCAATGTTCTGACTCATGTGGAGTCTACATTCATCTTTAGAGGAAGAAGAAGATATTAATGATATTGAAAATGTGGGAAGTAATTAATATCCATTATCTCTCACTCATGAATGGAAGCCATGCATGTCCCTTCACTATATAAAGGGAGTCTTGTGAAGAGTTGAGGCATCCCTAGTAGTGGGTGATCATGTGAAGAGTGGAAGTATCCCCAAGTGTGGGTGATCATGTGAAGAGTAAGAGCATCCCCAAGTGTGGGTGATCATTTGTAGTGAGATGAGTGTTTATGATTCTTTGAGTGGAATACTCGGGTTTGTAGGTGATACATAAAATGAGGCAGGTTACAATTCTTGTAATCAATCATATTTGAGATAGTGAAACACATTGTTGAGGCATTTTCGTGGACGTAGGCAAGAGGTGTCGAACCATGTTAATCTTTGTGTGTTCTTCTATTATTCTCTTTGTGGTGTGTTTGTGTTTGTGTTCCATCGAAGATCCTTGGGCATGTGGGTAAATCCGTTGACGCGTGCGATTTTACCCAACACTGGCCACCAGTGGCAAGGCGCAGCGGAGGCAGCAGGGAGGAAAACAGCCGCGCAGGCGGCAAGATGAGGAAGAAGAAGCTGCACATGGCGGTGGACGGCGAATCTGCGACGTGCAGGGAGATAGGAGCGCAGGTGATTGACAATGGTGGAGGGACGCGCGCCACTTCAGTTCAGGGAGGAAAGGGGCTGCGTTTCGCAGTGAACGGTGGAAAGGGCTGCCGCGGCGGGGCGATGGCGGCACTGTGGACATGTGGGATGGAGATGAAAGTCTAATGACAGGGAAGGACAACTCTTTACCAGGGTCCATATTGTAAAAAACATATTTAGAAAAGATTATTATTAAGACTTTAAAATTATACATAAACCCCATGTTTACCTGCTACATCAGGTCATATTGCTCCCTCTCCAGTGAGGGATTTAATGTCTCCCTCATGTTAGAAGCCACCCTCACTTTGAAGATATTCTTTGTATTATCAGTTTTTGCTGTAATATGTCAAATGGACATGGTTTTGCTTGAAAGATAAGGTGTAGTTATACTTGCTGCTTTTATTCGCAAAAGCAGACAATTGAAAGAAGCTCAACGGAGTTTGGAAGAGGTTGAACTAGAAGATGCACCAAGTAGCTGATTTTCCTTAGTGGTCTAACTTATTGTCTGACATTCTCGAATTGGGTCGTTGTAGGTGGTATCTTGAGTTACATATAAACTTTTTAATAGAAAAGAGTACAAGTGATTGTAATAAAATCTTGTACCTAAATTACTTCAAGAGTTTAAGAATGCCTTGCATCATATGAAGATTAAGTTCAAAATTTTTGTTTGTAGCTTAAGGGTTTATCCTTTCAACAATAATAACTTTTGGGATGCCTGGTAATAATTTTTATTTGTTATAGATTTCTACCTAGGAAATTCACCATTTTGTCTGGTTGCTGATAATACCAGGTCTATTCAAAAGAAAGTTATTGTTGTCATTAGGATTTTTCGTCTATTAGGAGCCAGGAATTGAGAGTCTTATAACTTTAGTGTTTCTAAGCATTTCATTTGGTTAAACAAAATAGTAGTGAATGAGTAAAGTTAATAGAGTAAGGGACAATCCAATCCCTTATTTTCATGTTTTTTATAGTTGGCTTATGATTTGAAGTAATAATATATGAGTCTAGTTAGTGTTGCCAAAATCTAAACTGAGTTAGTGCTACCAATATGTTTCTAAAATTGAACTTAAATAGTCTTCATGTTTATCTTTTTGCAGTTGTTGAAGAATCCTCTGTCCTTCGTCAGCTCGTCCTCCAATGAGAACCCGGAGTTTGGATCTGTGTTTTCTCTATTAGGTAAGTTCTCTCAATGCTCCCCTTAAGCTTGTGCACCGTGAAAAGATTGGACATCAAGTGCTCTTTATGTTTTTTCTAGACTTTGAATTGAATTAGACTAAGAATATGTTACTAGCTTCTGATTGTGTTGTACATGTAATATATTTTATGAATGGATCTGTTTTTTGTTAATGGAGAGCATAGATCAATAGGGTGTGATTCCGTCCAAGAGGCAGGATGCTGGTTGTGTGTTGATAAATTAGAAACTTGTAGAGCTCAATAGGGTGTGATCCTGTCTGAGAGGCATGATGCTAGTTGTGTGTTGATAATTAAAAACTTTGCATGTGTTTGTCAATTTGATGTGTTGTTTATTAATGAAGAGCAAAGCTCATTAGGATGTGTGATTTAGGGGTTATGTTGCTGAATTTTTCCATGTTTGGACAGTACCCTAATAGTTATTTATATGTTTATTTGTCAAATTTATTAGCCCATATGTAGTTTATGTAAATTGATGGGACCATTGCAATTGTATTGACCTTGTGAACTTGAATTTCAAGTACAAAGGGTAAAGTTGTCCTATACATATAAGGTTAAAGTTTTATTTTCTTTTAGATTTAATATTTAAGTAAAGCCTTAGTTCCCCGTTTGAGGTTCAACATTAATGAGTATTTGTACCTTCTCAAGGTATAGCACATTGTACTGAATCTTGAATTATCCAAGTGAGACTTTTTGGGAGAAAACCTTTTCGACACTCGCATGATGGTCATTCCTTTCTTCACATGCCTTATATACTTGATGAAACTTCGATCACTCATGCTTTTCCTTTTGTTCTCTTGGTGCATGCTTGATCCCGGTGGATCCGGCCGTGCTCAAGTCGTATACTTGGAGATAGAAGGAAAATGTTGTCGAAATTTCGTTATGTATAAAACATTTGAATCAAGGAATTACTAGTATTAACCGACTGTCGATAGGTTCATTCCATGTCACAAGAAAGAGATTGATGGAGATCATGGAATAACTCGTAATATACTTTGTTGTAGGTTGCTCTAGCTATTTTGTAGCAATGGAGATTCTCGAGAATCAGATGTGGATGTATAGTAGATTGGATTGTAATAGGTGGGGCGATAATAAGTTGAGATATTCCTTGCTTAAGATGTAAGCGTAAAGCTTTCAAATACGTGGATGAAGTAGTGGTGGATCTTTACAATTTGTTGTAGGTTGTTCTAGCTATTTTGCAGCAATAGAGATTCTCGAGAATCATATGTGGATGTATAGTAGATTGGATTGTAATAGGTGGGGCGATAATAAGTTGAGATATTCCTTGCTTAAGATGTAAGCGTAAAGCTTTCAAATACGTGGTGAGTCGTTGCCAGAGTTTACCCTGCGATGTTCGAATTCATACTATGGGAGTGGTGAGCAGAGGGAAGGAAGAATTGAATCCTTACGAGCAGATGGTCATATATAATGTTGGACCCTAAATTGGTCATGCTATAGAAACAAGATGATGCAATGGAGTTCCAATACACAGGAAAATTCAAATCCTGAAACTCATAGATTCTTTGATATGTTGGCTGCTGCACAAGCTCCATTGTGGAAAGGACATACTCGTATGGTTACTGTGGTCATCAAACAGTAAATATATTAAAATGATTCTGTATTACCAAATGTTGGCATCAAATTAACCCTTCTATTTGTTTTTATTATTGGAAGGCCAAACTGATAGTACATATATCACGTGAATTCACAAGAATAAATCAAAATAAAGTCCATGATATGATGTAAATGATAGTTGCTTTCATTGATGGGATCAAATAATGTTGACAAAAAGGTCTTTCCTTATCAATGGGGACATTTATTGGTAGATCATGTATAAATATTGTTGTAAATTTTCATTTGAGGTTGGTGACATGTTTTGACATTGGAATGGAGTAACCTCTTATCCCTAAACTTCTACGTGCCTGTCTGTTTAACCTTAAAGTTCCGTTTCCATCCGAAATAATTGCTTTTGGAAAGTAAAATGGTGTTTGGTTGAGATTCAAGGTGAAAAAAAATGTGTTTAGATGATGTAGAATTGATTTCAGTGAAAGCAAGAATTTCTAACTTTTACGTTGAGAATAATTGATTATAGATGTAGGACCCACAAAATTCTACATATTTACACCTCAATGGTGATTTTACTTTATCATCCAAACAAAATCAAATCTTCTAAACCCATTTTTAAAATATTATTACCACACACAAAAATCAATTTTTTTAACCTTGATTTTTTCAAAATCAATTCTACCAAAATCAATTCTATCAAAATCTTAAACGAACGGACCCTACGTAGTTAAAAGAATCCAAGATTTGGTAAATCCAATCGAATCTATACAAATTAGCATGTTATCTAAGTTTGAGCTTTTACTAACATCCACTTAATTAGGTGTTCAGCGATTCTTAGTATCATATGTTTGTATGGTTATTAGACCATATCCTAAATTTGTACCTAGAAAAGATCATAATAATCACCCTAATTAATATCTCGCCATTGATAAGATTTAGTCAATTTATTCAAAAGTTGGCGCCTGCTTGGCAGACAAGCATTATATTCTTCAACTAATTATTCTGCTTGGATCGAACTTTTTAAATCGAATTCTAGTTCTAATACACTAATATATTAATATTTATCTGTACTGGTGGGTCTCTTGATTCTCATCCCGTGAAGCATGATGCTATGTTGAGAATAACATCTGTTTATCATAGATCCCAACAGGAGATATATCGAAAACCTAAAGTAGACTAATGAGATAAAAGTTAAAACCAATAAAGATTGCAGCCAATTTATGGCAATTTGGCGTAAATTTATGGTAAACTTCGTTTGTGCAGCCAATTTGTTGGATACTATTGAAAATAAAATTTCTGACCAATTTGTTGTATATTTTCTTCATTCTTTTTTATAAAAATCATCAACGTACTGTTGGCCTTGGCCCTGCAATCAACAATAGAGGAAGGGAAACTCTTTTCTAGTTCTGTAATTCATGGTTGAGTTCATATTCAATGTATTGGAAACTTGGCATCGCAGATTAACTTACCCAGTTCTTTCATTTAAGTGTATACATACACAAAAACACACAAAAATGGTCTCGTAAACTCCAAAGCGATCTCTAGTATTAAAAAGAAGTTTTCAGTTTAGGTATCATTCTGTTTTTCGGTTGGATTCGCTTTTGGTAGAGGTTGCATTCAACACAAACTGCAAATGATACTTTTTTCTGCTTTCACGTTACATCCAATTATATTACATGATTGCCATTGTAAATATGGATTTGGTTGGGTGAAACGTAAATAAAAAAACACTCTTAGCCGTTTAGGTAACGCTTTAATTAGTGTACCAGATGGAAACCCAAGGTACTGAGAGACTGATTTCTGATAAGCATAAGGCACATGTTAACCAGTGCTCCCTAAACATAATTGTAACCAATAAATACCATAAAATTAATCACACGAAACAACAGATAGTGCTACCCGGAGGTCATTAGACGTTCCACATATATACATTCTGTAAGTTTCAATTTCTTGTTGAGAAACACTATCACTACGAGCTGCATAGTGATTACCACGCACTCTATCGCGCAGCGAAAAAAGAATCTCCCTGAAAATTGGTTCATGACCATTCAGAAGATTGCCCATGCTCAAAACCTTTCTCCAAGACTGGTTAGCTGTAGGAGGAACAAACATATTTGACAATACTTCCCTCTCATGATTCCTTACTTCGAGTTTCTTGTCAAACTTCTACGCAAAAAGGATAGAGGAATTACATTATTAGTCCATGATCAGGAAGATCTTGTCCAAACAGTTGTTTTTCATGATAAAAGCTATTTTTCAGTGGAAGTTAATATATTTGGGTAAACTAATTAAATTTCAAAACAACTGTTTTTTTTTATAGCAAAAAGCTATTTTTAGAGAATCTAGAAGTTCGAAGTTTATTTAAAAAACTATTAGATTATTTTGAAACCAATAATATTTTTCCCATTTCACCCCTATAAACCTAACTCAAACAAATATTATTAAATTATACAAATAACCCCCTACCCCTTTTTGTAATTTACTATATAAAACTCATTTTTTTATATAATTCAAACAAAATATATTATCTTTAAATCGCTTTTCAACAAACATATCCAAACATAAATCTGATTCTATTATAATCGATTAACAATAATCGATTACGCATATAATCAATTATGAAAATAATCAATTTTTCGCAGCTAATCTAAACACACACCAACAAGAAATTTCACGGCATAGATGCATTTTACCTTTTCAACAACGTCTACTGTCAAGCCTGTTCCCAATTTTGGAATATAAAAGCTGTAGTAATCACTGAAAATTTCTCTGGAGAGGCGCGGTGCTCTTAAAAGCTTGCGATGAAGAGAAGCTGCAAGAGTCAGTAATTTCTCAACGCGTTCAAAAACAACACTTAGTTGTCTGAAGTCTTCAATAGTCTCACTGTCTGCAGACAAGCGATTTACTGCAACAAAATGGAAATGATTTAAAAATTATTCTTTTCCACAGAAGAGCAAAATTATTGAATAGAATAGATACCTTGCAACGGCTTCAAAGCAGATGCTATGGTAAGATAAAGTTGCTGCATCTCAGTCACCATCTGTTTCAGTTCTCCATAACTAGTCTGACTTAATGTGTCAGCTGCTGCTCTGAAGGCAGTACACACCATTTGTTCAAGCAATTCATGTGGTTTTAAAGTTTCAAGATAATGAAGAACCTGGAAAGTTAAGAGAATATAAAAATTAGAGTAGATAACATCGGATACATCTCAAGCAATCCAAATACGTTCAAGTAGTGTGTTTCCTTTCCACACAAGTATGCAATTGCAATTTCATTTGTTGAATATTATTGTGATTGATGATCTAATAACAAGAAAATGTTAAGAAGTGAACTATAGTGATTTAAGGCAACAAACAATGCTACTTTAAGGCACGACCTACGTGATCATTTTTCCCATAAAAGCACACATTTGCTTTGCTTTCTTGATACCTCCAATCACTCACCTATAGGTAAGGCCCTCAATTAACTGAGTAGGACAGCATTCCAGAGCAAACCCTCTAATATAAATATGGATGAACCCTATCATGAACCATGGACCACGAACCAACTCTCCTAAAAGCTTAAGCTGTTAGGTGAAAGTATAGGAATGGCTTTTATCATATTTCTAACACTCTCCCTCACACACGAGCAGTTTGCACTTGGATGCGTGGACAATGCAGTGGCCCGTCTTTACCATGTGCTGAAATTTAACTTTTGTTTAGAAGAATGAGGTGGCAAGGATCGAACTCTAGACCATTTGGTTGTAGATGCTTTGATATCATGTCATGAACCAACTCTGCTAAAAGCTTAAACTGTACTTGAAGACATAAATAACTATTATTGTATCTCTAACAACACCCAAAGAGAGATTATATAAGCATGGGACTTCAAGACACTCATCCAACACTCGGTACAAAATTCTTTTAATGTTGAAATAAAATGCAAGAATCCAATACCAGGGATTTTCCAAACAATGCAAGAATCCAATACCAGGGATTTTCCAAACACCTTTGGACAGGTATCAACGTAGCCATTTTTCTTTGTTCAAAACAAACAAACAAACAAACAAACAAAACAAAAAAACATAGCCATTTCTCTAAAGCATTTCTATAAAGTGTTTTCAAACATAAACGTTTCTGCTTGAATTGTTAGTTCAAACTAGCTGCAAGACTGCTAAACAATTAATACCTTACTGCTGAGTTATAAACAATGATGATGTAGGACAACCATAACCTTATATTGGGTTAATGTTCATGCTAGCATTTTTTATATTTTCCTTCCGCCATTTAGTTTTTTTTTCTTTTTAGTAATGTTGGAATCTAGAATTAGACTATTTTTAGGGGATGCATTTGTTTCTAACGACAACATTTTTTTCTGGTTCAGAAGGCTAGCCCTCTTTCGTCTGTGTTTAAGATTTCTTATGCCAATTCTTTTCTATCAATATCTTTAAGTGGTGTATCAAAATGTTGATACAAGAGCATGGGTCACATATCGACTGGGAAAGGCACAAACAAAATTCCATTTTAAGGTTGGAGGGCCATCCCTTGCCTCTTATCAGCTTGGCTCATAGGAATGCGCTCTCTGAACTAAATTGGCATTAGATCTCAATTGGTCCTCCTCCCATTCTTGAGGGTCATGCAATCCAACCGACAGAAATGATGTAGAAGAATGAGCCTCAAATCGGCAGGATCTAAAACACAGAACTCCCATTTAAAGTTGAGGCTCTCTCGGTCTCTCCTCTGAGCTGCCTGGCTTTTAGGATTAGATCACTGCAGCAAATGACTTGTATCTCAAGCTTAATTGTACCTCAATGGATCAGATATTCAATGAACATCTTAACTTAATGATCAAATGTGTCATTTACGATCTACGATACTTTTTCCCCTTTATAGCACAATACTTCACCCTGAATAGTGAATACTTAGGCTAGCGGGATCTATATCATAAATTTGATAAGCACCCAAGCACTTGGGGAACCCTTCCTTAAAAGCTAGCCGTTACGGGGGAGAACAAAGCCACTCAAGTACTCCACCAACCATCCCACACTACTTTGTGGTACTTAGGCACCCCATAATACCCCAGTCTCTACCAACATTCTTAATCAAATCTAATTTGACATTTTCATGTGGATGCACTTAGTTATATTTAACACCATTCTCCTTGTTATTAATTAGTAAACAAAAGTTAAATTCATATCACCCACAATGAAGTGAAGATGATTAATTCTAAATGAAAACAAATTCTAAAAGATGGATGTGGCATGGCCTCCTATTATCATTAAGACCCACCTCTTGATCCGTCTAGAATGAAAATGAAGAAATGGCTCCAGAGTTTCAATGGTTCAACTCTCCAATTAACATGAGAAACCAACAAAAATCATGTTATTGTTCTAGTATAAATTTCAGAGAGGCCATAACTTTCACAATAGCACAAACAAGAGAAATTTTTGAATTTCTAGAAAAAAATTCTTACTTTTTCTCCTTCTCTATTTGGATCAAGAAGAGGCTTCTGTTCAGAAGCAGGAAGAGCAGGTGCGCTATTCCAAATCTTTCTCCATAAATTCCCATGCTCAGACATTCTCTTTGAAAGTTTTCCTCGTGGAGGCCAACTATGTTTTAACTTCTCGATGTCAGGACCACTAGATGGTGATGATCCAGTTCCCTCAGGGTCATCCTCTTCCCAATCCCCAGGTGAATGCCACCGAATAAAATCTTCAAAAACAGCATCTGGATTCGCTGCTTTAAATGCTGACATATCTATAACACCCATGCCAATTATTGGTTGCCACGTATTATATTATTAAATTGAAGAATATTGGCATGCATTATAAACTATGAAGCAAAAGGGAAAAAACATCATTATGGACGTATTGCATGTGGATCAGAATCCATTGACACTAACATAAAACTAAGTTAACATCACATCGTTCCATAAGCTTATATAGAAATATCTTCTCACAAAAATTTACTTTGTATTATATCTCATTATTTAGATCATGCCTAAAAAATTTCACATATTTGAAAACGAATTTGCAGTTTATCAGTTTATCTTACATAGTTAACATACAAGTTACAACACACTTCTGAAAATAGAAGCAATGATCAAATGTCCAAAATTTCTAAAATTTGGTAGGTATGGTAACATACATAAAACTTACTCATGATTCAAAAAACAGATTGATGAAAATTTTATTCAAGTTAGTTAGTTAACAGCGTTTGTATATCAAATCTTACAGAAATTATAAAGCATCATTATTCATGACCATTTTGTGCGTGGGTGAGTATATACATTTAGAATATTTTTTGACATCTCAAACATCTTCCAGAAATCAGAAATGACAACTTTCTCATAAAAAAACTGAGACATGAATAACTAATCAGTGTTATTACAAATAGTTATAACTATTACCTGAAGTTAGTATTTCTCTTTCCAGCTGAGCAGAAAAATTCTGCAAAAAAAATAATAATAACAATAACAAGCAATGCTAAGTAACAATGCAATATATGAAATGGCATATATATCAATACTAGAGTATGTTTTACAAGCAAAATATGCATGAATTACCCAAAATCAAATGAGAATGAAGCCTCAAAAAGTTAGAGGAAGGATATGGATATTCTTAGATTTTGGACTTGGGCCTAACTCAACCCCAAAAGCTATCTTGTAAGGTGAGGATTGCCCAAGCTTTTTATAAGCACTACTTAGGCCATATCTCTAGGCGATGTGGGACTAAATACACCCCTCATACCTAGCACAATGAAGGTGCTGGTGGCTACAATGAAGACAGCACAAAGTTGTCGCAATTAAGGCGACTAGGGGCAGATCGCAATTAAGGTGGATTTCCAACACACCCCCTCACGCCCAGGCCCAATGGGCCTGGAGCGTGGATGATGCGGGCAACCCAACAACGGATCTAGGATAGGCTCTGATACCATATAGAAACGAAGGAATGTTGGAATGTTTGAATAAGACTAAACACATAGAGATAGATAGACACATACAGTCTTCTTAAGTCTTTATTTCCACAATTGTTTAAAAAAGAGCCTGTTGAGTCTTTTCTTTGTGATGTTTGTCAGTTTGCGAAACACCATCGCACAACTTTTTCTCCAAGTAATAATAGGAGTATTGAACCTTTTGACCTTATTCATTCTGATGTGTGGGGACCTACCTCTAATTCTAATATATCTGGTGCAAAATGGTTTGTTTTTTTTTTAATTGATGATTGTACTAGGGTCACGTGGATATTTCTTATGAAAGATAAAACAGAAGTGTTTCCATTATTCTTGAATTTCTATCGCATGGCTCAAACCCAGTTTGGAAAATCTATAAAAAGGTTACAATCTGATAATGGCAAGGAATATGTGAATCAACATTTCACAAAATTCCATAAAGAACATGGTGTGTTACATGAGTTCACTTGTGTTGATACCCCTCAACAAAATGGGGTTGCAGAAAGAAAGAACCGTCATCTCCTAGAAATTGCAAGAGCACTTCTATTTCAAATGTCTGTCCCTAAGTCTTATTGGGGGGAAGCTGTCTTAACTGCCGCATACTTGATGAACAGATTGCCCACCCGTGTCTCAGATGGTCTTAGTCCTGTGCAACTCATGACTTCCTTCTTTCCTTCCGTTCCTACCATGAAGAATCTCCCGTGTCGTGTCTTTGGTTGTGTTGCCTTTGTTCATGTCCATAGTCAACATCGAAGTAAGTTGGATCCCAGGGCTGTCAAATGTATCTTCATAGATTATGCACCAGACAAAAAGGGGTACACAAATGTTACCATCCTCAAAGTCATCGTGTCTATGTCTCCATAGATGTCGCTTTTCATAAATCCGAGTCTTTTCACCTTCGTCCTCAGCTTCAGGGGTCGAGTGATCAAGAAGCTGAGTCTCTTGAGTCATCTTTATTCCTCTTCTGGCTCCTTTGGTGAAGGATGCGGCGTCATCTTCTGGTACTTCAGAGACACCTAAAGAATCAATATCGGTTACTATATCGGTTCCTATTGATCAATACAAACAGGTGTATTATCGAAAAAAACCCAACCTGGTCCAACAGCAGCTTCAGTCGCCCGAACCAGAGGTAAGCATTCCTGATTGAGCCTTTGAATAGTCCTTTACATGATATTTGTGAACCTAATCTTGATGACTTGCCAATAGCCTTAAGAAAAGCCAGAAGAAATTGTGCAAAATACCCTTTATCTCAATTTGTGTCCACTAAAAACCTATCAGTACAGCATCAGAGTTTTATTTCAGCAATTGATTCTATCAGAGTCCCCACTTCAGTACAAGAGGCTTTAATGGATAAGAATTGGGTTCAAGCCATACATGAAGAGATGAGTGCTTTGGACAAGAATGAGACCTGGGAAATTGTTGAGAAGCCAAAGGACAAAAGCATAGTAGGGTGCAGATGGTTTTACACAGTGAAATATGGGTCTGATGGTACTCTAAACCGGTACAAAGCAAGGCTGGTTGCAAAAGGGTACACTCAGACATATCGGATTGATTATGAGGAAACGTTTGCCCCGGTAGCAAAGATGAACACAGTCAGGATTATTCTCTCCTTGGCAGCACACTTTGGTTAAGACTTGCACCACTTTGATGTTAAAAATGTCTTTCTACATGAGCACTTGGAAGAGGAAGTATATATGGATATTCCACCAGGGTATGACCCTACTGGTGGAGGGAATAAGGTGTGCAAATTGAGAAAGGCCTTATATGGGCTCAAGCAGTCTCCTCGGGCTTGGTTCAAAAGGTTCACCAATGCTATGGTATCCTTACGTTACAGACAGAGCCAAGGAGATCATACCCTCTTTGTTAAACATTCTCAGGACGGCAAGCTCACACTTCTGTTGGTTTATGTTGATGACATGATCATTGCCGGTGATGATGAGGTTGAGAAACGGGTTCTGAGAGAGAAACTAGCTGCACAGTTCGAAATGAAAGACTTGGGAAAGCTGAAGTACTTCCTTGGGATAGAGGTTGCCTACTCCAAACAAGGCATCTTTATTTCCCAAAGGAAATATGTCCTGGATCTCCTTAAAGAGACAGGTAAGCTGGGTTGCAAAACCACAAGGGCACCTATTGAACAGAATCACAGGATTGGAAACAATGAGGAGAGCCTAAGGGTAGACAAGGCACAATATCAGAGACTAGTGGGGAAATTGATATATTTATCCCACACCAGGCCGGATATAGCCTATGCTGTCAGTGTGGTTAGCCAGTTCATGCATGATCCACGTGAGAGACATATGCAAGCAGTGAATAGAATCCTCCAGTATTTGAAGTCAAGCCCAGGAAGAGGATTATTATTCAAGAAAGGGGAAAGCTTGTCCATAGAGACCTATACAGATGCAGATTATGCAGGGTTGATTGTAGGCAGGCGATCCACCTCAGGGTACTGCATGTTTTTGGGAGGAAATTTAGTGACTTGGAGAAGTAAGAAGCAAAATATCGTTGCAAGATCTAGTGCCGAAGCAGAATTTCGAGCTATGGCCCAAGGGATTTGTGAATCATTATGGATGAGAATCATACTGGATGATCTCAGAATAAAGTATGAAACTCCTATGAGACTACTTTGTGACAACAAGTCTGTCATTAGTATTGCTCACAACCCAATCCAGCATGATAAGACTAAACACATAGAGATAGATAGACACTTTATCAAGGAAAAATTGGATGATGGTCTTATAGCGACTGAGTACGTGCCATCAGAGTTCCAATTAGCAAATATCTTCACCAAGGGACTTCCCACAGAGCGGTTTCATAGTCTTACTTGCAAGCTGAGAATGATAGATATCCATTCACCAGCTTGAGGGGGAGTGTTGTAATATCGTATAATATCTTGTATTTATGACTGATATCATCAGTTATAATTAGACAGATTAAATTCTTATTCTTTTCATTATTAGGGCAGATTTTCATCCTTATTTTTAGGGTAGCATTTAAATCTCTTTTGTCTATATATTATAACCTTCTCTGTACACAATAATTCAAGGAATAATATTCAAACATTCCAGCATTCCTTCGTTTCTATAGATATTTAGTCACAACATTGTTTCTGTTATCCATCATTTCATACATCTTTGTTTCCCGAAGTTCTTCTACTGACATCAACCTCAGGGCCTGACTCTACTTATAGTATTGATATTTTGCTTAGTTTTGAGTGAAATAAGGGGACCCTAATATAAAGATAATAAATAGTATCCATCTATAACTGTGCATATGAAATGCCTCAGCTTATTCTCTTCGTTTCACTTTTTCTGCACTGCAAATTGTCCAAAGAATTTGCCCAATTGCCCACTTCTTGCATGACATAGTATATGGCAAGTTTTTAAGCCGTGGTAATAATCTGTGGAAACTTTCTACCAAAATTTAATTTAAATCCATGATATTTGTAATCTTATTTATCTGGATTCCCTTCCATACTTTGTTGAATGAAGCATCCTTATTTGAGAGTCGAAAATGTTAAAGAGCTACAACATCAATCACAACAAATTAACAAATCCATCTATACCTGAGAAGGGTGGTTAATTAAGAGAGCAAATATACATGTAGGTAAATGTGGTTGGTGAAAAGAAAAAGGATCAACTGAACATATCAGGGTCAAAGATATGGAATGATAGGCATCCTCCTCCTTCAAGCAAAGCCATACGAATTCTTGTAGCAACAACATTGGGAACTTGAATTAACTGTTCAATGTTGTGAACATATCAGGGTCCTGTCAGGCAGACTACTCATGTCCGTAAAACTATTAAAGACCAAGCAATCAAGAGGCCACTGCATCGAAGGCACAGATAATTCGTAACTATTCACACCAGAATGCCTGTGTCAATAGACTGACTGGCTTAACTTGACAACTACTGGAATGTCAAGTTAACATTTAACCTCAATTAACTGTTCAACGTATCTTGTCTTCGGCCACTTCTCCCCATGTGAAACATATGAGAGGTCTATGTGGTCAAATCTTCTATAGTTAAGATTATTATTATAAGCAATGCATATGATTTTGAGCTTACAAATGAATCGCCAAAGGCTTCAACAGCCTGAAGACGCTCCTCATGCATGTCTTCTGTCATAATTGGTGGTTCCTATAGGATAACAAACAATATCCAAAGCATTATATTCTACAACATTGAAGTAGTACAACATAATGAAAATGTCAAATGGTGCCTGGATGTTCGAGAAACCTGTGTGTATGGAGCATGCATATTTTGATTTGATTTGAGAAGCATCATAGAATCAACAATACCAGCTGAACCTCTCCTGGTGAGCTCTGAAGATTTTTTATCATTAAACAGGGCAACATCTTCAGGCTTACTGCTAACTGTGGATATTTTTCTTCCAGGCAACTGCAAATCATCAGCGATTGAAAAGCTGCAGCATGAACAAAGAAGTTAGACACGATGTGTGCTAGAAAATATTTGAACCATATCTCCGAGGATATAGTAAAAATGTGACTAAGGTAAAAATCCATTATCATTCCTGATAGCAGACCTTTGACATGCAAAAGCTACATGACATGAAATATAAGGACTTTCCTATAGAAACATTATAAATGAAACAGGTAAAGCCAACATCTCTCCCACTCTCCACCTCCCTTCCTCCTACATGACATCAAAAGGACAACAGATAAAAGAACTAGCATAAGGATTCTCCTATAGAAAAGAAACTGTAAAACAAATAGTTAAATTCAACATCTCTCTCCGTCTCTCCCTCTCTCCTCGGAAGTGCTATTCCATGTTATATCCCTATTAGCAATATTTTCTCCTTTGAAGTGCTATATAAAACAAGAGAGTCAAATGCTAGTAGAGGACAAGAATTCTCTCCAAAAATGGGAACAATTCAACATAAAATCGCAAGTAATTTAAAAAAGCAAGAAAAATGATTTTAACTATCAAGTTCAGCAAAAAAAGGACATAAAAGGCATATTAAGACAGAATACCTCATGTGGCCTACATGCCACAATAGATCATTTCAATACTATTGTGTACCAAAAACCAAAAGCCTAATATTTAAGGTAACATATCAAAAGTCTGGTAGTCCAAATTTGTTAAAAGATTAACAAAATTATGGGAGTTATTAAGCATTGATTTAAGGTGGTTGTAAAAATTAAATTTAAAAAACATTATAGATTAATGGGCATAAGAAATCAAAGGGGAATCATTAAGCATAGACAGGAGATGGAAACCAGTGAATACGAGAATCACCACCAACTTTATACCTCAATGGAAACTAAAGAGATAAATCATATACCTGGAGGGAGAGGGAGAGGGAGCAGGAGCGGGTGAGCGAGAGCGAGAGAGTGAGAGTGAGAGAGGGAGAGGGAGAGGGAGAGGGAGAGGGAGAGGGAGAGGGAGAGGGAGCGAGAGGGAGAGGGGGAGAGGGAGGGAGAGACACTGCAGCATTCAAATTTTACATTTGAGTTTCATCCTTTGAGCTATAGATAGTAATAACTCTTGGTCAACACATTTATGCAAAAGGGAGTGAGTCAGTGAGACTTCAATTTAAAAGAATACTATAACCTAAACCCTAGCCCTAACACAACAAAATTCCAAAACTCAAACATTGCTTTAGGCAAACAAAATAAGGTTGAACTAGCCTAACGATCTTTGATACCTTGATATAAGAATCAAATAGAAGGAAATCACTCAATTTGCTGTAATCTACCCTACCCCAATTGGAGTCCTGGACAATATTGGGAAAAACCCAAGTCCCACATTGACTAGAGATAGTGCCTAATAAGTGCTTATAAGTAGTGGGCAATCCTCATCCCATGAGCTAGCTTTTGGAATTGAGTTAGGCCCAAAATATAATAGAGAAGCACAAATTATAGAATGGGATACTGGATAAACCAAAGATAGTTTCTAAATTACTAGATTTCTTTAAGCCGCAGAGATCCTAACTCCTTTCCAAAAGGGGCACGTCAAGGCCATTACTGAATTTTTCAACCAATGCCTGAAAAATACAGAGAACTCAAGGATCTACATTAATTACAGCAACCTAAATTTGCCTATCATCTTACAAGAACAGAAAATGTTGACAAACAAATTCAAACTAAACCCCTCTTTCCCTCTATTAAAATCCAACCCAAGACATCAACCACCAAAAGCAAACAAGAAATGGAACAATAGATCACCCTTGCTTAAGCCTATTTAACTTTAAATAAATAAAGGGTCTTGCTAACCAGTGTCTTAAGAGCACTAGTTAAGGAATCAACAAAAAGCAAATTCTCATTGAGAAACTAAATACATCACTTCTCAATATATTATATATACCACTTCCTAATAAAAATTTGCATTTTTAATTCTTTAACAAGTGTCCTTACAGCACTGGTTAGCATTTGCCATAAATAAATATGGATATGCACAAATAGAAACTTCACGAAAAAATTAAAAAATTTAATCTACAATCAGAAGTAATTAATAAGGGACAAAGTGTTGGGCGGTAAAAAACCAACACGAGAATAAACTCAATGTAGCAGAGACGAGAATGTTGCGCGTTGGATGAGTGGAAAAACTAGACGAGAAAGGATTAAGGATGATAGCATTAGAGAGAGAGTTGGGGTAGCACCTATTGTAGAAAAGATGGATGGATCTCAACTTAGGTGATTTGGGCATGTATGGAGGAGACATGTAGATTCCGTAGTAAGGAGGGTAGACCAAATGAAGGGCAATCCAATCGCTAGAGGCAGAGGAAGGCCAAAAAAAACTATAGGTGAAACTTTTATGAAATATATGGAGGTCAATGGTTTAGCTATAAACATGATTCATGATAAAACATTATGGTGTCGTTTGATCCATGTGCCGACCCCACCTAGTGGGATAAGGCATGGTTGTTGTTGTTGTTGTTGTAGAAGTAATTAGTAACATAAAAGTCCTACCCAAGATATCAACCACCAAAAGCAAACAAGAAATGGAACAAAGGATCCTCCTTGCTTAACCTTATTTACCGATAGATAGATAAATAAAGAGATAAATATGGATATAGACATATAGAAACTTCACCTAAAAATTATTTTACACAAGATTGGAAGTAATTAATAACATAAAAATAGAAGAAAATAGACATGAGAGTGAACAGTTATCTAACAAGCATTAAGCAGCTAGATTAAGGTGATAACAACCGAGCAGGCTCTCACTTGCTAAGTTCACCTGTCAACTTTCCCAGAAAAATCCTCACTAGGTGTCTCCAAAATGGACGAATCATCCCCAACTACACTTTCTTCCTGCAATTCAATTAAGGCCAGTTTCCACTCACAATGCACAATATTGACAAAAGAAGTTACTATAGTAATACGACAATCAATCTAACAACTAAAAACAAGAGGATAGAAGGCTTTGTGACCTCAGTCATAGAGTCTATATGATCCAAACTTCCAATGCAATCTTCATAATCTTCATTCAGTTGACTCTTTTTCTCAATGCATATTGCAAGCTGAACAGCAAAGCAGAAAATGGAATCACCTCTGAGCCTTATCACTAGGTACTCTATATAACATATTAAGACCAAAACATTCAAGCTGGCTGAAATATTTCTATTTTTTCTCATAACTTAATACAGAGGCAGAACCAGGAATTTAATTCAGCCACACCCCTGGTATAGGTCTAAGATTAAAGAAGGGGAAGTACATATCAAAATTGCCTTTAAACTTCAAATCAAAATTATCGACAAATCTATTTCAATATACTAATTAATGATGAAATAAGAGACCTAGTCACTCCAAATTGAAAGAAACAGTGTTACGAATATATAGAAAACAAAAACAAAAATCAATGTTTTAATGTTAAAAAAAACATATGAAATATATAAAACAAACAAGCACGCAAGGATTAATTTCACCAGAGATCCTTTAAATTAAAGATAAAGATGAATTACCATCTGAAGTTTCTGGTTAATCAAGCAAGTAGAAAGGTCAATTGATCCATTAACTGGCATACGAGGTAATAGTTGCGACTCTTCCCAACACCACCTAACCTCTCGAACAAACTCTATCCATAGCACAGAAATAGCTACAAAGAGACCAAAATCAAGTGATACAAATGAAAATAAACAGTATAAATGAGATATCTCAGAAAATCAATTCCTCACAGGTGAGTGATTTGTTGCTACTCTCTTTATTAGGTTTAGATTCTATAACAAATAAAACCTAATCACTTTTGCCACATACCACGTATATTGCAGTTGCCATACCAAAGAGAATGTAAACAAAATTGTGCAAAAAGAGAGTAAAGAGGTGCGCCTTTTATGGATCGAGAAGCCTTAGGTCCACCATCAGCAAAATCTGAGAATTGTACACCTGCAGACATTAAATCACTGATGATAGCAAGATAATATATAATATCTAGATCAAATTTTAACAAGCAAACATCCCAACATGATTTGTTAGGAACCCCAAGGATACTTGAAAATCAAAATTATTCAGTGAGCAGGTATAAAGCAGACTCGAAGTTTTAGATGTGATAAATAAAAAGGCAAATAAGGGGGAAAAACTTTAAAAGGAAGGACATGTTCTCCAATTTATTATGATTTGCAAGTGAGACCAGGGTAAGTTACTAAGTTTTCCTTTCAAACTTGAAAATAGTATTTGTGATTGTTCTACCCACCATTAAATTACTTTCATATCCTTTTACTTGAAAGAAAACACCAATCAACCAATGCATGATGTCTTTCTATGCAAATAGTCAAATATTCCATTAACTGATAGTGCTTCAAGCAATACTTTTTTCACTTTTGAAGAATAATTTGTGTTTGAAATTGGAGAATGTAAATAACAATACACTGGAGGCCGTTTCTTCACTCTTTGGTGCCCCAATGAACTTGTACCTACCTTGCCCCATTGGCATATATATTGGCCATAGATTGGAAATAGATGCAGAATTTAATGATTTATAAACTGCCAACAGTGCAACCGGTGCCCTTGGAGTACCAGAGTATTCACCCAAAATGGAAGGCAAAATACAAAAGGCAGGAAAGCTAAGTACCCTCAATAAACAGTTCTTTCAGCACACGATCTCTAACTGTTGGTGGAGGTATAACCATTGAGGATTTCAAATTATCAGAACCAGGATTTTCAACTGCTACAAGCAAGAAGGAAAATTGTTGAACCATATACCAAAATAGAATAGAATTACTAACTATGAAACATAAAGCCTGCATGGATAAGTGAAATATACCATAAAGTGCACCAAAACAAATTCGAACCTGAAACAAAATCTTCCATAAATTGTGCCTCAAATGACATTTGCAATGCATCAACTAGAAGAAGCAACTGGGATGCAAATCCAATCTGATTCCCTTTGGAACCTTCAAGTCTATATGTATGGAAGTAATAGAAAATTAACTTAAATAAATTATCTAAGAAGCATAAGAAACTGATCAAACTTCAATTATGAGTTTTAGTAGCAATTGTATCTAAAACAAACAATATATATATATATATATATATATATATATATATATACACACTACCAATTAAAAAATTAAAACTCTTGATGCTTTTGTTGTATCATGCAATTATGCAAGCACCCTTTTGGGAAATGCTTTAAAAAGGAAAGGATGGACTTGCATAGAAGTAGAACATACCTAACAATTAAAATGTGACAAGAACTCAGTTCGATACTGAAGAAAATGAAAATTCTGGGTAGTTGTATTTGTAAATTGACCAGTGATAATATGAACCAAATACTGAACCTGGTTACTGATTATTATATACTTTGGGCACTCAATGGGCATCAGAGAATCATTACTAACATAAGCAGCACCCCACCTATAGCAACTACTTATCACAGGAGTTTCAGTTTCCATATACATATACTGATAAAAAAATCTTACAAATTGGGAGCAAAACTTGGGGAGATCAACCACTTCTCAGCTTCATGAGGTGAAGTGTTTTCCAGTTCAGCCATTTCCATAGAACTTTCAACCATCTTCTCTGACCATATTGTAATCAGTTCGAAACCTGTAAGCAGCCTATGTATAAATTAAATTGAAACAGCATTGGCATTATGAGAGCTACATGCAAAGAATGAAGCTTGGAGAGCTTTTATTAATTAAAAACCAAAATCTGAAAAACAAACTTCCCAAAGGGAGGAATAAAAGCAAATGAATATGGGGCAAAGGTCTTCCTGGGGGGTTAGAAATGCAGAATGAACAAAGTATATATTATTGTCCACTATTTCTAAATATTGTTTAGTCCTTAGCAAATACATGCTGAGGGGTCAAGCTCAGAAGCCACACTATAAAGTATGACATAGTATGAAAGATTAATTGAGAGTAGGCCCAAACAAAAGACTTGTACATCAAAAAACTAATTTGGTTTTAAGCCAAGGAGGTCAACCTGTTAAATCCATTTCAGGGTTTGATGGAAAGAAACAGAAGGAAACAAAAAAAGACTTGTGCATTGTCTTCATTGATCTGGATGAAGCTTATGACAAGGTGTCACAAGAAATCCCATGGAAGGCACTAGAGTTTGTATAGCAAGTATTAGAGCTATAGATGATATGAATGACGGGCAACAATTAGTGGGTGAACTCATTGAGGAATAACAGAAGAGTTTCCTATAACAATAGGTTTGCACCAAAGGTCTGCTTTGACTCCATATTTTTTTTACCTGGGTATTGGACATACCAGCTCAACATATCCAAGATCCAGTACTTCAATGCGTGTTTTTTGGACAAGTAAGAGTAAAACGGAGTACAAGGAACTCAAGTTCAGTATGAAGTGAGTTAGAAGTGTTTAGGAAATGAAAATTGGGGATCGCATGATAAGGAAGTTGCACAGTTTACGTATCTCGGATATTTCTAACAAACTGATTGGGAGATTGTTGAGGATGTCACACATAGAATTCAGCCTAGTAGATAAAATGGAAAAATGCTTCATATGTAATTTGTGATCACAAAGTTCCTACCAAACTCAAAGGAAAGATCTGCCGGACAATAATAAGACAACTAGACAAGTGACGCTCTATGGTAGTTAATGTTAGGAAATTAAGTGCCAACTAGAGCAAAAGAATAAGTGTAGAAAATATGAGAATGCTGAGGTGGATGACAGGAGATACACGAAAAAATAAGATTGCAGACAATGGTAATCAGGAGATAGTTAGAGTATCACCTATTGAGAAGAAGATAAATAGAGACTACAGTTAGAAAAATGGGTCAAGTGGAACCAATTAAAATAGGTAGAGGAAGACACATGAAAACATAAACCCGTTAAAAAAGAACTTGCACTAATGCCAATGATGAAATCTCATTACAATCGCATCATATGTGCAAAAGCACATGTGAAGATGACTATTCTACTGGAAAGTGTTAAAATCACTTTATATGTCTAAAGTTCTTTGATCATGCATGCAAATGATACCGTATTTTCCATTATCTGTAAATTATAGCCCATCTCAACTGGGCTTTTACATGCCTGGATGAATATATAAATAAATATACACAGATAAATAATTAAAATAAAGATGTGTCCCAGTGTTAAAGTTTGCTATATCTAAAGAAAGCATCCAAGCAAGAACCTAAATTAAGCTATCTACAAGTTTCTGCATACTAGAACTTACCTTTAACAGGATCTTCTGCAGAATACCACTGACTCCAAGAACAATCATCATCCCACTGTGTCACATCGGACGCTTCACCAGTAAGATCTTCACCAGATTTGGTATTTTCAGCATCAAAGCCTTTCATATAGTCATCATCATAGAGAAGTGTTCTGTATGTTAGCTTCATTGCAAGTTGGACTCTGAAATTATGAATGGACAGATCCAATGTGGAGTAGGCCTTCAGTGTCAAATGGAAATTAATTATTATTACACTTGAAATCTTAAAGGACATTGAAGACAAAAGGCCAAAATTTTGCATAGAACTTCTGACTCTAAAATAAATTGCCGGAAAATGGTGAATAGGTGATTATGTATGCAAAGAGTCCAAGTAAATTCTAAGGTAAAGGAAGCCAGAATATAGAATAGGAAAAAAGAATATATCACAAAAATTACTTTCTTAAATAGCTCGCAACAAAATGCCAAATATTTCATGTAAATATTAATGTAAAATCAAACACCAATTAAAAAAAAAACTGTTGCATTACCACCTAGAATGTTCACTCCCAATTGCTGAATAATTTTTTATTTACTCATTCAAATATCCATTTATTTATTTAATCTCCAGATACCCCACCCCTGGGGGGGAGGTTTGACTAGATGGTAAAGCGCTGATTCAGTGCACTAAGTTCATCTGCATCATTTTCAAAGAAGAGAGCAAATTATAAAAGAACAAAGCAAGAAAGGAATATTAAACTAACAATGTATGTATACCAACATCAGAAAAATTGACCCAAATCTATTAAATTTTAACAACTTAGTGCAGGAACTCACAAATTTAGAAACAAATAACTCGTACAGCCCCTCCAAATGCATAAGTTTTACTGGAACCTGACTACCAATTCGATCTGCTTCAAACCTTCTAGTAAATACAGTACCCATGCTCTGAATTCCAATATATGCTTTCCGAGAAGGATCATGAACAGGAACAAATGCTGGCCATAAACTACAAGAAATCACTTGCCCACTTTAGCTACTTAAACTTCATTTAACCAGATATTACAGCAATCTCTATATTTAAAAATCTGTTAACCATAACATTTTTATCCTATAACAGAGTAACTTCTCCACTGAAAATAAAATGCAGGGCATAAACCCAAATATTCAAGTGAACAAGCAGCATCTAGTTATCAATTACAAGCAGACATAAAAATGAGATATATGTGTGCCAATGTGCACAAGTTATTTTAAATTTCCACAATTCACTAAATGTTGCATAACAAAGCACAACAGTTACCTTGAACAATTAGACAAAGCAATTGCAACAGAACTCAAGAGCTTGCTAGCCTCTGGGTCATCAAGAACCACACCGCTTGCACTTTGAGGAGCAATCACCTGGTGATATACAAGACAAAAAGTGTTTTTAATCCTTAGTGAAACCATTGAATTCCAATGAAAGGAAAGACACGAAAGACACGACATTAAACCATACCAAAAACTCCTTTACGCCAAAACATAACTGCATATCATGCAAATCAAAGTTCCAGCCTGCAGGTTTGCCTGCATCAACTGGAAACCAAGATAGATTAAGCAATAATCCTGATCCCCAACCTTAATCTACTAAACACTCACAACCTGAAAAAAGAAAATCCCAATTACCATCAGGGTTGGTCTCAAAGTAGTACTCCATGCAATAACTTTTCATAGCATACTTCAACTCCGATTTCACCTTGTACAAATGACCAGAATGTTCCATGAGAACTGCGCCTTTTTCCTATAACAAAAAACACAGAGGAACTTCATCCAGGTCCAAAAGAGTAAATCTCATAAAAGTTTTCATTTTTCACCATGGAAAAAAACGCAACACTGAAGAAACACAACACACTCTTTCCACACCAATACTGTATAATACTTCTTCAGAGACACTGTAGCAAGCAAACATGATTGAAGAAACCATATCACAAACAAACAAGCACACTTGAAGCGTAAGATTTGACACAAGTAGTAATACTTTATCTCAAATTCTGTGACTTTCAAATCAATGCTTACCAATAAATTATTTGGACCATCAGACATCCAAAGCCGACAAACTGCCTCTATTTCAGAAATAAACCTAAAAAGGTTAAATTGAACTAAATTAATTAAATTAAATTAATAGAATTTTCTTCTATGCAAATCAGCAGCAGAGCAATGTGAACTAGGAATACACATTACACACCGTTCCCACGAAGAAGCAAGGGTGAAATCATCAAAATGTTCAAGCTGCATCAATATGGAACACAAAAAACTATTAGCAAAAAATCTATCGTAGTTAATAGCTGAAAAAGGCTCTAACTATTCCTATTAAGTGTAATTTTAGCAGAAATTAAGGGACCAAAACAGATTTTGATTTGATTTTTGCGCGTTGAACAAAACATACGTTTCCTTCTTCTTCTTCTTGCTCCGTGAGTTCGTCGTCGGTAGCAACGGTTTCGATCTTGGTGGTGCTGGACGACGCCATCGAAGATGCGAGAGGGATCACGGAATGCATATCATCGTTTATGTGTGTGTGTGTGTGTTTTTTTTTTTTAATGAGAAATGGAAATATTTAGATTTTTAGTATACTGCACGTTATTATTATTAGAGAATTTCTACGAAACCTTCTTAAATCATATGATTTTAAAACCCTATGGTTCTCACATAAGATAAAATTATAATAATAAAATGATAAAATAATGAGTTTATCTGAAGAAATAATAATAAAATTCAAAGGTATAGAAAAAATAATGGAAGAGACTAATAAAAATATTATTCAACTAATAGAAAATAAAAATAAAATTACAAATTACACTTATAATAGGATTCAGAAAGGACAAAATGAAATAAATAATATAAAAGATACACTAAATAATATAAGTAAAGGTAAAGAAATAGATGAAAATAGAGATATTAAAAAAATTAGAAAAGTTCTTGAACAATTAGAAAATCTTTTAGAAACTCTAGGGAAATTAATTATTCAACATATGAAAAAGAAACTCTAGCATTAATCCGAATGTTGGAAAAAGTGATCCTAAATAACGATCTTGAATATTATCTTGAGATATATAACGATCCTAAATATTATTTATTTGATTTTAAATTCTACTGTGATCCTGATTATTATGTAGATTTTAATTTTAATGGTGATGATGATGATTTGGTCTTTATTGATGAATAAAATACTACCCTAAAAAATGAATAAATTAAAAATATTTGAAATTATTAGGGTGGTATCAATTTGGTATAGAGCTAAGTAAATAAAGTAATATAATGAATAACTATTATAGTATAGAATTTTTTTTATGTAAATTAAGTATGTTAGATTTAACTAATCAAAATTATTCAAGAGATTTAGTACAAGAATTAAAAGATGAAACTACATAAGTATGTAATTGATATATGAAATATCATTATGAATATTGTTATTATAAAGAATATGATAGAGAAATAGAATTAATAAAAGTATTAATTATTAAAATAGAATCATGGATAGAATAATGAGAAATATTCTAAAGATTTTTTAAAAAAAAAAAGGAGGAGAGAGAAAATAATGAAAGGGGTTTCAAACCCCTCCGTTTTTCAATGATCCCATAGCAGTTCCCTTATTATTATTATTATTATTATTATTATTATTATTATTATTATTATTATTATTATATAGTTTGAATTCTCAAATTGGGTTTGATTTCCAAAAATGTTGGGGACTGGACAGCACAAAAATGTTTGTCCCGTGTTTGATTTAAAAATTGGTCAGTGGATAGAACAAAAAAGGAGGGTGAGGGACAAGACAAAAACCCAAAATTTTGTCCCCCACCAAACCATTGGACAACATTTTATCCCATGGACGGACTACCAAAAAAAAAAACAAAATTATCCTTACCCATCGCTCTCTCCTCTCTCCTCTCTCCCTCCTCTCTCTCTAATCTATCTATCTATCTATAAACAATACAACTCTATCCCCTATGCAATATAGTTTTGCCATGTGTCATCTTCCCTATGCATGAAATGTTGCCATGTGTCATGTGCCAAGTGTCAACACTACAATTTTCTGATTTATTATTGTATTTATAAACTTAACCAAAAATAACACACTAAAAATAAAAATTGAATGAAAATTACCGAAATTGAAACTGAAATTTAAAGTTTAAATGTAATCAATCTATCTATCTATCTATCTATAAACAATACAATTCTATCCCCTATGCAATATAGTTTTGCCATGTGTCATCTTCCCTATACATGAAATGTTGCCATGTGTCATGTGCCAAGTCTCAACACTATAATTTTCCGATTTATTATTATATTTATAAACTTAACCAAAAATAACACACTAAAAATAAAAATTGAATGAAAATTACCGAAATTGAAACTGAAATTTAAAGTTTAAATGTAACTAATCTTATCTAATTATTTAATTTATTTCAATTTTAATTTCAAATTTAAGGTCATACAATATGTATTCACGTAAATCTGATCAAAATTGAAATTAAATTGAAATTACGTGAATTTAAATTTAAATTTAAATAAATATATCAAATCTCACTTTATTTAATAACTTTATTTCCATAATGACGCTAAATAATTTTGTTCTTACTAATTTTCTGTCTATCTATATCTATCTTTTATAAATAATATAAAGCAAACCCCTATGCAAGAAAAATTTGTCATGTGTTCGTTTCGACGTGTCATTATCATATCTTTTTTATTTTCTATTGTATTCATACAAATATGAGAAATCAAAATAAAACATTTATGATTTGCCCTGTGCGGGCACGGAATCAAAGTCTAGTATATATAGTATCTATGTATCTATCTATTATATATCCATCTCAAAGCAATTTTTCATAGGTGTCATTCTCTGAGCCATGCCACATCAACAAGGTCTTACGTGTCGCAATGATAGCGTTTCAAGGTTCAGATCATAATTTATAAATATGTTCAAATTTTATTTTGATTTGAAACTAATTACTTTTATGAACATTAATTTGATTTGCGGCACATATTAGGCAACAATTTAAATTGATTTTCAAATATATGAACATCAAAAATCATTGGCATTAATTACTTGAATCAATCAATTATAATTCTATTCATATTCATTAGCAGTCTATTATAGGAAAAAAATCAAACAGTTTTTAAATTTGGATTCAAATCACAAGCAAAAAGAGAGGTGTGACAATATTTAACTATTTTCTATAAATGTGCACTACATGCACCTTTGTCATTTCATAATTTTCTCTTCTCATTTCCATAATTTTTTTGCTCTCAGGTTCTTCAAACACCATCTTTTATCCATGTTCATTTGATCATCTCTCGTCTCAGGTAATGAATAGCATCTCTTCTAAGATATCATTGTTTGTTGTTTATCACTACAATGTTATGAAAATTGGAATCATCTAATTCTCGCTCTTTTTTATTTTTTCAGAGTATCGTCTCAAATCTTTAAAAGATAAGCATCCATTCTCTATTTACATTTCATTTGTTTGTTATTTATGGGTTTTTGTGCTTCATTGATAGAAGCAATGAAGACTGAAATGTAGGAGCTCAAAAGGTGTATGCATGAACAGGAAAAAACAAAATAAAAATGCACGGCCTCCTCAATGATCACTATGCATTTTAGAAGAATGAAAGGGTGAGTGGGTTTTATTCTCTTCGAGACTTTAGCAGCAGTGAAAGTAAGGTCCATTCCAATTCATATTTCCATTACAAAGAATTATTTTTCTTGGTTATCAATCTCAAGCATAATTAATAGTTTAGTATTAATTTATTCTCTTCTTTATCTATATGATACACACAGATTTAGGGGTTACGGTTCATTTAAAAAATGAACCCATAAGATGAAGTTGAAACTATAAATTATTAATATTATAAAATTTGAAAGAAATTTATTTACTAGAAATTTTACCTGTGCAAATCATTGATTTGCACGGGTTCTAAAAACTAGTTTTCTCTCTATCGTGTTTTTCTTCCTTTCCAAACGGGGGAGAATTGCCTTTTCTATTCCACTTCTCTCCTCTTATCTTCCCTCTTCTCAATTTCTCTTGATCCAAACAATGAGTAAAAATATTTACGATTAAAGAAGTTTTTTAAAAAAATTAAAAATAAATAATTATTTTCGTAACTTAAATTGGACAAAGACAAATGCATCAAATATAAAGATGAGATTGGTTGCTCTGGTCCTAAATGCAGCAAGAAAAAAAATTCCCATCTATACTTTTTTTTAGGTCCAAGATGGAACCAAGGGTATCCCACGGTCGGAAGTCATACGATATCGATGTACCTTGTGATCTTGACTTCAATCATATCATGGTCATGTAAGGATTAAAAAAAATACTCATTTAAAATGACTCAGTAAAGACTGCTGATTTAAGAGTAAAAGCCTATTTTAGTCCATGACAAATTTCTTGGTATACCCAATTTAGTTCCTGAGGAAAAAAAAAACTCGTCTGTTAGTCCTTAGCAGTTACAAATGTGAGACATATTAGTCCTTCCGTCTATTTCAGTTTATCGACCTCCGCTATTTGCCTACGTGGCTCATTAAGATGTCTAGTTGTCCCGTTAAGATGCCTAGTTGTCCTATTAATGTATTCTTAGCATGTAATTTTTTTAAAAAAAAAAAAATGGGGGAAAATGCTCCAAACGTCGTCGTAAATGAACCAAAACGGAACTACTATGGTTGTCTTCTTCAGGTGACCCACACCCTACTTGTCTTCCTCCATTAGGCCCGAGTTGATGTATTTTATATATATACTTTCACTAACTTCTGTACTCTAATGTTATATATATATATGTGTGTGTGTGTGTGTGTGAGTGTGTGTGTATCTATATATATATATATATATATATATATATATATATATATATATATATATATATATATATATATATATATATATATATATATATATATGTATATATATATCTATATATCTATCTATCTATATATACACATATATGTGTATCTATATCTATATATATATGTGTATATATATCTATATATCTATATAAATGAAAATATATGGTTTAAAGATTTGAGTCGTATTTTATATTATTAAGGTTATGTGTTTAGTTCCATATGACACTCGGGAGGGTGCTACATTGTGAATCTAAGGAATCAATAGAAATTATAAGTTGTATTTTGTCTAGTTCTAACATCTTTACCAAATATTATCTTAGGGTTCATCATGTCATATTAAGGAATTATGATATGTAACATATTTTTACTTTTATAATTTGAAGTATCCATAGTTTTATTAATATAATGAAAATACTAAATTTTTTGCATCTTTTTTGGTGGAATGACTCACCAATTTTAAAATGGAGGGAATTATGCTTGTGTTTTTTCAAATATTAACAACAAAGAAAAGGAAATTGTTAATACCTTAAATTTTGTCGGGTCAAATTGAATGGTGGGTTACTTGCTTGATAAGCCAATAGTTGGAGTCATAGTCGACAAGCATATGTTCAGTCATAAATAGCTGAAGAATATTTGTTGAGGCAAGACGTGTGGAACCAACCTATTGAGTTGAATTGGGCTTGGAAGTAGTTATTGGGCTAGATTGGCTACTGGGCCATGAGTTTAGCACACTGTGCTCGTAAGAATGCTGTGCAAATAGGGCCTATGGCATTTAGCACGTGTCAAAAGGAGAATGACAGATAGATGACTAACTCAAGGTGGTTTCGGCCATGTATTAACCTTCCTACCATCAAGGGATAAGGATGAAGATGATTGGTTATGCATATTGGAGCTAAGAAACTGAGATCTAGGGAAGTTAACAAGTTGACCATGTCATTAGATGTGATTAAAGACCCATTTACTTAAATATAGGGATATGGTTGGGATATGGTTTTGACATGGTTAGTTGATGAAACAATCATTAATTAACCGACACATCGGTTGGTATCTCAAACTTAGATGACATGATTAAGATGTTAAGAATGTGGCAAACATGACTAGTAGGAGTTAAGAGCTAGTATAGATAGTAAAATTAAAAACATCGAAGTAATCAAACACAAGACTTTCTATTTATCCATTATTTTATCCTGTGACGATTTATTTTTCACTTTATTTACAGGTTTTTGTATAGCTTTTACGTATTTACCTTTATTTATTGCTTTTATACAAACTTAGAAAATAGCCAATCTTTAAACAATGCACTTTATGAAGTAACCTAGGAACCCAAAGCCGAGGAATTGAGTCTCTTTCTTAATGTATCGCCTGAACGAGGAAATTAAATGTGCAAGTTAACTGATCCACTCAGCTAATCCATAGAAATCGTAAACAAATAGAATCACAAATTCTCATTTACTTTTGGTAAATATTTCTAATACACAATCAAGGGTTTTCATTAAACCTGATTGTTTATTGTAGAAATAGAGGAAGAGCTGCATAGATTTACGGCTTTATGTTGTCATTGAGGTTCGGAATGAGACAACACATCTATCTTTATCTATATCTTTATCTATCTATATCTATATCTATATTCTATATTTCTATACAATTGAGAATAATCTCAAAGAGGAAAGTTCCAAATGTCAACCTCACATGCATTTGCTCCAAGGAATTTATCCCACTTGGCTTCACACAATCGATTCCCTCCACATTTTGCTTAGGTGTCGGCATAACATTCATTTGCATAGGAATCTACTTATGGCAACTTTTCACATGTATTATCCCTCTGTAATATTAAATATATCCGCCCACGATAACATTAAATGCAATGGCATTAATGATGGATCCAATATATCAATCAATTTCAAATTTCAAATCCATATATTCCTAAAAATGATATTTACACACCAGAACAATAAATAAAATCGAATGCCAAATTAAACTTAATAAACATCAATTGTAAATATGGAAATTTTTAACCAGAATTTGAAGAGTGAACAAATAATATCGAGATTTATCCTGCCATTATTGCCTTTAATGAATATAATAATTACGAATCAATTATGATGACACTCAATATATGAATGCTAATCAGATTCAATTTGAAATCAATAAAAATTAATGAATAATATATGAAATCAATTAATGTGAGCAAAAAAACTGTGACGACAATTCTAAATTAATGAATGAATCTGACCATGAAATCCATTCATTTTATTGAAATCCATGAATCTGTCTAAAGTTTGAAAATATCAATTAAAATAAATTATCGAATATTTAAATACATAATTTAAATTCAATATGTAATCAATTAAAATTAAAATCAGTATCGACGAAAGAATATTAAAATACAAAATTATTTCATACATTAATGAATCTTCAATGGTCATAATCAATTTGAAATATTTACCCTTAATATTGATTCACTATATATAGTAAGAGTGGTAGCTGCACAATAATAAATTAAACCCTTAATTTTTTCCTTCTCTTTCATGTTATTCACCCCCTACCCTACTCTACCGAAGACCACCGCGTCTCTCTATCTCTTTGCATCTCTCTTCACAAAAGGCCACCACCTGCCATCAATCGGAGAACAAGAAAAAGGTAAGACTTCCTTCTCTTTTTCATTTCCACCCTTCCTGTTCAGGTTTTTCGAAGACCGTTTCTACTCCCTACTCATTGGATTATCTCTCATCTCAGCTAATGACTTCCATATCTTTGAAGACTATTTTTTATGTACTTTGTCAATTGTGATGTAGTTTCTGAAGTTCGGGTTGCTATATTTGGTTGTAGTAATGCTTGCATCAAGCTTGAAGAACATCATAATGTGCTAAGGCAACTTTTGAAATAGGTACTTCGTTGGCTCCGGGAGATTCATGATTCACTAGTTTGATCAAAGAATCTGATAAGCTCATTGCATGTAAACGTTTGTTCTGTATTTATTTTTTCTTTGCTTCTTTGGTGTTTTTCGTTTGAGTTAAATGGGGTTTTCAAGATCATGTCTTGACAGTTGAGAAAGAAATAGTGTAACCTAAATTATCATATACTATTTGTTTTCTTCCTTAATAGTGTAACCTGTTGTTAGAAAAATAAGGAAGATCGATAGTTGTGTCATGGACAAACCACTGCCTTAAAAGCAAGATTCGGGCAGACCTTTGGTGCAACCTGACAACCCGGTTTGCTCCCAAGATTAACACATCAAACTCTTGAACTTGTGCACTCAAGATCAAGAGCAATGGAGTTTACACAATACAATTGCCCAGAAAATATTATATTATATATCTTGTGTGTGTATATTTTCTTAGAGAATATATCTCCGAAAATCTGGTCTCCATCCAAGTTATCATATTTTCTTCTTCCATTGGAGAAGCATTCGGCCAAGCTCTCTTACTCCTCTATAATGCCTATTTAATAGGCTTAAAAATCAATAACTTGCAATGCATAAGTGCCAATAACTTGCAACGCATAAGTGCCAATCAATGATCCTATACGTTGGATAAAAAATAGCAAGTCTCCTCCTTAAAATTCAGTTCTTATTCAAAATACTTTAAGAAGAAAAAAACCGTTTGAGGAATAATTAGCCAATGAATGGTAATTAATAGATTTTTATGCAAATTTATACTAATATATTAATAAGAAATAAAGCATTTTAAATATTGGGATAAAACAAATTTGAAAGGATTTAATGTCATAATGTATCTTTATTTGAGCATCCATTTTTGTTTGTTGTCATTATTCTACAGTCCCCCACTAATGGCAAGCAACAAAGATAGTAATAATAAATATTATTAGTTTTATTATTTTCTGGGCAAAGGAAATGATTAATGCTTAAGTGTTAATATCCTAATGATTTTAATTAACACATAGTGAAATGAGGCAACAACTTTGTCCAAAAAGTAAATTGCTCTTGAACTGAATGGACTTAGTTGAGATTCCCCACAACACGCAAATGTACCTTTGAACTTGTGTAAACCTTGCGATAAGTAACAACACAAGTATACACATTTTAAAAGCCTTCTCACGTACCTTGGGTTTCTCATGAGTGTTTTAGAAAGATTGCCTGAGTCTTTCACAGAAGGCGGCTTCTACCTTCTCACTCACGTAGGTAGATACATCAAGTACGTCTCTCTAGCACCACCCAATAAATAGGCTATGTATCTATTAAGAGTTTTATAACTCAACCTCACAATAAACATTTATAGATACATCAAGTACGTCTCTATAGCATCACCTAAATCAAGGGTTGTGCATCTATTATCAACAAGTATTACCACACGTCATAGGGATGGAAATGTAATGCATATGAGTAATCATATGGCTTTGTTTGACCAACAAAAGGGTATCCACCATATTTTCCTCAGTTTAAGGCATAAGATCCATCCCCCTCGATGAATCCAAGACCGCTTTCTTGGATAATCCTTTAGTAAGAGGATCAAATATATTTCTTTCACTTCTTACATACTCAAGGAAAACCACACATTTCACCCCCTTAAAACAAAAAATATTGTATCTTAATAATATCACCAACAAAGGAGTTCAACATTTCAATAGTAACATACTTGCATCTCAATGTGCAAATCTTCCTTTGGAAGCCAAATTCCACTAACAAGCAAAGTCCTTTTTTTTTTTTCTTCCGCTATAAAACAAGTATTTGTGTTACCAAAACAAATTCTAATATTAGAATCTCGACTTTTCAAAATTGAGAATAAGAATTCAAACAAACATTTTATTTAACTACAATTGATTTAATAAATATGTCGTAAGACATTAGTCTCCTCTTGCCAAATAAAAGCGCTCACTTAGTGTGCTAAAACAATAAAGAGGAATAGTATATGGGGTTCTTGTATTATTGATTGATAACTAAGTACAGAACAATGGTGATTTCAGTACTATTTTGTCAGTCTCAGTACTTGGGTGTGTGTGTATACAGCGTATGTGTCAAGGACGAAGATCCTTCTTTATATAGCCTACTCGGCGCGTACTGTTCACGCGAGTTGGTTACACTGGATGGATCCCACCGGGCCGTTAGCGTGATTTGCGGATTCGTGCATGGGATCTCTATTTTGCCAATCATCAGGAGATTCTTCTAGAAGGGAGTGACGCGTCCTTTGGCTTGTCTTATTATGATCGTCACCTTTGCTCGACCGAGATGCTTCATCAAGACCGTTACCTTTGACCGACCGATGTGTTCCTTGGTTCTCAACACGAGACACTCTCACCCTGCCCGGGGTCCTTGGCCTAAGACTTTTAGACTGGTTATAATGCGCAACAGCCCGGGTGATTGCCTTCTACCTTCTGCCGATATGACCTTGCTTTACAACGAGACTTCCCCTACCTCTATGTCATAATAATTTCCTTGCTACCTCGACCCGAATGGCATTGTGCTATTTTGGTCAGGAACACTTAGGTATATAACACATGTAAAATATAATTTTACCAAAAGAGGACCCATTAAATGTCAAAATAACAACTCTTGTTTGCACATGAATAATCGTGATTTTAGAGAAGAAGGAAAAAAATCTAAGCATGAATATTTTCGATCATACATTCTAAAAGTCCCCTCAAAGAAGTGTATATTCGCATATAAAACAACATTATTTTAAATCAGGGCAATTTATATCATAATAAAGCCAAACTAAAATTAGATGAATAATATACTTACTACTACGCATAAGTACGCTCTAGAATGGGAGCCATCTCATAAGAAATAGGAAAAGAAATGCAATCCACTAGCTAGATTGCTTAGAAAAAATTCAAATGTTTCCGATAACTTCTTGGAAACCGATTAAATAGGAGAATGCAACTGCACTAGGTCAAGGAAGAAGTTAATATAAAATAGAAGTAAATATTATCTTAATACATAAAGAAAAAAGATTGTTCCCCACCGCTTGACCCTAGGGTCCAACAAATAAATAAATAAATAAAAACACATACTGTTCCTGCCATTTGAAATACCATACAGTTATATCAACATCAATTTAAGTGTCCTTCCACCGAAAACATAAAGAACTTCGAACTATGATATGCAATCCATGTAGAACAGTACCAAGCGTAAAATGATTTTCATATTTAATAAAAATTAAAACATATAACTTCTCTTAAGGTCAGCAAATCACAACTTATATAAAGTCTTTGGAAATAATCAAGAAAAAAAACTATTCAGATAATGAGAGAATCATATATCCATATTCTAAAAGCATGAGAAAGATCATACTCATACCACATTTGACACATAGTCATTCCATCACCTAAAATCACACTCTGCTCACTAATTTGGGGAAGTTGTACCTTTAATACTGTCCAAGGTGTTTATTTCTTATTGATATTCACCAACGCAAAAGTGGATCGAGAGTCTTCCTCTACAGTCTTCCTCTACGTTTTGCTTGCGCCTTTGGTTGATAAACAACCATCAATCAAAAAATCTCGCTTTTAAATTGTTAGAAAAAATAAGGAAGATCGATAGTTGTGCCGTGGACGAACCACTGCCTTAAAAGCAATATTCCGGCAGACCTCAGGTGCAATCTGACAACCCGGTTTGCTCCCCAAGGTTAACACAGCAAACTCTTGAACTTGTGTACTCAAGGTCAAGAGCAATGGAGTTTACACAATACAATTGCCCAGAAAATATTATATTATATATCTTGTGTGTGTATATTTTCTTAGAGAATATATCTCCGAAAATCTGGTCTCCATACAAGTTATCTTGACACACACACACACAAATATATATATATATATATATATATATATATATATATATATTCCTCTTCCATTGGAGAAGCATTCGGCCAAGCTCTTTTACTCCTCTATAATGCCTATTTAATAGGCTTAAAAATCAATAACTTGCAATGCATAAGTGCCAACTAATGACTCTATACGTTGGATAAAAAATAGCAAGTCTCCTTCTTGAAATTCAATTCTAATTCAAAATACTTTAAGAAAAAAAAAACCGTTTGAGGAATAATTAGCCAAAGGAATGGTAATTAATAGAATTTTATGCAAATTTATACTAATATATTAATAGGAAATAAAGCACTTTAAATATTGGGATAAAACAAATTTGAAAGGATTTAATGTCATGATGTATCTTTATTTGAGTATCCATTTTTGCTTGCTGCCATTATTCTACACTTGCAAAGCATCAGCATAAGGTTGGAGTTTCTGAGCAAGAACCCTTACACTCCTCCTTCATGGATATCCCACTTCCGCACTCCCCCTTCTCATGTTTTCTCTCTTCCCAATGTATTTACGTTTTCAATTCTTTCCTGGGTTTTGCTAACCAATGCCCTAAGGGCATTGGGGCATTGGTTAAGGATTTCAATAAAAGCAAGTTTTTAACGGAAAACTGAGTAGAACACTCTTTCAAATGTTGAATGTACCACTTTCCAATGACAAATTTCTTTTTTTGTTTCCTTAACCAATTTCCTAAGGGCACTGGTTAGCATTCTCCTTCTTTTTTTATCTCATTTCCCCCATCTCAATATCCTTATTTATGATCCATCAATAATAACAACTTCCCATTGCAAGTTTTCTTATGCATTAAATCAATTCAAATGTACTTTACCATTTCCAAAGAAAGTTGTATTTCCACCTATTACGAATATTCAGGTTATATTTCATGATAAGTTTATGGATGGATGCTATTAACTAAGACCATCCGCATCGCACAAATAAATGAGGTGCTTAACTCCCTTAGCATCGGTGCTTACAATTTGCCTGCGATGCAGCAGGTGCTTAACGAGGTGCTTGTTAAGCACGGATCTTCCACAAGCACCGTGATCCGTGACATATTAATTTTTTTTTTTTAAATTCCAAATATTTGAAACTTTAGGTGGGGAAGTAATTTTTTAATAATATAATATTGTAATTGTAAGGATGTGGGGTCACTGGTGGGGTCCGTTTAAGAACTTTGGAAGAGTTGCTGGGATGGAGAGATGAGGTGCTTAAGTTATTAAAAGTAAAAATGAGTGATGTGTAATGGTGGGACCCATTTAAGAACCCCAAAATAGGGTGCTAGGATATGGATGCTCTAAAAAATTTATGTTTTGTGTCATATTTTTAGACACATATCATAAATATTGAAGAATTTAAGTAAATTAAAACTTTTTTTACAACTTTAATATCTACATGTAAAGTGATTCATATAGGAATTATAAGTAAAAATAGAACACATGAGATCAACTTTGAAAAGCGTTTTAAATATATATTTTTTACTTCCTATATGATGTGAGGTAATATTTTTATATTGTCAATTGAAATTGTATTGCCTTGTAAAGGGAATAGCAGCAAACTGTTAGCTAGTAGTTATGGTTCTGCTTTTTTCCCCCCATTTTTAAGCAAGGATGATATGCAAAGGCATCACTATAAAATCTAACATCTCAACTATGTTGGCACCCTAGATTTTATCAATCATTTGCAGTATATCATCAAAATTTTATTAAAAAAAAAGAAAAAACAAATAAAATACAAAGAATCCATGGGGGATATGAAGCCTAAACCCATGAAAATACAAGTGCTACTTAAATCTATAGAAAGGAAGACCCAATCTATTTCTAAAAAAATCATCAAAAACAAAATTTGGGATAGAATCCCACCAAGTAAAACCCAGATGACTAATACCATAACTTGTTAACTTATCCGCACAACTATTTCCTTCTCTATGAATATGAGAGACAACAAACTGCATTTCTTTTGTGATATTGATACAACTAGCCCAATGATTTCGAAGCTTCCAAGGCACCAAATATTGATTGTTGAAAGCTGTTACCACAAGAAGTGAATCGCATTCTAACCATAGCCGGCTCCAACCTTTAGACTTAGTTATTTCAATTGCCATCATAGCTCCTTTCAATTCTGCAAATAATGAAGTTCCAATCCCTAAATTTGATGCAAAACAACCTACCACAGCTGCCCAATAACCCTTAAAAATGCCACCACACAAAGCAATTCCTGGAGAACCATGAGCAGCTCCATCCGTATTACACTTCATCTAGTTGCACATTGGGGGTTTCCATTGAATCTCCTTTATTGATGTTGCTGGCCGAGCATGACATGTAATGGAGAAGAACTTCAAAACTGAGAATTCCTCAATTGCAGATCGCATATGACCATGAGATAGATTCCCAGAGGCTTTAACAGCTGACTTTAACTTCAAGTTGATCTATTGCTCTAAACAGCCCACAAAATGTGAATTACAACAGATAAAACCACATCTTTTAATTGCATACTCTGCTGCCTTTTAACTACAGCCAATATGCCCAAAAAAGTTGAGTGATCAATTGGAACTTGTAATATAATACTTAGCTAATTCCACAGATGAGAAACATATGAACAGTTTAGAAAGATATGTGCAGAAGTTTCAGAATCCTGCATGCATAGGGGGCAAACCGAAACCAGAATGCAACCCTTTGACTGTAAATGTTCATCCGTAGGCATCCTATTATGAAGGATTCTCCATAACAAGAATGACTTGGATGGAGGAATTGCAATGCTCCAAATCAATTTGCCCCAAGAGCATGATTTTAAAACAAGATTTAGGAAAGTATAAGAATCTTTAAAAGATAAAAATCCTGAATCATTTTTAGACCAAACAAGATCATCTTTATGAGGCACAGCCGGAATAACTATTTGCCTAATTTCCTGCACTGTTTCAGGACAGATTTCAAAAAGCATCAAGGGTATTTCCCATCTTCCATTTTCTATAAAGTCACTAACAATAGACACTAAGGATGAATGCAAAGAAGAAGAAATATTTAAAGAAGATACAATAGGATTTGGAATCCATCTATCAAGCCAAAAATTAATAGATTTCCCATCTCCTAAAATCCAAGAATGGTTTTCTAAAACAATAGGAAAGAAAATCTTGATTGCTGGCCATAGTGAGGAGTGCACAAAATATGAAACACAAGCAGACTTCTTTAGATATCTAGCTCTCATAAAACATGCCCATTGCTTATTTGAAGAGAAAACTTCCCAACACAACTTAAGCATAGCCGCATTATTAGGATCTAATTGATCTATTTCCTAAACCCCCATCATCCACTGGTTTAGAAACATTTTTCCATGCAACATTACTAACTTTTTACTATCTATTTTTCCAGTCCACACAAAATTTCTTAGCCAAGCATCTACAATCTTAATGAGAGCAACAGGCCATGAATAAATTTTAAAGCTATAAAAAAGCATTCCATGAATCACTGATCTTACCAATTCAATCCTTCCCATTATTGAAAGGAGAGATCCTTTCCAATTGGCAAGTTTTACCTTAATTTTGTCCATGATTGGTTCAGTTAGAATTTGTTAAAATCAGTTTAGTCAGTTAGTTACCCTTGAGTCATGCTCTATATATACAAAATGTACAAATGTGAATTATTTAGAAATCACACAATCAATCCAATACAATTGCTCTACATTTCTGCTCACTCTCTAGATTAACCTTTCTCTTTCAATCTTGTATCTCTGGTAATACAATTATGAAGATTGTACAGCCAAATGGTCCATTGGTAATGGCAAAAGCATCAACTTTTGGAGGGATTGTTGGTTGTCTGATCCAATAGTTGATATTCTTAGTATTAATCCTGACTATCATCCGACACTTAAAGCCAAAGTCAGTGACTTCATTTGCAATGGCAACTGGAACCTTCCTAGAAGCCTATATTATCTTGATCGTAATCTAGCAGCAGATATCAATAAGACATTTATTCCTCTTTCAAGTGATGCAATTGATCACTTGGTTTGGCCTAACTCGGACTCTGGCTTCCTAACCTTAAAAGAGGCTTTCAAGTTTTTAAATCCTCCTCTGTTGTCAGTAAATTTCACAAGATGATTTGGTGCTCTACAATTCCTCCCTCTAAGTCCTTTGTTTCTTGGAGACTCAGCCAGAGAAGAATGCCTACTGATGACTGTCTTCAAGCTAGGGGATGCATTCTTGTCTCCAGATGTGATCTTTGCAGGAAAGAAAAGGAGACTGCTGAGAATCTCTTTATGTCTTGCAGCTATGCTCAATCAATCTGGACTTGGCTCAGTAATAACATAGGCTGCTCTTTTGACTTTACATATATTGCATCAGTGTTCAATGTCTTGGGCAAAGGTTGGAGCAGCCAAGTTATTGATGTCATCAAATCTGCTATCATCAATGTTTTCTATTGGATCTGGCACTGCATAAATCAATATAGATTTGAGAATGTTCATATTACAGTTGCATCAGCAATTATTGGTGTTGCAGCAGCCACAAAGCTGTCAGGTATGAGCTCTAAAGGGATACATCAAACTCGATTGAGGATTTTAAAGTTTTAAAGGCTTTTGATGTCATCTGTAAATTCAGTACAGCTCCAAAAATAATCCAAGTTAATTGGATTCCTTCTCCAGCAAATTGGATCAAGTGTAATTTGGATGGCTCAGCTAAAGGCTCTCCAGGGCATGCAGCTAGTGGTGGCATTTTTCAGGGTTCAAAAGGTGAAATAGTGGGCTGTTATGCTCAGTACATTGGTAACTCTTATGCCTTACATGCTGAACTAATGGCAGCTATCTTAGCAATTGAGATTGCATCTCAAAGAGGATGGAAGAGGCTATGGCTTGAATGTGATTCAAAGCTAGTAGTTTAGGCTTTTAAAACTAACTGCTTGGTGCCTTGGAACCTTAGAAACAGATGGGATAACTACACTCAAATAGTATCTAAGATGGACATTGTTGTTACTCATATATATAGGAAGGAAATGTCTGTGCAGATAAATTGGCTAACTTTGGTGTAAATAATCATGATTTTCATTAGTGGGATTTGTCTCCTAATTTTATTAGGGAAGATTTTTTTAGAAATAAACAAGGTTTGCCTAGCTATAGATTTATATGATTTCTCTCATGGTTTTGGTTTGGTCCCCTATGATTTTGTATTCTTTTTTCTTTCATTTAATTAATTTTAGATGTGCTCCAAATGATTGGTAGGTTGTTTGGTGCCAACCTAGTTCGGATCACTCATTCTACAGTAATGCCTTTGTGCATCTTAATCTTTTATCGGAAAAAAAAAATATTGCCCTAATATTTTTTAAATTTTTCAAAGAAAATAAATGAAAAATTGTTTCTAAATACCTTAAAAACAACTCAATTTAGTATTTATAGTTTTTTTTAATTAAGAAACAAAAAATTCTTTTATTCAATTATAATAGAGTTAATTTGAGTAATTAAACATTTACTTAATACAAATATTTCAAAGAAATATTTATTTAAATCTAATTAAAAAAAGTTTATATTTCGAGTTATATTTTGAAAATTTTCATAAAAATTTTGTTCTTAAAAATGCGTAAATAATGTACTATATTTGTGATATTGAGAATATGATTACAATTTAAAAATAAAAAAGGTATCATTTTCAAATTTTCTATTTTAATAAATTTGACTGTATATTAAAATGATAAGTTTTCAATTAAATTTACTTTCTGAAAATGTAAACATCTTTTAAATTGATTTTATTAGGAAAGTATTTATGTTTATATAAATGTTTATTTTCTAGAATCTTTTTCTTTTTTTGACAAAATCTTGAATCTTTTTATAATTATGTATTTGTTTGTTTTGATTATAAATTAAATATCAACTTAGAAACAAAAGGTTTCGTAATATAATTGGTGGTAATTATAAATTATAAATATAATAATTATATTAACATTAATATTAATTATAATTGTAACTATAAGAATTTTACAATCAATGTCATTAAGTAAATGATTATTGTTCCAAATTTAAATTTTAATAATTTGAAATCGAAATTAGAATGAAATGATAGGAATTGATTAATATTTATATGAATTAAAAGAATATATTCAATATTGATATCAATTTGTGATGTGATTTAGATATTTCTTCCTTTGAATATCACGAATTATCGAATTATAATTGCTAAATTGGAGAATCGCTTTTTAAATTAGTAAACACCCAATTTGGTCCCTGAAATTGTGAATTAATATCAACTTGGTCCCTAAAAATATCGAAATTCCAAATTAGTTCTTGAAGTTGTAAAACGGTAATCAACTTGGTCCCTCCGTTGAAAATCGTATGGACTAAGTTGATTTCAAGTTAGCAGTGTCAGAGACTTAATTGATATTAAGTGAGTATAATGAGGAACCAAATTGATACTAACTTATCATTCATGCATGCTTTTGGAATTTCGATAGTTTTAGGGACCAAACTGATACTACTTCACAATTTCAGGGACCAAATTACTCCTTTTTAAATCATGAGACCATGTTTTTTTTCCAAACATCAATTATTTAATCATATCTATAATATCTATAAACATGATAGATAATTAATTCTTTAAAAAATGACTAACTTGCACAAGAAACAAGGAGGAATAAATTAAATAGATTTTGAAGAGAGAAGAAAAAAATAATATGATAAGTAAATATATTTTCTGAAAATGGTTATCTTGCACAAAGAAATGAGAGAAATAAATTAAATAGATTTTCAAGAGAAAAAAATTCATATCATTACGAAGATCATGTATTTAGTATTAATGTTTAAATAATGTTCAAAGAAGTACGACACTAAGTTAGTGGAATAAAGAGATAACATCTTTTAATTAATCACAATCTTTTTCATGGTGTTTATATACAGAATCTTTTTGTATTATCATTAAATTTTCTTTTCAGATAAACATATTTAAAATAACAATATTCTTCCTTTATTTTTTCCTCCACATGCAAACATTTTTTATATCTAAATTTTGATATTCCATAACTAGCAAGATTGCATATTTACATACAATAATGTAGCCCATAGCTTAGCAATGACGACATTATTTTTTGCTAGTCCCAGTATTTTCTATCATGTCCCACCTTGTATTGAATTTTTGATTGTTAATGAAATGCATTAAGTTGCTTCCTTCAAAAAAAAGAAAAGAAAGAAAGAAAGACAATATGTGCTTACTATTTACACTTAAGAGTCATTATTTATATTTATATTATAATATCAATAATAGTTATTAAGTTAATATCTAACACATTTTGTGATCGACAGTTCAAACAAAATAATTTTTTTAACAACTTTTGGTATATAATTCCCCACAAAAGAGTTTAAACAAAAAATGTAAAATCAATAATTACAATTTTTTATTTATAAAATCCTAAAAACTACCATATTCCCCGTGCATAACACGGGTCCATACAATAGTAATATATATTTGAGAATAATCTCAAAATGGAATCCTTCATGTGTCAATCTCTTAAGCATTTCGTCAGACAAAATTTTCACAGGTTCACCCGAGCTCTTCCCTCCAAAATATGATTGTGTAGCGCTCATGTTCATTTGACGAAAAACCATGTTTATTGGTCCAAGCAACATTAATGAAAAAAATCAATTTGTAATTTGAAGTTATTCATTTAGAGCCCGTTTGTTTAAGATTAAAAAATAATTAATTTTGTTACAAAATAATTTAGTGATTATTTTTAGAGATTTTAAAAAAAATCAGAAGCAGATTTGTGTTTGTTTACAATCATAAAAATCAATTTTTTTTAAAGTAGTTAGTTATGAAAACTGATTTTTTTTCCAGAAGCAACTCAAAGCTGTTTTTCATTTTAACCCCAAAAATGATTTTTTTCTGCTTCTGATTATTTTCAGAAGCAAAAACAAACACACTAAAAACATAAAAAAAAAAATCATTTTATGGTTAAAAAAATGATTTTTTTTAACAAAATAAGCAATAACAAGCGGGCTCTTAAAATGTTATTGATGTAAATAATTGATTCTGTTATTAATGGAAAAATGGATTCTTAATGTGATTGCCATAGAATTACTTCCACAAATTAATAGGTTTTAAATTGCCATAAAAAATTATATCATTACAAAGATCATTGTGTTTAGTATTAGTGTTTAAAAATGTGATACGTTGAGAAATGATTAATCAGTTTGAAATGTAGTTATTGCTTCGGAAATATATATTTACTATTAGATGTTCAGAGAAGTATGATATTAAAGTAGTGGAAAAAAGAGACAAAGTCTTTTTGATTAATCATAATCTTTTTTTATGGTGTTTATATACATAATCTTTTTGTATTATCATTGAATTTTATTTTCAAATAAACATTTTTTTTAAAATAACTATATTCTTCCTTTATTTTTTTCTCCACGTGTAAATGTTTTTTTATATGTACCTTTTAATATTGCATAAATATTATGATATTCCACCCATGTCACACGTGTATCAAGCTAGAGTGCATATTTACAAGTTAATATGTACTTATTATTTACACTTAAGTGTCATTATCTGTATTGTAATACCAATAATTTTTATTATTAAGTTAATCTATGGTACACTTATTGATCGATGTTTCCGACAAAATAATTTTTTAACAATATTTATATATAATTTTCCACAAAAAAATGTTAAACCAAAAACGTAAAATCAACAATTACATTTTTTTTATGAAATCCTAAAAAATTAGCATATTTCTCGTGTATGACACATGTCCATATATAATATAACAACATGGAGGAGGGAACTGAAAGCCTTGTGCACCAATTCTCGCCCCTTCGGCACTTGCCATCAATGTAGTGACAATAACAACAAGCAACATCATCAACTGTGTCATCATGTGGTGGTTTATGACTCAGCTTGGTTTACAAAGGAAAAGGGCAAGGTTTTCTATGTGGTGGTTTATGACAGTGATCTATATATATATATATATATATATATATAGGAGGGATCAATTTACACTCCACAAATTTACACCTCTTACACTTAATCACAGCCATTAATATAACACAAATCTAATGGTTCTAATTTGTTTCTAATTACTACGTCACGTGTCTCTTCACTAAACTCTTTTTGTTTCCCAGACAATTGCAATCTCGTCTCTCACCGTCTCACCCCGGTTTACGATTACGCACCGTTCTTCCCATTCTTCGCAATACGAAGTACACCAGGGACTAGATGTGTGAAATGAATTACCATGGCAAAAGGTTAGAACAACCTTAAATTTCATGTAGCCTACGCATAAGGACAATTTTATCAATCCTACCGACCACTCATTTGCATTCCAACAAGACAGACAAGCCAACTAATAACTTAAATATGTCAAAGAAAGATATAATTGAAATATCAGATTTGACACAAAACTTGCAATAGTAGAAACAAACTTTATAAGCCATATATATTGATTCTAAACCCTCAAGATAGTGTCAGTTACAGAGCCAATTAATGGAAGGAAAGATTTGAAGTTATTGTGAGAGGAGTGTGTTATTATGAGAGATGAGAGGAGTAAATCTAGACCTTTGGATCATGCATGAATTGTCAAGATTAGAACATAAAGTCATGTGACTTTTTTAAGTGATCACATAACCACCTACTAACTTCTAATCCTGACCATCTATGTATGGTTTAATGGCCCGGATTTGCTCCTCTCACTCTCACAATAAAACATCATTCTCACTTGAGTCATCCCCTATATTATATATATATATATATATATATATATATATATATATATATATATATATATATATATACACACACACACAAGCAGTAGGAGAATCCTCAAAAGGATGAGTAGTGATGAAATACTAGGCATTGATTGGTAATGGATGTATCATATTTTGAAGTCGCTTATCTTATCATCAAGGTAGTCAAAACCGGACCGGACCGACCGGTATAGAACCGTCTAAACCAGAATAGAACTGGTAAAACTGGAGGTCCAGCGGTTCAAACTGGTTCAAAAAATTGATCCATTTAAGTGCACATTTTTTGTAAACTCACACTTTATTTTTATAGTATCCGTTCACATTGCTACTCGTGGTATCACCCGATGTGGGACTCATCAAAAAGCTACTAAGTTGTTATGTTTGCTCCTTTCACAATGACGGGGTAAGTCTTGGAAGCTCAGACAGTTGAGCTCAAATCCAATGTCCGTTATTTAGCTCTCAAATTCAATAATAAAAAAATCAATCTGATAGCTCTTAATTTGCAGGAGATAAAACTTTTATATGCCAAAACTTCCTCTATCGTGATATGGTTGGTAACTTGGTATAATTATCTTCAAAGTACCACACACACCGTGATTGAAAAAAGGATATGGCTTGTACTTTGTATAGTATAGCAAGTATAAGTTAAGTCATGAAGTAGAAGTTAATACATGTCCAATATATTATTAGCTATATATGCAACACTTTTTTTTTTTATCTACTTCGAGGAGTATCCCACCGCCAACCCGAGGCGAGGACTAGTCTCGTGCGGGAGTAACACTTTTTTTTTTATGAAAAAGGGGGCAACAGCCCAAGAAAGATTACACAGAAATCAGTCTAGGAGTAGACACTCCCAAGGAATCAGCGAGTAACTCCTGCCTAATTGTACTAGGAGGATCCTCGAAAATAATCAATGAAAAACCTAATTCACAAGCCAAATTAGCAAGACAGTCAGCACTTTTGTTTGCCTCTCTATATACATGAGTGATTTTAACCTCCCAATTACCATCCAAGAGTCGCCTGATTTGGTTAAGAAGACTCCATCCGTTGCTGCTACCTGAACCTCCACCATTGATACAGTTGGCCACAACCTCTGAATCTACACGCATCTCCACCTTTGAGAATCCTTTATCCTTGGCTAGCTCCTTCAAGAACACCGCAGAGCTCTGCAACATAGGCTGAAGTATTTCCCAAAAATTTTGTAAAACCACACAGAGTTGAGACATACCCAACCTTTTCTAGGTGGAAGCTAAGCTATCTGGATTTGAACCGAAGATCTCTGAATTCCAGGGATAGAAACACTATGAGCTTGCACATAATTACGAACCCAATCCTGTACTATAATCCAAGGCTTTGCAGGCCCAACAAAATTACTTTCATGAGATTATTTGTTCCTCCATTTCCATAGCATAATGCACAAAGATGCCCAAATAGAAACCCAGGGATACTCTAAACTCTGACCCACATTGCTGTTCAAATTGAAGGAAACCCAATGATCAAGATCTCCTGAAAAGAAATTGTTTCTATGCCTTGCATCCACAAAATGGTACCACGCAACACTTGCCCGGGGACAATCACGAAGAATATGCAAAATTGACTCCACCACCGAAGAACAATGGTTGCAGTATGGATCTCCTAGCCCTCTCCTGAATTTCCATTCATTGGTCATGAGCCTTCTGTGAATCACTTGCCAAGCAAAGACCCTAACTCTCTCTGGCACCTGCGTCTTCCAAACCAGCTTCCATTTCTGAAGACGATCTCCACCAAAATGACCCTGCAAAATCTGATAAGCACTAGAAATAGAAAAATTCTCAAGCCTATCTCCAGGCCAAAGGCGCACATCCCTTCCATTTTCAGGATGGGGAGGAAAAATAGCAAGAATTTTGTTACGGAAAGGATCTGGAAGAACCTGACCCAGCACTTCCAAATTCCAATTCCCTAAACTATTTACTAAGTCTGCCACATTCAAATTTTTTAACGTTTCAGGGATATTTAGAGAAACACTCTCCAAACTAGTATTAGGATCCACCCATTTATCAGACCAAGCCTTCACACTTAGCCTATTACCAATGGCCCAAAATTCCGAGCTAGTAATGTTCGGCCACAACCTGACCAGGCCCTTCCACAAGCTTGAATCCAAAGGGCCCTCACTCAAATTATTGTCACTCGGCTGGTTACCTCTAAAATATTTCCCCTTAAGCACCTCACACCACAGCCCATTATCACCATTTTTAATAGCCCAACACAACTTTGTAAGACAAGCCTTATTCATGTTTTCTAAGTTCCTAAGCCCAAGGCCTCCCATTCCTTTAGGCATCATAAGAGTTTCCCAGTTTAAAAGGTGAGCCCTTCTTTTATTTTCTTCATCTCCCCATATAAATCCTCTTTGAATTTTTTGGATTTATTGGGGACAACTCTTAGGTATCACAGAGGACATCATAGGATAGACCGGGATAGCTTCTAAAACTGATTTAGACAAAGTAACCCTTCTCGCAAAAGAAAGTTAGTTAGCTTTCCACGATGAAAGTTTAGATTTAACTTTATCAATAAGAAATTGGCAATCCCTTTCCTAAGAGATCTACCGGTTAGTGGAACCCCCAAAAACTTACCAAGACTAGGAGTTTCCTTGAATTCAGATAAATCAACAAGCCTTTGACGCAAGGTAATGTCCACGTTATTAGAAAAATAAATGCTTGTTTTTTCAATACTAACTTCTTGGCCAGACATATTATAGAACTTATCCAAATTATCTTTAACACAATAAACTAGATTAATAGAAGCCTGGCCAAAAAGAAAAGGTCATCAACAAACATAAGGTGAGAAACATGGAGATCATTACGCCCAGATTTGGGAGCAATCCAGCTCCCTTCATCAACTGCTTGGGAGATAAGATGTAACAATTTATCCATACAAAGCACGAAAATATAAAGGGGTCCCCTTACCTCAAAATACTAAAAAGACTAAAAAAATTATTGATTATTAGTTTGCTAATTTAATGTATAAAATTAAAAATATATATTTAATTAAAACCAGTTCGATCACGGTTGGACCAGTGAACCGTGAATCACTACCTTCATCGGTTCAATGATCGGTTCGATTTTTAAAACATTGCTTATCATCAAAATCAACTAATTGTATTAAAATAGTAAAAAAAAAATATGTAGTAAAAAAGTTTAATTTCTATAGTAAAAAAAAAATTAATGTAGTCACCCAAAGTTTTAATATAACAAAAAGATTTAATGTAGTAAAAAAAAAAATTAAAATAATATAGTCAATTATTATTATTTTTTAAGCAGTATAGTCAATTATTTATATTAAACTTTTTCTTATAAGAATTGATCACATTGAATATAAGGATAATGATCCTCTAAAGGGAGAAAGCAAAGAAACATCCATCCTCAAGCTAATTTTGTGCCAATTTCAAATGAAGTTTTGTCATCACATGATGTTTTTAACATTTACCTAATTTTTAATTATGATATCAATGTAAATAGTTTTTACACTGACAATCAATCATATATTATCACATTATTAACGATATTTGTATTTATAATAACTGCCTTATGACAACTACCTTAAGGGTGTGTTTAGTTCAATGGAGGGGAGGGAGAACAACACTTTCATGTTTGGTTCAGGAGGGAAGGGGAGGGATTTTAAAACAAATTTACTCTTAAACCCTTATAATTATTTATTTTAAAATATATAAGCGGGGATATTTTAGTCAATACATATGTTATGTTTTAAAATCCCTCCCTCCCCTTCAAACCCCTCCATTATTGGAGGGGAGATAAAACTCACTTAAAGAGGGATTTTGCTCTCATTCCTTCTAAAAGTTGAATCAAATATAAAAGTTTTAAAAAAAATCATTCTCCTCTTCTCCCGTCCAAACCCCTCGAACCAAATACCATGCAAAGGGTTTTAATGATATACCGAGGCATCACTACAAAATCCAAAAAAAAAAAAAATATGTGCACATTAGATCTTCATTTGCGGCATATCATTATATTGTTACTCTAAAAAAAAAAAAATAACCATCCACCTTCCTCGTTTCCCTGTTGGAAGAAAAACATGGGCAGCATCAGAAATCTCAAACCACCATCACCATCACCACTACTATCACTCTCACTCTGAGTATCTCCATTTTCTCATTCTTCACAATCCGCAATCAATGGCTGCAGCATTGGAATGCTGGTCGAGCCGCGCCAGCACAAGCACAAGCACCGACGACGACGCAGTGGAGCAGGTTCTCATGAGCACCCATCACAGATCCGAAAGTGCTCCGACGCCCCGACCCGAACCCGTTAAGGACCCTTCCTTCGTTCAAAAGAAACTCCACAAGCTCACCCGTAACGTATCCGAAGCCATTGCTTCGCTTAAGAACTCTCTCAACAACCTTAACCTCTCCGAATCTTCTTCTTCCTCGAAAATCGAACCTTCTAGAAAACTCGTGTGGGGAAGCGTTGTTCGGAATCTGACTCAGTTGTACCCTGGAAGCCAGCTTCCTGAGAAGCTAGTGTCCAACATTCGCAAGCACTATGATTCTTTGCCTCTCAGGTTTTTTCATTGTGATGCTTCTGAATGAATGTTCGTTTTTCACTGTTTTGGTTGATGGGTTTTGCTTCATTCAATGCTACAACATCTAAAGTTTGCATCTTGCAACTTGGGGTTTTTCTTTTGTTGTTGTAGTTATTCTGTGTTAAACGTGATCGTGAAGATTCAATTTCAGTGTTGTGGTTGTGTTTGTCTAAGTTTACTTAGTTTGTAGGTTTTGATTCCTTCAATGCTAGAACCTCTAAATTTTGGATCTTTCAACTGGGTTGTTGTTGTTGTTTTTTATTCTTACTTGCTGGCTGGGTGCAGTTATTCTCTGTTGCACTGTGCATGTGAAAAGATTCAGTTGCACTGTTTGATCGTGTTTGAGTTCACTTCCATGAAGGTTTTGCTTCTTTCAATGCTAGAACTTAAAAAATCTGCATCTTTGAGTTTTTTTTTTTTTTGGGGATAAAAATTTGAAGTTACTCCCAGTTGGAATGTTAAAGTGAATGTGAAGATGAAGATTCAATTGCACTTTTTTGGTTTTATTTAAGTATATTTTGCAATGGGACATTAATCACATTATGACGTCGTTTGATGCATGTAGCCGAGGCCACCTAGTGGGAAAGGGTTGGTTGTTGTTGTTAAGTACATTTTCGTGATAATTTTTGCTTCATTCAGTGCTAGAAGCTCCAAAGTTTGCATCTTACAACATGGATTGTGGTTTTTTTTTTTTTTTCCCTGGTGCAGTTATTCTCAGGCGGGCTTTGATGTGAAAGATGTGTTTCTTCACATCAAGTTGATGGAGCAAGCTTTGGAAGATGACCAGCCTGCGATTTTGATTCAAGAGGAGTGTGATGATGAGATTCAGCTTCAGGGGTCTATGTTCAAGTTGACATTTGCTTGTAACTCTCCAATCTCGTGGCCTGCAATGTCAAGCGCGTTGGACAGTTCATCCATTTGCTGCAAGAAGATTCAGATCTTTGAGAAGAAAGGTTTCACCCTTGGCATTGTTCTTCTCCTTGTCCTGTCTGGAGCTGGCCAAGATAAGTTGGTCAGAACCAAGGTTGAAAGTGCTCTCAAGTTTGCCATGAAGAAGCCCAAAACCAGTGCTGTGAAGCTTCCCTTTGGGCTATGTGGATGTCAAGAGGAGAGCTCCAAGAGGAGAGAGCTTGGAGAGATCGAAGAAGACAGCGGTGACGCATGTTATGGAAATGGGTTTGAGAACTTGAGCCAAAAGATTCAGCTTCAGGTGCCCTTGCCTTCTTCATCTTTTCGTGTAGCAGTGGATGAATGGCAGACTATTCAGTTAGGTGGGCATGAGATAGAGAAATGGTTGTTGAACTCAGACAATCTAGAGTTTGGAGAACTGATTGGACCAAATTCTTATAAGGGGGCCTATATGGGGAAAAGGGTTGCAATTGAGAAGCTTAAAGGGTGTGACAAAGGGAACTCTTATGAGTTTGAGATCAGGAAAGATCTGCTAGAACTGATGACTTGTGGGCATAAAAATATCCTGCCGTTCTGTGGTGTTTGTGTGGATGAGAATCATGGGTTATGTGTGGCAACAAAATTCATGGAAGGTGGATCTGTTCATGACTTAATGTTAAAGAACAAGAAGCTTCAGAGTAAGGATGTTCTAAGAATTGCTGTTGATGTGGCTGAAGGGATCAAGTTTATGAATGATCATGGTGTTGCATACAGAGACCTTAATACACAGAGAATTCTGTTGGATAGGCATGGGAATGCTTGCTTGGGAGTTGTGGGTATAGTCACTGCCTGCAAGAGTGATGGAGAGGCAGTGGATTACGAAACTGATGGATATCGGTGGCTAGCTCCTGAGGTTTGCCCCTAATCACACTAATTTCAAGTTAGCAAAATAATTGCTGAAATGACGAAACTTTTTTCATGTCATTGTGTTCCATGCTCATAGATAATTCTGCATTGCATCTACATCTCTTTGATAATTTTCTCCTCCAGTAATTTTTGAAAGAGAACTAAAATGTATTTTAGGCTTTTAACCTGCTGCTCTAGAAAATATTGTAACATGTAAGGATTTGTTTGTAAATAATACTCCTATGACCTATTCCTAGCAAAATTTATTTCAATCAGATTTGTTTATAAAGATTCGATTCTATCCAGCATGGCGCAAACAAAAATATTATCTGCTTGTGATGCTTTTGTACTATGTAGCCATACTCAGTGTCACATCTCCAGGACATTTAGAGCATTTATGTCTTGTTGTTTAATAATAAAGTTTCTTAAAACATTTTTAGTATTTCTTGTTTGAGGCAGATATGTTCTTAGATGTCTGTGACTGAAGTTTTTAATGAATTTTCTTCTCTCTCTCTAGTCTCTACTTGGTTGTTTTGTTTGTCCTCATTACTGATATACACCTGGGATGTGTTTTGATAAGCGATTATTATATAAGAGCTCATGTATAAGCTGATTCTACAATCAAATAGCTTATGGGCTTAAACTCTGCATGAGCTCTGTATAAGCTATCCTAGGAAGCTTATCAAAATAAGCTGAAGTATTTGGGCTCTTTTATCGTTGTTGTCCGCTCTACAAGGACTAGCTAAACACAAAAAGGAGATTTTGTTATTTTAATTGCCTAGAAGGATGTTATTTAGAACCATTATATGTGAAACACAATGCAAAACTAGCATACATTTAAAAGAAACTTTATGTCACTTGTCACTGTCATTGTTTGGGCATGCCTAACATGTCTTAATAATTGTTTTTGCTTTCACTTTATACAATGTTGTATGTGTTCATCTAAGCACTACTGTCAGAGGTCTCGAGTTTGAATCCTGATTCTGGGAATGCAGCAGCATTAAAAACTCTTGAGGGAGAGCTTTGCCATCCTTGTGGTCCTACCCGGCTCGAGGGATTAGTCTCCGCAATTGCACGCGGATAATACCCTGGGACACAAAAAAAAAAATTAAGTACTAGTGTATATCATTGGACAAATCAGTGTGACTGTCATGCCAATGGTACCAGAATCAATTCTACAATGGAGCCCACTTGTCTCAAGTCTTTAGCTTGATGTCTTCCCCAGTATTCTAGTTATTTGTCCTATTGATAAAGCTACTCACAAAGCTTTCGGACCTCGTGTGCAAGCAGAAAAACATATGAAAACTATTCATTTAACCATTCTTTCAGAGAGAAAGGGAAGAAATAATATAATATATTAGACTAAAAAGTCTAAATTTCTCTCTCACAAGTTACAGCACAAGGACCAAATAACCACTAAATGTGGTTATTCAATTCAAAATTGAATAACCTCTCAGAGTGGTCATTTGGCCCTTGTGCATAAATAAAGTGGTTGATAAATCATGCATTGTAGATTTGATATTTTTCAACGAACTTCCACGGTGCTGACTGCTGATAAGTAATTTCCGTTATAATTTCATTTTTCTTAACATTCTAAAAGAAAACGGAAAAAGCTTCAGTTTAATTTGAATCAACTAATATTTGAATATTGATTAATTAAATGCATGTATCAAGTTTAATTTCCAATACTATCTCCCAAGCTGACTTCCTTTTTTCCCCATATTTGTTGAAAACAGATAATTGCTGGTGACCCTGAGAGTGTCACAGAGACATGGATGAGTAATGTTTACAGTTATGGAATGGTAATTTGGGAGATGGTAACTGGTGAGGCAGCCTATTCTGCATATTCACCTGTGCAGGCGGCAGTCGGCATCGCCGCTTGCGGCCTTAGACCTGAGATCCCCAAGGACTGTCCACAAACTCTAAAATCTCTTATGACAAAGTGCTGGAACAACGCTCCTTCAAAACGTCCCCAGTTCTCTGAAATTTTAGCATTGTTGCTGCGACCAAACAACAATAGGTAAACTTCTATAGGTCTTTTTGGAATCTAATTTTTTGATAGTAGATAATACCTACCATACTTTGTCAGGGAGTTTCATGCATAAATATGAACCCCCCATGGTTATATAGCAGTATAAGATGTAAAGGTTCCTTTTGAATTTTGTAACAATTTTGTACCATTCACTTTATGATGCCTTTGCCATCATAGATCTACTATTTTCCCTTTTGTGATGGCAACCTGAATGATGGAAATATTAAAATACATTTCATATTGGTATATGTTATAAGTGGTGCTTACATTACATGCTGAAAACTAGGACAATTTTGTGAGGTATAGAAAAACCAATAGAAAACGACGTTTTAGGGGCCACTGGTGGTCATTTTAGGTTCTTATGTTCGTTTCATGGTTATCCTAAGGGCCCCAAGAAGGTGTCCCATTTGATTTTGTGTTTTTTTAGGGCTAAATCCCTATTTTGGCTCCTTATCATTATTTTAGTTTTTATTTTGGTCCCTTATTTTTTTTTGGTTCCGTTTTGGCCCCCCATCTTTCAATCGTTGGCCTATTTTGGTCCATTCCGTCAGTTCGTTGCCGTCAGTCACCGGAAACAGCCGCGATCAGTTGCCGGAACCGCCCCCGAGTGACGGCGGATACCTAACGCCGTCAGTGCAAAACCGACGGAAGGGACCAAAATGAAACCTAAAAAAGGATAAGGGACCAAAACGGAACAAAAAAAAGATAAGGGACCAAAATAAAAAATAAAATAAATATAAGGGACCAAAACACTAATTTAGTTTTTTTTTTTTTAGTTATGAAACTATCAAACACCCTGTCCCCATTTTTCCTGATATATTCAACTTTTTAATCTTTTTTTAATGGATATTCATCACGAGGTAACCCATTTCTAATTGGTGCCGGCTATATATAGTTCAAAAATGTTACTTGTATATGCTCATACACCAGACCACAAGGTTAATGAGTTATAAATGATGATTAATGGTGTCTAGATGTATGGATGGTTAATGTTATCAAAATCTTATATTCAAATTTCATTGCTGATATAGTTTTACAATACCTGCATCCGTGATCACTATTTGGAAGTTGTAGTAAAAAGGGAGTAATGCAACAACTGCACATGTTTATCATCCTTCTCACCTTTTTATTAAATGGTCTTTCTCTATTAGATTTAAGTTAAATCTAGATTTATATAGGAAATATATTATTATATCTTCTATTTAACTTAACAATTAACATATAATAATTGAGAGCACCTTTTGAGGAAAGTAAAGGTCATATTAAGGACCTTTGATAAAGTTAACGCCGAAATCACCAAGAAATAATACCAGAGGAGGTCAACTATAACAATTTTTTAAAAAAGTAAAATGATAATTGTTTTTAAAAATATGAGGTGGTCATAGCTACCTAGAGTAAAATAGCTCCGCCTGTGATCTTAGTTATTGATCTTGGTTATAGAGATGGGATCATTTGACATCTAAATAAACTGAACTTGTATAATTATAAAATATATAAAAAGAACCATGTTTTCTATTTTGAATGGTGAACAAAAGAACTAAGTTTGACATATTTCAGCTGTGATTAAATTATGTACTGATATAATGATATATTGTAAACTTGTAATATCAGTTACTTATGAATTTACATTGGCATCTTCTTCAAATAGTTGTGCAAATCTTACTTGGAGGCAGCACATGATCCATGTGAATGTGACTACTCATGTCAGGAATACCACACTGGTTCCTTGCTTGTTTATTGTTTCTTTGTAACACTCACATTTGACCACCAACTTTAGGGTGGCCGTCATGAATATTTAGACCTTTTGAAAATATTTTTTTTACCCTTTTTACATTATATTTATTTGGGGAGGTAAAAAAAGAAAGAATGTGCATCCAAAGATGTATATATCTTATTTTGTGACGAAAATGACATTGGAATGGTATAATAGAACCGTTTTAGAATTGCGCCCATACTAGTATTTTTGCACCCGTGCATTTCTCATACTAGTATTTTTGCACCCGTGCAATGTACGGGTCATCAATTACTATTATTATTGATAGCATTATTATCATTAATAACTTGAATTATGCCTCTATATATACCAATTTTTTTTCCTTTATCTCAAATTAAGTCCACTATGTCAAACATTTTCTTTACTTATTTCACACTTTGCTTTCAATATTTCCTTCTCACCAATAATGGTGGTACTCATTCATCTCCCAGGCTTTTTATTTATAGACATAAGTGATCAACAAAAACCTTGAAACAATTTTATCTACAATTTGAGTGCAAAGAATTGAATATTATTTTTATTTTAAAATGATATTACAATACGTAATGTAGACTATGTCCCTCTTTGATTATTACTAACGATCAACTATTCGACACATGTCCCTTTAATAGAAAATCAGCAATTCCCCTTATTAATCAGTATAAATATAGATTTATTATTTAAAATAGAAAAAACAAAGGCAAGGATGTAGAAAAAAAAATAGATTAGAAAATATGAATAACTCTGCCTCTATTTATGTCAATTCAGAAATTATCGTGTTTGACTAAAACATTGTACCTTTACCGGTTTGTAAATATGTTAAAACAAAAATATATATAAATTTTAGAAAATAAAAAAATAAAAAAAAAATTCATCACTTGACATGTGGCTTGCACCATTGTGCTACACTAAAATCAGCATTTCCCCTTATTAATTAGTATAGATATAGATCTATTATTTAAAATAGAAAAAACAAAGGCAAGGATGTATCCAAAAAAAAAAAAAAAAACAAAATATGAATAACTATGCCTCTCTTTATGTCAATACAGAGATTGCCGTGTTTGACTCTCAAAACAATGTACCTTTACCGGTTTGAAAATATTTTAAAACAAAAAATATATAAATTTTAGAAAATTAACAAAATAAAAAAAAATTCCATAACTTAACATTTGGCTTGCACTACTGTGCTACACAAAAATCAGAATTTCTCCTTAACAATTAGTATAGATATAGATTTATTATTTAAAATATAAAAAACAATGGTAAGGATGTAACTTTTAAAAAAAGTATTAACAGAAAAAAAAAATAGAAAAAAAAGTAGAAAAAAATATTTAAAAAAGATTAGCAAAAAAAATTAATTAGGAAAAATTTATTTTAAAAAAATTAGGAAAAAAAAGTAATTGTAAAAAAAATTTAAAAAAATTAGAAATAATTATTTTTAAAAATAAGAAAAATGAGGAAAAAAATAATTTGAAAATAAATATATTTAAAAAAAAGGTTAAAGTAATCTTTTGGTCCTTATACGTGACACTGATTTTCAATTTGGTTCGAGTTTTACGACCCTCCACTTTTTCGAAGAATACGGTAGCTTTGCTATCTTTCCTGGCTAAAAATATTTAAAAACAAAAAAATTATAAATTTTAAAAAGTCAATAATAATATCCGAACCAATTAAAATTAGTTTGGTATGATTCGGTTCAAACATGAAAATATTAAAATATATATATATATATAAAATATATAAAATATTAAATTTTAAACTATTAACTTATATATAAATTAAAATTTAAGTATATAAAAATTGTCAAATTCATCGAATTATTGGTTCGAGTCTTACGACCTTAAACTTTTTCGAAAAACACGGTAGCTTTGCTTCCTAGCTAAAAATATTTAGAAACAAAAAAAATTATAAATTTTAAAAAGTCAATAACAATATCCGAACTAATTACAATTGGTTTGGTTTGATTCGGTTCGAACAAATATATATATAAATAAAATAATAAAAATATTAAATTTTAAACTATTAAATTATATATACATTAAAATATAAGTATATAAAAATTAAAATATCAAGAATATGACAACACTATTTTTACTGTTAGTCAATTTCTGATTGGCTGATAGTGTAAAAAAAATGTACACTGTCAGTGTATACAAATAAATTTAAAAAAGAAAGTATTAGCAAAAAAAAATTAATAGAAAAAAAATTAAAAATTAAGGAAAACGTAAAAAAAAAAAGATTAAAAAGATTAAAAAAAATTACAAAAAAATTTAAAACAGAGATTGTCGTGTTTGACTCGCAAAACATTGTACCTTTACTGGTTTGTAAATATTTTAAAACAAAAAAAATATAAATTTTAGAAAAAAAAATAAATAAAAAAATTCATCACTTGACATGTGGCTTGCACCATTGTGCTACACTAAAATCAACATTTCCTCTTATTAATTAGTATAGATATAATCTATTACTTAAAATAGAAAAAACAAAGGCAAGGATGTAGCAAAAAAAAAAAAAATACAAAATATGAATAACTATGCCTCTCTTTAGTCAATACAGAGATTGCCGTGTTTGACTCTCAAAACAATGTACCTTTACCGGTTTGAAAATATTTTAAAACAAAAAATATATAAATTTTAGAAAATTAACAAAATAATAAAAAAAAAATTCATAACTTAACATTTGGCTTGCACTACTGTGCCACATAAAAATCAGAATTTAAAAAATTAAGGAAAACGTAAAAAAAAATTTTAAAAAAAAAATAAACGTAAAAAAATTTTAAAAGTAAAAAAAAAGATTAATTTTTTTTAAAAAAAATTAGTATTTTTAAAAAAATAATTTTTTTAAAAAAAGCAAAATATCCTGGTGCTGACACGTGTATTTACAGTAAAAGTTGCTCTCCACCTTTCCTGCCTAAGAATATTTAAAAACAAAAAAATTATAAATTTTAAAAAGTCAATAACAATATCCGAACCAATAACCAATTAAAATTGGTTTGGTTTGATTCGGTTCGAACCGAAAAATATTAAAATATATAGATATATATAAATAAAATATATAAAATTTTAAATTTTAAACTATTAAATTATATATAAATTAAAATATAAGTATATAAAAATTGTCAAATTCATCGAATTATTGGCTCGAGTCTTACGATCCTGAACTTTTTCGAAAAACACGGTAGTTTTGCTACCTTTCCTGGCTAAAAATATTTAAAAACAAAAAAAAATTATAAATTTTAAAAAGTCATTAACAATATCCGAACTAATTACAATTGGTTTGGTTTGATCGGATTCGAACATATATATATATATATAAATATAAATATAAAATTTTAAATTTTAAATTTTAAACTATTAAATTATATATACATTAAAATATAAGTATATAAAATTTAAAATATCAAGAATATGACAACTCTGTTTTTACTATTTGTCAATTTATGATTGGTTGATAGTGTAAAAAAAATTTACACTGTCAGTGTATACAAATAAATTAAAAAAAAGTATTAGCCAAAAAAAATTTAAAAATTAAGGAAAACGTTAAAAAAAAATTTAAAGCAGAGATTGTCGTGTTTGACTCCCAAAACATTACCTTTACCGGTTTGTAAATATTTTAAAACAAAAAAATGTATAAATTTAGAAAATAAAAAAAATAATAAAAAAATTTCATCACTTGACATGATTCTTGCACCATTGTGCTACACTAAAATCAGTATTTCCTCTTATTAATTAGTATAGATATAGATCTATTATTTAAAATAGAAAAAACAAAGGCAAGGATGTAGCCAAAAAAAAAAAAAAAAAATATGAATTGTTATGCCTCTCTTTATGTCAATACAGAGATTGCCGTGTTTGACTCCCAAAACAATGTACCTTTACCGGTTTGAAAATATTTTAAAACAAAAAATATATATATTTTTGAAAATTAATAAAATAATAATAAAAAATATTCCATAACTTAACAGCTTGCACTACTGCGCTACACAAAAATCAGAATTTTAAAAATTAAGGAAAATGTAAAATAAAAAACTTTAAAAAAAATGAAAAATATAAAAATAGACGTAAAAAAAAATTAAAATGTAAAAAAAAATTAATTTTTTTTTAAAAAAAAGGCAAAAAATCCTGGTGCTGACACGTGTATGTACAGTAAAAGTTGCTCTCCACCTTTTATATTAGTATAGATATTTTAAAAGGCCATGCTAATTAATGTCATTAGGGTACTCTTTAAGAACTAAGAAAATCAAGTTTTTATTGAAAAACTAACTATTCAACTTTTTCAAACATTAAATACATCAATTCTCCATAAAAACTTTCTTTTTTCGGTTCCTTAAAGAGTGTCCTAAAAACACTAATTGACATTCTCCTATTTTAAAAGCGTCATCGTGTTTTTCCTCAAAATCACACCATCCTCACCGTACTCCTCACCCTAACACCATTTGCAACTCTATCATCAATTCCCACAACATCGTTATTTTGAGTTGTAACCACAAACAACTCCACTCGACCCATAGCTAATTCTTCCATAAAATAGATTCTCTCCATCATCTCTCTATTCATAATTACAGTCTTACGTTATGTATTCAAAGATTATAATTTATGTTTCAACTTTTTTATATTTCAAAATCAATATAAATTATGATCCCCCAAATACATAATGTAATGTAGGATTGTAATTGTGGATGGAGTGAGGATGAGGGGAAAAAAAAGGATGGAAAGGATCACTGGACTTCAAGCTCTGGTTGCTAAAAGCTCCACATAAAGATATGGGCCTTACTACCTACGCTCACCATATTTGGCATCCACCCCCATTTTGAATCCGACATTTAAATGCCGGATTCAGAAAATGCATCCACCCCCACACACCTTTCGGCATTTAAATGCCGGATTCAGAAACTATGTTTCCGATATCTAATTGCTGGACATCTTCCGGCATTTAAATACCGGATTCAGAAACTCTGAATCCGACATCTAATTGCCGGAAACACTTTTTTTCAAATTTTAAGAATTTCCCGGCAATTAAATGCCGGAAACATAGTTTCTGAATCTGGTATTTAAATGTCGGGAGACGTGTGGGGATGTATGCCAAAATGTAGGGGTGTAAGTAACAAGACCCTAAAGATATTGGTTTAAAAAGGAGCAAAACCATAGAAGAAGCCTCACACACCAAAACTATTTTGGATCCCCTAACCCATTATTAAAAAATTGATCCTTAGTGGGTCATGTAACCAAATGCTACTCTTTTTGCAAATAGATGGATTGGACCTCTCTAACAGATTGAGGCAAAGCCCCATGGTGTAAAACTATACCTTCCATGTGCCTAGTTTTTACTGTAACAATAACAAACAACTCAGATGGTGGCATTAGTGGGCAACTAGCCCAGGAATGTGCGAATCTGTTCTTGTTACCCAAATTCTGAATTCAAAAGCGTGGATGGACCAGCAACATATGTCATCCATAATTTAATATTTTGGTACAGTGTCATCCATGATTTTACTGCAATCTAATAATATTATTAATATCTGCGTTAAGTAAAGATTATTTATACAATAAACCAATCACAAATTATTATATCAATAAAAACATCTGACTCTACATAATTACCTAAAAATTTATACATAAAATGACTCGGGATTAGTTAATAATATAGTGTATATTTGTTTTATAGTTTGGTAGATGCAAAGTTCCGTTCAATTTCAGCGTTGAGTGCAAGCTCCATTTTGGATTTTGCTATGGTTTTGGTTTTGTCTCTTCTTCAGTATCATCTTATAAATATCATTTTCTTTATTTTCAATGAAATGTTCATGTTTTTTTTTAAAAAAAAACAACTTTTCTTAACAAAAATAACTACTACGCTTTTATTTTGTGAATCAAGAATATCCTTCATCCGATAGTCGATTATTAATCCCTTCGAGATATAAAAATCTTCGAAGTGAGTTTTACCTCTCCCAATAAAGCTTTTTTCATATACACGTTTTGTTTGGTAAAAATAGTTGATAAGCTAGTTTATGACTGATAAGCTAGCTTATAGCTGATAAACTAATTTTTAGCTTAAAACTTATAGTTGATCGCTGGTTGAATTTGAAGCGTTTAATAATATTACTTGTTGTACATCTTATAAATATAAAATAACATAAAAGAACGTATTTATGAGAAGTATGGTAAAATAAGAATTTCATTAAATTAATAAGGATAAAATTGATAAAAGAAAGTTATTAATAAGCTATCACCAATAAGCTAAATAAATAAGCTATAATCCAATGTATTTAACTTGCCAAAACTGACCGTAGTTTGTTTTTTTTCATCGACATTATTTAAAAGCGACAAAGTTACGAACTAATAGATTTTTTTTTTCCTTGTTAAGCAAGTCAATCTAAAACACCGTTGAACTTCTTCCTTTCTCCATTTGTTCTAGATTTTTCTCTTTTTCGATCGTGTACTCACTGGCACACCGTAAAACTGTATAACCCAATGTGAGCATCGTTCATTCGGATCAGATCCCCGCGATAACCCAAAACGACGACGTGGCACTTCCTTCTCAGTCTTCTCTGACTTATCTATCCCTCGTCTCTGTTTTCTCTTTCACCTTCTCTCTCTGAGAAGACCCCAGAGGGATAGAAAAATGGTAGCACTGCACTTGGCATTGCACTCCCAAAATTCCCAAACCCTAATCTCTTATGCAAATCCATAAATACCCCTCAGTCATTCCCTTTATATCTTCTCTTACAAACGAAATCCTCTCTCTAAAATCTAAATCCAAGAAAGAAAAAAACACACAGCAAAAACCCAAACCAAACGAAAACATTTTCTCTCTCATTTTCTTTCATTTTCTCAGCTTCCAATCAGATTCCATTCTTCCCTTCCCTGCAAAGGTTCCATTCGGTACGTTCCTTCCCCTCTCTGCTCTCTCTTTCTCTCTCACTTGTTAATCTTGCTTCACTGTTTCGCAGTCGAATATCATGTTGCATGAGCTAGGGTTAGGGTTTATAGTATTCTTTCCCTTGATCGTTTCGTTTATTCTTTATCGTCGTTTCGATCTCGCTATTCTTCTTGACGATCGCGGTGTTAATTATTCGTTCTTGATTGCTTTTCTTGTTATCTTGTTGTTGATGATGAGGTTTCGTTGCGTGTTCAGCAGTTTACTGCACTATATGCTTCCTAGAAAGAGACCCTGCGAAAGAGTGGTTGTAGAAGAAGAGAACGACAACAAGAATCACAAGAAGAATCGGATCGCTGTGTCTGAGCCTTCCGATACCGCCGATTCGACGGTGAACAACAAAGGGAACCAGAGCTTCAGCGGTAGTAGCAACAACAGTAACAGTAACGCACTTGAAGGAGCGTCGATTATGGCTTTGGGTGATACTAACCCGCCGGAGATTGATGAGGATTTGCACAGCCGGCAGCTCGCCGTGTATGGCCGTGAGACCATGCGGAGGCTCTTTGGATCTAGCGTGCTAGTTTCGGGGATGCAGGGTCTTGGTGTTGAGATTGGTAATAGTCCTTGATCACACACCTTTCATATTGCTTTTACCTTGGTTGGGTTTTGTGGAATGAATATTATTAGATTAGATGTAGGTTGTCTTAATTCTATTCTGCTTTTGGTGTGCGCACTATGGTTTATGATATTTGATTGAATGAAGATATATGATTAAATGTTCAAGATTTAGGAGACTGCAAGAATTGTGAGTTGTACATGTACTTCCGCTCAAATGCTAATAACATTCTGACAACGGTTTTCTCCCTCTTTTTGTAAAAGAAAATCATTTAATTGTTCGATAATGACTGCTAGCAGATTTGGTGATTTGGTCTTCGTTCCTCCAGCCATCTAGAAAATGAAGGCAGAGAAATGTGTCTGTCTCTAATCATAATCTTGAAACTTGTTGTCCATGATGATCGATTTCACTGAAAATGATTACCTGATATTCAAACTCATTCTTACAAACTTTATATTGTTTATTTAGGTGATTAATTTGTTATTTGTACCTCTTCATGCACTGCCTTACCGATTAATTGTTTTTATGTCTTCTTTGGGCGACCTTGCTGCCTGAGGTCTTCAGTCCTCACTTATACCGAATTCTATTTAGACAAATATATAATACATAATGCAATTTAATTTTATTGGTTTGTGACTTGATTTTTTATTTAATTTTTGTGATATTTAGGTTCAAACTTCAAATAGTGCTGGGTATGTAATATGTAATCATATTTTTGTATTCTAATAAAGCTTAATATCTGCAGCAAAGAATCTCATTCTTGCTGGTGTCAAGTCTGTGACCTTGCATGATGAGGGGACTGTAGAGCTATGGGATCTGTCCAGTAATTTTGTGTTTTCAGAGAGTGATGTTGGTAAAAATAGGGCTGCGGCATCTGTTAGTAAGTTGCAGGAGCTCAACAATGCAGTGGTTGTACTAAGCTTGACAACTGAGCTGACAAAAGATCAACTTTCTAATTTCCAGGTATTGCTTTCATGTTATTTTCTTTTGAATGCATTTATATTCACTTTTGCTATGTCAAACTTTGGTAATAACTAATGTAGTAAGTAACTACTCACTAATCACTTCTTGGTCATAAAAGAATATTATTTGTTAATTAGTTCAGAATTCAGAGTAAATATTCGTATTTTTATATCCATAGGTTTTGAAAAGGCAACACAGCTGCTGCAAACTGGGTCACTTATAATAGTGACTGTTATTTTTTGCATTTCTCTTCTCTTTTTAGAAAAAGTGTTTTGCTAGCAAATAACATATATATAAAGACACCTTTCTGTGAATTTTATTTCTTCCTCCTTTCCATAAGATTGTTTTTGTTTGTTGTATAATTGTGTAATTTAGTGTGAAGTTTGTCTTCTCATTTCCAATTATGAATGCATTTGTATCTAGTTTATTCCAAACTATTTACATATGTTTATTTACTATTTTGTAGGCTGTTGTTTTCACTGATATCAGTCTTGAGAAAGCCATTGAGTTCAATGATTACTGCCACAGTCATCAGCCTCCTATTGCCTTTATTAAAACTGAAGTTAGAGGCCTTTTTGGTTCTGTGTTCTGTGATTTTGGGCCAGAGTTCACTGTTGTTGATGTTGATGGAGAGGAACCCCATACTGGCATTATTGCATCCATCAGTAATGACAACCCTGCTCTAGTATCCTGTGTTGATGATGAGAGGCTTGAGTTTCAGGATGGGGATCTTGTTGTATTCTCTGAAGTACATGGTATGAAAGAATTGAATGATGGAAAGCCAAGGAAGATTAAAAATGCTAGAGCATATTCGTTTACTCTTGAAGAAGACACCACAAATTATGGTATCTATGAGAAAGGTGGTATTGTCACACAGGTCAAACAACCAAAGGTGTTGAACTTTAAGCCTCTCAGGGAAGCACTCAATGATCCAGGTGATTTTCTTCTGAGTGATTTTTCTAAGTTTGATCGTCCACCCCTCCTTCATCTAGCATTCCAAGCTTTAGATAAGCTCATTTCTGAGTTGGGTCGCTTCCCTGTTACTGGTTCGGAGGATGATGCACAGAAGCTTATATCTGTTGCCAGTAATATTAATGATAGCTTAGGTGATGGGAAATTAGAAGATATAAATCCAAAACTTTTGCGACAATTTGCCTTTGGTGCTAGGGCAGTATTGAACCCTATGGCGGCCATGTTTGGTGGAATTGTTGGACAAGAGGTTGTTAAAGCATGCTCGGGGAAGTTTCATCCACTTTTTCAGGTGAGTATATTTTTTTAGTATTTTTTTTCTTTTCCATATTCTCTGGTAACTTGAAATAGAAAGGAATTTTGATAAAATCACCTTCGCTATTTTAGTAATTAGCTGGTTGATTGTGTTTTTAGTTTGCTGCTTCAGTTTATATTTTATTGTTGGCATAATTGCACTTTTGGTCCCCCTACTATTGGCCACTATAGGGACCAATATCGCATATGGCCAATAATAGGGGGATGGCCAATAGTAGGGGGACCAAAAGTGCATTTAAGCTTTTATGGTTTTATTGTTTTCTTTACATATTGAACAAGGCAAGCTTTATTCAATCCAATCTTGTCTCTACACAACATATCAACCCCTTCCATCAATTGAGCAGTACTTTATCTTGATTCTTCCTAGTTCTTATTAATGAAATTTAATCTTGACTATGAATTGGTGGTGGATTCTGTATTCTGTATTTTTATCTGTAATTCATCTACCATTCAAGTATTGAATTGTATCCTTCCTTTCTTTGCCAAGCCTAAACACAATAAGCAAGACATACCTAGATGCATGTGTAAATCCAATGTGAATATCTATTTTGATCGGCACAGGTGAGCATTCCTCTGATAAAAGTTTGTTGTTTTGTTCATGCTCATGCATTCTGTTAGTTAGTGACCAGTAGATAGAAGTGATAGAAATGGATAAAATCCAGAGAACTTGGTTCTGTTTCTGTTGCATTTCTATCTCTAGAATAGTAATTCTGGTATGTCTTAGAATACAAGAACGGAAATGAAAATTGCTAGGAAAAGAAAATGACTCAACTGGAGATCGAGCCCTCAACCTCAGGGGAGGCCTGCCTACCCTACACATAACCATTTATTCCACTTAATTTTTATTCCCTCATATATATTTCCACTCCTCCAAATGAATGTCTCTACCACATCAGCATTTTTTTATGCTTCAGTCCATTAACTTGAACAATACTCCCCATCCTGTCCTTAGGATTTAGATCTTCTCCAATTTGTTGAAAACAGGATACGATCCTGTTAGAGAGAGAAAGAAACAAATCTGAAAATGTGACTAGTGGATCCTATAACCAATCATGGTGGGATCATGCATGATAAAATTTGTGTCTACATCTCTCTAACATGACCATCATTTTACATGAGATGATCCATTTCCCTGTCCTTATTGCACCTGCTGGTCTAACACATATACCTAGGTTTAACCAAATAGGCATGTGTACACAGTTTTACATCCATGATATCTTAAAATTGTTTTTAGATGAGGATGATGTGACATCATCTTTAATTGTCATAATATACTGGTAAATGGCTTGCTTAGTAGTAATGATGAGACAGTCTATTGGCAAAACTATATATTGTTTGTGCAAACTGATGTTTCATTTTGTTTTGCTGTTTTCTTGTTAAATGAGTGTTATTTTCAAGCTTAGAATACTTGTTGTGATCGTTGTTATTTATTGTGGTTTTTAACTTTTCCTCTGCAGTTTTTCTATTTCGACTCTGTGGAATCACTTCCTACAGAACCACTGGATCCCAATGATTTGAGACCAGTAAACAGCCGGTATGATGCTCAGATTTCAGTTTTTGGACGGAAGTTACAGAAGAAATTACAGGATTCTCAAGTGTTTGTTGTTGGATCTGGTGCTTTGGGATGTGAGTTTCTGAAAAATCTTGCACTCATGGGAGTCTCTTGTGGAAGTCAAGGGAAGCTGACAATTACTGATGACGATGTTATAGAGAAGAGTAACCTAAGCAGGCAGTTCCTCTTCCGTGATTGGAATATTGGACAGGCTAAGTCCACGGTTGCTGCTTCGGCTGCTGCATCTTTAAATCCTGGATTTAATATTGAAGCTCTGCAAAATCGTGTTGGCACTGAAACTGAAAATGTGTTTAATGATACCTTTTGGGAAAACTTAAGTGTTGTGATAAATGCGCTAGACAATGTAAATGCAAGGCTATATGTTGATCAGAGATGCTTGTATTTCCAAAAGCCTCTTCTAGAGTCTGGAACTCTTGGAGCCAAATGCAATACCCAGATGGTTATTCCCCACCTGACAGAAAACTATGGCGCATCAAGAGATCCGCCTGAGAAACAGGCACCAATGTGTACTGTACACTCATTTCCACACAACATTGACCACTGCTTGACATGGGCTCGATCCGAATTTGAGGGTTTACTTGAGAAAACTCCGGCCGAAGTAAATGCATATTTGTCTAACCCAAGTGAGTATACCAATGCAATGAGGAATGCTGGTGATGCTCAAGCAAGGGATAACTTGGAGCGTGTTCTTGAGTGCCTGGACAGGGAGAAGTGTGAAACTTTCGAAGATTGTATTACTTGGGCTCGGCTGAAGTATGTTTGTTTGCTAATATATGCTTGTATATGTTATAGCAGTGGGAGCATGCTAGTTTTTCTGTGTCCTTCACTCATAAATAAAATTATTTTTTTCACAGGTTTGAAGATTATTTTGCAGACCGGGTGAAGCAGTTAATCTATACTTTTCCTGAAGATGCTGCAACCAGTACTGGAACTCCTTTCTGGTCTGCACCGAAAAGATTCCCTCACCCATTGCGGTTCTCAGCCTCTGATCAGGGACATCTACATTTTTTGATAGCAGCTTCTATCTTACGAGCAGAGACATTTGGTATCCCAATCCCTGACTGGGGAAAGAACCTTAAGAAGTTGGCCGAAGCAGTTGATAGGGTGATAGTACCTGACTTTCAGCCTAAGAAGGATGCAAAAATAGTGACAGATGAAAAGGCTACCAGTCTTTCTACTGCTTCTATAGATGATGCAGTTGTTATTAACGATCTAATAATCAAGTTAGAGAGGTGCCGATCCAATTTGCCTTCAGAGTTCAGGATGAAAGCAATTCAGTTTGAGAAGGTCTGTTTTTTCTTTATTATGCTTTGCTTCTAAGTTCTGACTAATATTTTACCATGACACGCCTTCTAGCCTCATCCTCCTGATAAAACCATTTCAGTAGTCTTGTTAATGATGATTTATATCTTGTAGTTACAATAGGGGATTTGGATTGGTGGGGTTTGCATATTTTTATTTGCTTGGAATCCATTTATTATATATTCTTTGTAGCTAGTCTTCATCAACTGAGTGATATTGCTATTCTGCTTTAAAACTGCAGGACGATGATACAAACTACCATATGGATGTGATAGCTGGGCTTGCCAATATGAGGGCACGGAATTACAGCATTCCTGAGGTTGACAAGCTTAAAGCCAAGTTTATTGCTGGACGGATCATTCCTGCAATTGCAACTGCGACTGCTATGGCGACTGGTCTTGTCTGCTTGGAGCTCTACAAAGTCTTGGATGGAGGGCACAAAGTTGAAGACTATAGGAACACATTTGCTAACTTAGCACTGCCTCTCTTTTCAATGGCTGAGCCAGTTCCACCCAAGGTTATCAAGCATCAAGATATGAGTTGGACAGTTTGGGACAGGTGGATTATAGGAGACAATCCTACTCTCAGGGAACTTCTTGAATGGCTGAAGGCCAAAGGCTTGAATGCTTATAGTATTTCATGTGGAAGTTGCCTACTCTATAATAGCATGTTCCCTAGGCACAAAGAGAGAATGGACAAAAAAATGGCGGATCTAGCAAGGGAAGTAGCCAAGCTGGAAATTCCTTCGTACCGTCGTCACGTGGACGTTGTTGTGGCCTGTGAGGATGATGAGGATAATGATGTTGACATCCCTCAAATATCCATTTATTTCCGTTAGGTTGCTTTCGTCTTATCTGTTGTGTTTGAGACTTAGATGAATTGACAGTGTGTTTGAATCTAATGTTCCATATTCATAAGTCGTAATGGGTACACGAAGGCGACATTGTCGACCATATCACAGTTCATATATGAATTGAAAAGAAACTTCTTTGCTTGTCTTTGGGGTCGCCCTTCAATCCCAATCTAATTTTTTGAGATGGTCAATTTATTTTATGCCATATCTTCACGTGAGCCAACTTTTCCTTATTTTTTTTTTGTTCGCTGTGGTGCTTTTTATCTGCTAGGTTTAGTTGAGTCAGTAGGAACTATTAATTTTTATGGTTTACTTGCAACAAAACTTGAGTGCAATTCATCAGAAGTCGTTTGCTTATGTGATTTATTTTCATCTGTTAAGTAGCAAGACAGATTAAGCAATTAATATTACTTTCATGTTTTATCATTTGCTCTTTCTATTGCTTCTGAGCCTCTTTTTAAATCATTAGTCCGCTTACAAGGGACAATAAGTCAGCTCACTAAGAGTTTGAGCATAGTTTGCAATATTTGTTTGAGGAGCTAGAGTTTTGTTAAGAAATGTGATAAAAATTAGTAGCTTGAACGTGAGCTCTCATGACGCACGTTTTGCCCTTAAAATTGGATTAAACTCGTAGGTGGGGATTGTATCTGGTTATATCAGTATTTTATTTTTGGAAATGAAATCGAATGTAGAATAGAAGTCTTCAATTAAGTACTTGAAAGATTATAGTATCATTAAATAAGTTAGTTTTTGTCACGAGTTAAATCCTTGAAAGATTTAAAACGTAACCACATTGATCCTTAAGGAATTTAATAATTGGTAACAAAACTTAACGCTATCTTAAATCATTCAATAACTTAATTGGTTTTTTTTTTTTTGAAAGGCCAAAAAATTTTTATTAAAAGGGGACAAGGGGTACCCAAACCATACAACAAAAACACCAACAAAACCAAAACTAACAACCAAAACCAAAAGAATCACGACCACAAAGACCCTCCCCACTCCCAACAACAAAGAAAAACAAAACAAAGGAAGGTTATAGAATAATCCTAAAAAACACCCAGAACCCACAACATACAACATAAGAATGGAACCCAACCACAACCAAGCAGCGACAAACTCTCCACCAACCGTAGAACTTACATAGATAAACAAGCTAAAGGATTTGAAAACCAATCTGAGATTGAGTACCTAAAGCCTTTGTGTCTTGCTCTTAACCACTAAGCCTTTGTGTCTTGCTCTTAACCACTACCAAGATGATAATTTGACTGTTTCCAAAATTGCTCCTATTGTCCTTCTCTCTGATTTAAATATGAGCTGATTCCTAGCATGCCAAATACTCCATACTACAACAAACCAAATAACCTGTCAAAAGTCCTTTTTATTCCTCTAATCATTGCTAGCGCCTGAAACTGTGTAAAGTGATGTTGACAGCTATTCATTAAAACTGTTGAAATACCGAGCCAGTGTAAGCACTCCTACCAAACTGCTGAGAAGAAACAACATTCAAAAAACAAGTGATTTGCAGTCTCAACATCCTGAGCACATCCTTCACAATAAATCATTGAACTCTGCAATATGCCTCTGTTAAACAAATTGTCTTTAGAAGGTATCCTATTTTGAGCAAGTCCCCAAACAAAAGCAGTAATTTTAAGAGGCACCAACTTGTTCCACACCCTGCAAAGAAACCCATCGTCTGTGCTTTGATGACTCTCTACCAGGAACTTGTATGCTGATTTCACAGAAAACACACCCGAAGGTTCCAACCTCCACTCCCAACAATCCTCAACACCCTCCTTCAAAACCACACCCTCCACAACCTCTGACAACTCCCTAACCAAAGCATGCTCCTACTCAAAAAGATCTCTCCTCCACTTCCATGACCACACCCACCTCCCCTCACCCACTCACCAAAATCCACTACCTTAGCCTCTTTAATAAAAGAAAGATTAAAGAGCCTCGGAAATTTCATACACAAGGGCCCACCATCAACCCAACAATCATTCCAAAAAGAAGTTTCCATCCTATTACCAACCTTTCTCACACATGACTCCATCAACCCTTCCACTGAGCACACATCCTTCCACCAAATAGACCCCTTACTCACTCCCACTCGCACAACCTCCCCACAAACACCATACTTCGCCCTTAACACTCTATACCACATTCAATAACTTAATTGGTAACAAACTTTTAATTACTCATCAGATAATACTACAATTTTTTGAGGATATCACAATCTTTTAAGAATTAAATTGAGGGTTTACTCCAATTTATATTTAAACTAATTTGATATGAAAATTAAAACTGATGTTGAAGAGTGAAAAGTAATAATTAATAAATCTTAAAATTATGGACAAACTATAATTTGTTTCGACACATTTGTGCGTAGTTTACTAGATCAGTACTACCTCCGGACTCAATTATAAGCAAAAATAACTAATTTCACACTTATTAAGGAAGTTAGTTAATTTAGTTTAATTGTCTTGACTTACGTAAAAAAAAAAGAGTTATAATCACTAAACTACCCTTTAATTGTCTCGGGAATATGCAATGTGAAATAACCAAAGATAACACAAGAAGGGGGGTTGAATTGTGTTTACCAACTTTTTTGGTTACTTTAAAAAGATTTTCGCAGGCACAACAAGCAAAGCTTAGATACAAGAAAATCAGACGAGTGATACGTCTAATATTAAGACAGAACACACAAGCAATCAGAGAAGGGTAAAACAGAGTTTGATATTCACAACATTAACTCCCCAAGTTAAAACTTAAACAGAACAATACTTAAGCAAATTAAAGAGATAAGGGAAGAGAAATATCACTCAAGAGTTTTATACTGGTTCACCTCAAAATCCACAGGGCTACGTCTAGTTTCTTGGCAGCACATAGTTTCCACTATAACTGAGTAAATTACAGTACAAGTATTCTTTGTACACCTAGTCTCTTCAGGCTCAATACTCAAACAAGTATTCTTTTCTCACCTAGCCTCTTCAGGCTCAACACAGTAAGGAATGAAAAAAGGTTTGTGTTTGTGTAATTAATACAACTTGCAAGTCTTTCAGACCATACTCAAAGAGTGGAATAAATATGAAGTATGAAAGACTGCGAATTAATATCAAATGATTGAAAGTTTATTCAATGAAATAATGAAGAAGTTAATGAAGAGAGTAAAGTCTTCTGCGTAGTGTTCTTAATGATATTTAACTTCTTGTCTTCATCTTCATTGTTTGATCTATTTAAAGACTTCAATCAAAAGATCCGTTTAGTCACAGCTTCAGAAAGTGTGTTCTTCTGATTTGAGCTTCTGAGACACCATTAATGCCAAAGAGTTGTTCTGTATAAACATTAAATGCTTGGGAACGTTGAGCTTTGACAAGGATGTCCAAGAGTACACTTTAATCTGAACAACTGTTGTTTCAGAGTATGCAGTAGCAGGCTTCTTGTACTTGTAGCAGAGATCTTTCCTCTTTCAGTGCAACAGTCAATTCACTTTCCAGAAAGCACTTTTACTTTGTATTAAAACAGCTAAAAAGTTGCTATTGTGGTACATAGATTACGTGTTTATTCCTTAAAACTTTGAAACAACGTTCTTTATTCTTTGTCCTTTGAGCTATTGTTCAGAGGTTTTCGAGATCCTTAAGGAAGACATCTAATTTGAATAAGGTGACTTGGACTTCATTTCTGACACACTGACATGGTAGCAGTAAAGGAAATTTAGACGGGTAAAAGTCAATCCAAAAATTAGACGAGCGCTTATGCCGTTCAAAACTTATACGGGTGCTAATGTATTCCAAAAACTAGACGGGTGATCCATTGAGTCTTTTCCAGACAAATGCTTCTTGCCACATCATCAAGTAAACTCAGATCATGACTGAGCGTTGACTTAATCTTTGACTGAATTTTAGACGAGTGGTTTTTAGACAAGTCTAAAAACTGAGCTTCTTCTAAAAAGTATACGGGTCAAAAATAGACGAGTGACCTTACGTCTATTTTCCTGCACACTTATCAGATATGTCAGTAATTTTATATGGTTCAATATTACCATACTTAATCTATTTGGAATCATCAAAACTTAGAGAATTTACACATGGAATGTGTGGACTTATGAGGTCTCAACATAATGCTCTTGGAAAAGTAAAGAGAGAATTGATTTGATTGGTTAATTTTCTTGATTTTTGGAATATTTGGTTGGATTTTGCTTATATTTGAGTCCAAAAAATATAGGTGTTTTTTTGCTTATAATTGAGTCTAGAGGGAGTATTTTTATTTAGAAAAGGCATAACTGTAATTAATGTTACCCTAAATATTAAGCAGAAGTTATTGGAGTACTGAAGTGCAATGAAGTCTCTTTTTTGTGCTTTATTATGACTAGCGGAAAGACAAACACGTCCGTTTAACTTTTGAATCAACAATTCTGTTTTTACTAGACAATGTACTTGATATTAAAAAAATTAAAGTATTAGTGTTTTGACAATGACATAATATGAATAATTTAATATAAAATTATAGTTACCCTTCTTATCATTTGGACATATAGATGCGATTGTGCTCATCCTTCTATATTTTCCACAACTTTTCAAAGCGTCCCTCCTATAATTTGTTTGTCAAATTATCAAAAATAAATTGGCTACTTATTACTTACTTGTTTGTCAAAGTACATGTTCAAATGCTCCCTTCTCATCTCTTGACATAATCGAAAGATCTCCTTGAATTTTAGTTCGCCTTACATAAAAAATATAGAAGATAATATTTGGTTGTTGTCTAATTTAATTAGTGTAATATGACCAATATATAGATGATATAATAAATGTAAAATGACAATACCCAAGTTTGGGATGACAAAATTTCTTTAAGGTTTAAATAAGTTTTTGGTCCCTACAAAGTTCATTAAATTTGGTTTTGGTCCCTGTGAAATTTTTTCTTAGGTTTTCGTCCCTGTAATCTCACAAATTTTGCAAATAGTCCCTACCGTTATCTTTTTCTGTTATCTAGTACTTATGGGTATCGAGGTAATTTTATTTTACTGTCCGACTTGCTGTAAAATTTAGCCATAAAATAGAAACAAAATCATATATTAGGGACATAAGGTTAAAATTGCTAAATTCCTTTATTTTGTATGATATCTAGTACTCAGGGGGTACCAAGGTAATTTCTCGTTCTTGTCCGACTTGCTCTAAAAGTTGGCTAGAAAGTAGAAATAAAATCATACATTAAGGCCATAGGGTTAAAATTGACAAAATTATTCATCTAGTATGATTTCTAGTACTCAGGAGTAACAATAGGGACTATTTACAAAATTTTCGAAAATACAGGGACGAAATCCTAAGATTTTTTTTTACAAGGACTAAAACCAAAATTAGTGAACTTTCCAGGGACTAAAAGCTTATTTAAACCTTTCTTTAAAAACAACATTTGTTGTAAAGTATTCGTCTTCCTTTTTAATTTTACCTTCTTTAATCAGGATTTTTGTGGTAGCTTGAGATACACATCTTGATAATGCCACATATAAATTGAACATGACTAAAAACATGTTGCGGAAGATAAATTCTAACGTTGAGAATAGTATGTTCCTGTGACTTATTTATTGTAATTGCAAAACTTAGTTTTACATGAAAGTACTTCCTAATAAGCACAAAGGGAAGTCACACACTCTCAACTATCTTATGTTTAATTATGGGCAAGAAAGCTCTCCTTCCCGCATGGTTGCCTGCTAGGATTTCCACATCCAACATATTTATAATTACACCACGATATAGTAATCATGTCCCATTACAGAGGCTAGATTTAAGGTCCATGTTTCACAACAACATCAAGGGTGCTCCTTTTTAACCTTCAGAATATGTGGTGGCAAACAACATGGAGCAATGCAATTTAAGTATTCCTGTTGATATAAGTTTTGTGTGTTCCCTTCGACTTCATCAAATGATAAAAAAAATTGCTTTGCACCTATGAAATGTTCGATAATTTTGTCATTCAGTTGTTGAACATCATTATTTTTTCAGTGTAAGTATGACTCTTTTTACCATATAAGTTGCATCTCATCCATGGTCTTCTAATTGGGGAAATGTTTGTTGTATAAGATTTTGTATTGAACTTTCACTTTCCCATGATATTGCAATTTGGCGGGCACCCTCACTATATCATCATGTTTGGTAGGTTCGACATCATCTCCAATGCACATAAGTAAATGTGCAAAATTCTAATCTTATAATGATCCCATGTTTTGGTGAAAATGTAAGACCTTTGTGTTAGCTCATAAATGAGATTTAACAATACATGAAAACATTGTTTGTGCCTTACTCCCTTTTGGAACAACAAGAAGTGCTTGGCGAAAATCCCCTCCCATAATCATCACCTCCCCCCAGATGGAGCATCACAATCTAGAATATCCTTCAATGTGTGGTCTAATGCTTCTAAAGCATATTTGCTTGTAATGGGTATTTCATTCCAAATGATTGTTGTGGTTTCTCTTATTAGCTTTACAAGATCAGATTGTTTACTTATTGAGCAAAAAGACCTTTCCTCTATACTGATGGGTATCTTAAATTGGGAATGTGCAGTCTTAACACCAGGTATTAGTGTAACATCTATACCAAATGAGACAGTTGCTAAGACAATTTGACCCGTACTTCTCAATTTTGCAATTAAAGTGCGATAAAGGAATGTCTTACCCTTTCCTCCTGGCCTATCCACAAAGAAAACCTGACCCAGCTTACGCTGGATAACATCCATAATGGTATTGTAGGCAATCAATATGTCATTTTTTTAAAACTTTTTTTACAAAATTCATTTCTTTAATAGGAACTTGGACCAATAGCTCTTCCAGCATAAATCTTGGGACATGATTACCTTGAGCTATGTCCAATGATAATTATGGCAAATCATAATTTGTGATTTGTTTCCAATGTTGAAGTAAAAGGTCATTCAAATCCTTCAATAGCATATTAATCAAGGCTGACTTAATTGCAGTGCTTGTTGAAGGATATTCTTCTACCATATCGATGTAAAACTCATTCCAGAGGCTTCTAATATCAGTTGGTACACAAAAGATTAATATAGTAACAAACAATCTCCTCAAACCATGTGACATTCGTAGACTCCATGTTTCAACCAAGCATTCGCGAATACTGTTTTCTCCCTCTAAAAAATTCCATTGCTCAAATGCTTTTTTGAATGTGGGGAGGCACATACCGTTTACTGTAAGTAAGTGTTCCCAACTGGTTGGACCTCTCAAATGAGATAACAATACAAGCAAATAGAATTTCTCTCCTTCTGAAAGTGACATTGTATAGATCCGTCCAATAAAGTTCATGTTTGTCATTCTTTGGTACCATTCCTTATCTCTATTGTTCCACCAATAATGTTCTGAGATCTCCCTGTATAAATTACATCTTGACAGTGGATTTCTTTGGTGGTTTAGGGCAAAGAATTGTGTCAGAGCATTGTTCTAGAGTTAAGTTGATCGTTTAGTATGTCATCATTCTTTGGTGTGTATAGAATCGCACTTGATGGCATTTGGTAAGTGGATTTGTAATCATTCAACACATGGCTATAATCAGTAAATGGTAAATTTGAATACTTTCCATAATACCTCTTGAGCACAAATCCATCTTGCATCAGTATACTGCTTAACCTCATCTACGTGTGATCCCCTACGAACCTCCATTGTAACTCGATCAGGGCTTTTGTAGACACATTTATACAGGAATTTAATACTCTTGATGCTGATGCATACTTCAACATTTATGTGACAGTCATACTTTAACAACAACCAAGGGTTATAAGGGACCACCCATCTATTATCAATAGTTATATTTCTATTTATAGTTATCGGTCCATCAGATCGTCTTCTGTATTGTGGATATGAGTCATTACCTTGTCGTGTCTCTTCAAAGAACTCTTTTGGATACATTTTTTACATTGGCCATCCTTCATACACTGACTTTGGATTCAGTCTACCGCAAGGTCCATGTATCATTTGTTTTAGTATTTCATCATATAACTGCGGTTCTTCCTCAATTTTTGGTATTTCTGCCTTAACAACGCTATCGTAATCTTTTGGGTTTCGTAATTTGTCATTTGGATCGAAGATTGGTTGCTTATGCACATACGACAATTCTCTTTTCTGGAATTTGGTTACATACATGTAACTTTTGACCGTTCCTAATACCTCTTTAATAATAACATTATCCTTCAATTGCTCAAATTTTTCCCGATAGATTCTTGTTAGCAAGTTCGGACGATCTTGTGGAGTTTGAAAAGGACCAAGTTCAGCTCATATTTTACTCCATGAAGGATTGCATGTCATTGTAAGAAAAATATTAGGTTTACCTTCATGAAGTAGAATAGCCATTAATCATTGATGGTTTGATGGATTGTAGATTTGTCCCAACGATCATTCCAACAATCTTCTACATAGAGAAATTGTACGTGCTGGTGGTGTTTGATGTATTTGACATATATTGTACAATTAACTTTGATAGATGTTATAATAAGTACCTGTAGTAGTTTCTTCCACATGCAAAGCATTTTGCAAGCCTTGGTACACTTCAAAGCGAATAGTATTTTGGTGAGTTCGTTCACATTAACCTTCCTGCTTCAATCTTCACATAGTTATCTACAACATATTGTTATAAAAGTCATCCCACTTTTAGAAATACGGAATGATCGTTGGGACAAATCTATAATCCATCAAACCATCAATGATTAATGGCTATTGTGCTTCATGATGGTAAACCTGATATTTTTCTTACAATGACATGTAATCCTACATGGAGTAAAATATGAGCTGAACTTAGCCCTTTTCAAACTCCACAAGAATCTTCCGGGAAAAATTTGAGCAATTGAAGGATGACGTAATTAATAAAGGGGTATTAGGAAAGGTTAAAAGTTACATGTATGTAACCGAATTCCATAAAAGCGGATTGCCGTATGTGCCTATGCTACTAATCTTTGATCCAAATGACAAATTACGATAGCGTTGTTAGGGCAGAAATACCAAAAATTGAGGTAGAACCACCGTTATATGATGCAGTACTAAAACAAATGATACATGGAGCTTGCGGTAGACTGAATCCAAATTCACCGTGTATGAAGGATGGCCAATGTAACAAGGGTATCCGAAAGAGTTCTTCGAAGAGACACGACAAGGTAATGACTCATATCCACAATACAGAAGACGATTTGATGGACCAATAACTATAAATAGAAATATAACTATTGATAATAGATGGGTGGTCCCTTATAACCCTTGGTTGTTGTTAAAGTATGACTGTCACATAAATGTTGAAGTGTGCAACAACATCAAGAGTATTAAATACCTGTTTCAGTATGTCTACAAAGGCCCTGATCGAGTTGCAATGGAGGTTGGTAGGGGATCACATGTGTATGAGGCTAAGCAATATATTGATGAAAGATGGATTTGTGCTCCAGAGGTATTATAGAAAACATTCAGATTTAGCATTTAAATATTATACCCATGGGTTGAAAGATTACAAATCCACTTACCAAATGCCAGCAAGTGCGATTCTATACGCATCAAAGAATCAGTGACATACTAAAATCAACTCAAATCCAGAACAATGCTTACAAAATTCTTTGCCCTAAACCAAAGAAATGCACTGTCAAGATGTTATTTATACATGGATATCTCAGAACATTATTGGTGGAATTATAGGGATATGGAATGGTACCAAAGAATGACAAACATGAACTTTACTGGACGAATCTATACAGTGTCACCTTCAGAAGGAGAGTAATTCTATTTGCATGTATTCTTATCTCATTTGAGAGGTCCAAGCAGTTGGGAATACTTACTTATAGTAAACGGCACATGCTTCCCCACATTCAAAAAAGCATATGAGCAATGGAGCATTTTAGAGGGAGACAACAGTATTCACGAATGCTTGGTTGAAGCATTGAGTCTACGAATGTCATATGATTTAAGGAGATTGTTTGTTACTATATTAATCTTTTGTGCACCAACTAATGTTAGAAGCCTTTAGAATGAGTTTTACAACCACATGGTAGAGTACTATTCTTCAACAAGCACTGCAACTGGGTTAACCTTAACTAGTATGCTATTTCACTACTAGAAAAAATGCTTTTAGCGACCGAATAAATGAGTCGCTATTAGCGACCGAAATTGCAACCGAATTGGTTTTTTCAAAGATTGGTCACAAGTTTACCCTCAGCGACCGATTTAGTGACCGAATTCTTTCGTCGCAAACTATTCGGTCGCTAGAAAGAAAAATGAAAAGTCAAACTATTTTTCTTAGTCAGCGATCGATTTTGCTACCGATTTGAATCAATAGTTAGCGATCGATTCATTTCGATCGCTGAATAAATAAATTTTAAAAAACTGAGTTCATTCCCCTAAGTCCATCGTGTCTAGGTCAAAACAAGGGGACCATTTTCCTTCGTGTCTCACTGTCTCAAATCTCTCTCACTCTTTGATACATCGCCGCTGCTCCTGCTTTGCCCACTTCGTGCACTGCTGCGGACGCCGCCGCTCTCGTGCTTCACCTTCACCTTGCATCGTGGTACGGCGATGACGAGCACCAAAGTCAGAGGGTTATGACCCAACCCATTGTAAGTCTCTCATTCATTTATTTTTTTATCAACTTTCCTTTTTGTTTTCATCTCTCTGCTTTAACCTAACCTAAGCTCACCCCACCTCATTCATTATTCCTCATCAAAATTGTCTTTTTATCACTGTTCAGTATTGGCTGATCTTCTTTTAATTCGTTCAAATATGCTCCCTTCAGTGAATGTATAGGCATTTACTTTTGTAATCCCTTTATGCAGTTTGGTTTACATAAACATTGACTTTTATAGCTTGCTCTGTCATTTTGCTCCATAGTGCCTTATTGTCATGCATCAGGATATTAAGATGGCTGATGGACAAGGAAGAACAAATAAAAGGAGGCTACTTGAGAGGTGATTCAAACTCAGCTTCGTTACTGCTTTGTATAAGATCTCCTTTTTTTTTTCCTCCTTTGGTATGGATCTAACTGAGTTTTCAATTTTCCTTTGTTTTAATTGTGTTTTTTTTTGTTAATTCGTTAGCAATTGTTATTGGCTTTTTGACTGCTGATGATTTTTTCCCTTCGTATCTATTTTTTGAATTCTGAACTTTTTTAGCTTTTGTTTGTGATATTAATGTGAAGTAGTGCTACTTTTATGTGATGCAATGGAAAGAAATAGCAATAAACTGTTGTGTTCTTCTAATTGGAGTTGTTTGTCTTTCTCTGATTGTTTAGGTTCAATAGGATGGAAACCTCAAGGTCTTTAGGGGAAGACCATTGGTTCTGGGCTTTTAGGACAAAGATGTACCCAGATAAGGTGGATTTATTTGCTATACTGATAATTTTTAAATACACTTTCCTATAAAGTTTGGAGCTCTATGGTATTAGTTGCTGCACATTTGCTGGTTCTGGTGCTTTTTTGAATCCTTTGCTGGGATTCTGTTCTATGTGGTGTTCTTTTTGGCATTATGCAGGGGTATTATGCTACTAAACAAGTCTTCTATAATTGCTCACAGGTTTTGTTTTCTGTAAGATGGGTATTATTTTAACTATGCGGTACAGGTGGTTTTGTTTTTATTGTATTATTACAACAATTATTATTTTATCTTTATGGATGGGTTGTTTCTGTTAGCAACTTTTGGACAAACTCTGGATGATTATTCTGCTCCTGCTCATCGTTAATTTGCTGTGCTTCATGGCAGATTTTGGATCTGTGTTTTATTGGACTATGTGGTCTAGCTTATAGGTGCTTTGAAGTTTAGTTATTCTCTCAACCTTTGAGTTGGTTTGGTTCTGTAGTCCTTGGTTGAATTAGTACCAAAACTCTTATATTATACATACTTTGACTTTTATATATATATATATATATATATATATATATATATATATATATATATATATATATATATATATATATATATATATATATATATATATATGAAGCACATGCTGGTAGAAATCATGTTCCTTCTTATGGTATTTGCTATGGTATGTGTTGTATATGTACTTATATGCATCAATTTCTATCCCAAAAGAAAGTATATTCTATCAGTGCAGCTACCACACATTTCTTGCTATGAAAGAGTAAATGTAGAATAAATAAATTGAGTCTATCCAAGCCATTAAAATTCAGGACTGAAGTTTATGCTGGCATTTTAGTATTAGCATTTAGCAGTACCAAGATGTAATGGTAGTAAAAATTCTTTCCCTAATCTTTGAAGTGTTCAAGTCATGGATCCTGCTTAATTCTTTCCCTGTATATGTACTTATGTCTTATGTTCATTGCTCTTGTTAATTTATCTTCTTGTATTATCTTGTTTCAGACTCAATGTTCAGTATAACATTAGAGTTGCTTCTGCACTTATATTTTAACAAAATTCATGTGACTGTGTGGATTTATCTAGTACTTGAAGATAATAGATCTTAGATAATGATCAAACTGTCAAATCTTTTATTTGGTGCAAATGTGCAATATTGTGTGATGCTGGTCATTTTATTGTGTTTTGGAGTTTCTTAAGTAATTATTATTTAAATTTAATTGTTAATGAGTTTCTTGTGTTACTCTTATCTGCATGTAGGGGAGATAGGATTGGACTGCATGGATGATGAACCATGTAACTTTGGATTTAAGTAGTTCTTGTATACTTAGAATCTCAGGAGAGAAGGGTGAAATAAGACAAGCGTATGTTTTCATATTGAATGTATTTATGTACTTAGAATTATTTCTGGCATTTTATTTAATTGCTTTTTTATGGAAGTACTCTCTCTTTTTTTAATAATACTGTGACTGTGACAACTTAAAATAAGTATTGGTTTGTTATATGCTCAAAAAAAAAACCAGCCACTAAATTGGTCCCCCAGAATAGGTATTGGGAACCAATTTAGTGGCAGATTTTTTTTAATTAGTAACCAATTTAGCGACCGAATTAGATACTGATTTTTGCGACGGAAATTCGGTCTCTAAACTGGTCCCATAAAAGGGATTGAGGACCAATTTAGCGATCGAATTTTATGATTTAGAGACCGAATATGACCGATGCCAAAATCGGTCGCAAAACCAATTAGCGACCAAGGTTTTCGCAACCGCTAATATTCGGTCGCTAACATATTTAGCTGCTGAATTTATGCCATTAGCCGATTTTTTCGGTTGCTAAATTCCTTTTTTCTTGCTGTGTTTAGGGATTTGAATGACCTTTTGCTTCAACTTCGGAAACAAATCACAAATTATGATTTGCCTGAATTATCGTTGGATACAGCTCATGGTAATCATGCTCCAAGAGTTATACAGAAAGAACTATCGGTCCAAGTTACTATCGAAGAATTGAGTTTTGTAGAAAAGTTAAACAATGACACATTGATTGCTTATAATACTATTATGGATGTTATCCAACGTAAGCAGAGTCGGGTTTTCTTTGTGGATGGGCCAGGAGGAACGGGTTAGACATTCTCTGTCGCACTTTAATTGCAAAATTGAGAAGTACGAGTCAAATTGTCTTAGCGACTACCTCATCTGGTATAGTTGCTACACTATTACTTGTTGAAAGGACTGCACATTCCCGATTTAAGATACCCATCAGTATAGATGAATGGTGTTTTTGCTCAATAAGTAAACAATATGATCTTGCCAAGCTGATAAGAGAAACAACAGCAATCATTTGGAACGAAGCACTCATGACAAGTAGATATGCTTTAGAAGCATTAGATTGCACATCGAAGGGTGTTCTATATTGTGATGCTCTTTTTGGGTAAAAAGTTATGATTATAGGAGGGGATTTTCGCCAAGCACTTCATGTTGTTCCAAAAGGGAGTAAGGCACAAACAATGTGTGCATGTATTGTTAAATCTCATTTACGGGCTAACACAAAGAGCTTACATTTGCGCCAAAACATGGGATCATTACAAGATTAGAATTTTGCACAGTTTCTTATGGTGAGGGTGCCCACCAAATTGCAATACCATGGAAAAGAGAAGTTCAATACAAAATCTTACACAACAAAGATTTCTCCAATTAGAAGACCATGGATGAGATGCAACTTATATGGTAACAAAGCCATACTTACACTGAAAAATGATGATGTTGAAAAACTGAATGACATAATTATCGAACACTTCCCAAGTGTAGAGCTAAATTTGATATCATTTGAGGATGTTAAAGGGGACACACAAAACTTGTATTATCAGGGATACTTAAACTCTATTGCTACAGGTTGTTTGCACCACATATTCCAAAGTTTGAAAGAGGAGCACCTTGATGTTGTTGCAAAACATTAACCCTAAATCTAGACTTGTAATGGGACACAATTACCATATCGTGGTGTATTTACGAATATGTTGGATGTGAAAATGCTAACAGGAAACCATGCCAGAAGGAGAGCTTTCTTGCCTAGAATTAAACATAAGACAACTGAGAGTACGAGTTCCCTTTGAGCTTTTTAGGAAGCAGTTTCCTGTGAAACTAAGTTTTACAGTTACAATAAATAAGTCACAGGGACAGACCATTCCCAATGTTGGAATTTCTCTTTCGCGACATGTTTTTAGCCTTGGTAAATTATGTGACATTATCAAGGGGCATCTCAAGCTGCCTCAAAAACTTGATTAAAGGCAAAATTTAAGGGGAAGATGAGTACTTCACAAGAAAAGTTGTTTTCAAAATTTTTAGAAACATTATTTGTTACTATACAAGTTTAATTTCTATACACTGTCAGTGTAAAAGATTTTTACACTGAGATCCAATAATATCTTCATAAATCAGTATTATTGTTATTTCTCTATTTAGTTATTAAAATAAAAGCACACAAGTTAAAATATTAGTGAATATCAGTGTAAAATTTAACGGAAGATAAGACCTATAAAATATATTAAGAACTTTAGCATAAAAGGAAACACAACTATTCATGCAATTTTGAGAAAATTTTAAACACTAATCATGTATTTTCCTGTAAAATATTTTTAATATTAAATTTTTTTTCCCTTTTGCGTCTTCTCTTACCTTTAGTCCCTCTGCCCAGCCTGACTTCGTTTGGCATGTTTCTTTTTTATGACAAGGAAATTGGACGTGGGCGACTAAATTGTGTTCAAATATTTTGTATATTTTTCTTAATTCCAAATGTGTTGTTAATATTTCTTATAACTCTCACACGAAGCCTGCCACCAGCAGGAAACACAATGTTGAGCTGTAGTTGCCACAATCTTCATGTTCAGAAGCTTTGAGCTTATTGATGATGCTGCAATGAGAGTGAGCAGTAGCTACCATACTTATGCATGGTGTTTGTTCTCCATGACATTAACCTTAATTCTCATCATCCTTCATCCCCCAAATCTAAAACAGTATCCACCATCTTCTTATTATAACACAAGTCACCGTAGCAACTCATCATCCAATCAAAACAGACACCATAGACAACACCATACGACTGCCGCATCGTCCAGACACCATAGCAGCCATAACTATCGGGTCCTCTAATTAATTCTACCTACCGCATACTAAATTCGTTGTATTGCATATTGCGTATCGGGTTCACCTTGTAATAATAGTTAATATAAAAAGTGACGAACCGCGTATTACGTACCTGGCATCACTTGCATCTCCCCCTGCAGCACCATCATTCTCTTTCACCAATCCGCATGCTGCACCGCCGTCATTCACGTAGCCTGACATGATTAATTTCCCTGTTTCAGCGTGAGTGAACATACCACAAGAGTTTTGGTTATATGGTTTTATTGTAATTTTTTTTTTTAAAAAAAGTTTGATTGTTGCGGGGAGCGGTTTATGCAGTCGCAGAGCCACTGTCTTCGAATATAAGGGGTTTATTATTCATTTCACTGTGTTTGTTTTGTCGCAAAGACAAAGTAAGGTTAAGTTACATAACCATTACTAAGGGAATAAAGTTATAATAACCAGAACATTCAAAAGTTTGCAAAATTGATAAAACAAAAAAAAAAAAAAAAGTGATAGTAAAAAGAAAGAAGGTAACCTAATGATAGGAGATACTGATCAGCATAGAGATAAAAGAGTAGAATATAAGTGTGTGTCTTTGTTGCTTGATTTTCGTTTTTTTTTTTTTTTTTGTTACGTCTGTCAATCGTGAAAAAAAAAATTTAACATTTTGAAAAGTATATGAAAGGGATGAAGTAGAGGAAGAGAGAAAAGTACCTAAAGGAGAGGATGAGGGAGAAGAGTATCAATTTGTGTGAAGAGGAGTGAGCGTGAGAAGAGGATTTAGGTGAATACTGAATAGAAATAGTATGCAAGCACCTGTTGTTATTATTTGAAGCAGTTATACGGTGGAGTGGGTGTAGGTCAGTTGCAGATTTTGGAGATAATTCAAATTTGTATGGAGATATTCTGTTGGTGTAGGTCAGTTTTCTCTTATGGAGAATTTGAAGGACATAATTCAAATTTGTATGGAGATATTCTGTTGGTGCAGCATATCAACAGTTATTGTTATCTGCTAGTGAAGTTTTATTAAGGTTAATTTATGCATTTAAAAAATTTATGCAAAATATTTTTTTATAAAAAAAAAAACAAAACAGAAAAAATTTATACATTTAAAAAAATGGAAACTGATGGATAAGGAGGAGTTTTCTCTTAACACTACTCTATCTCCATAAAAATTTAGGTTTCCACTTTTTCCCTTGTTATATCTGATTACTAATGCAGTTTAAGCCTTTAAGAGGTAATGTAGTCATTTTCAAATGTGCATACCAAAATTCAAAGCATTTTATTCTAAAATATAGCTATTCAAAGTATTTAAAACGTAGCTAATTACAATATCATTGAGAAGGTAACTTTCTACAAAAACAAAAAGAGAGGCCTAAAGAAGTTGTAAAAGTCTGTTTCTTCTACAAAGTAGTTGTAAAATTCTCTTACGGATCTTGGTAACATTTCTAAAGAAGTTCTACGGTACAAAATCATTCTACAAACCAACTAGGAAATTTATTATATCCACTTTTGAATCAGAAAAACTAGGAGTGAGTATTGTTTAATATGTAGGAGGAAATTCAGTTGGCTTGATAATATTCGGAGCATGTTTGGGAAAGATGGATTAAATCTATTTCAGCTGTTTTTCCCCTAAAAAGTTGTTTCTTAAATAATTGGGTGTTTAGCATTTTAGCTTAAATCATAGAAAATCTTTTTTTGTTGTTGAAAAAAGTTGTTTTTGATCAATCTAATATTTTGGACTGGATGATTATTTCCATGAGAATGGTTTTTACTTCAAAACTCTCTTCCCCATCTTACCCCAACCCTATCAAATATTATTAATACAAACAATTAACTTCATACTGTTTATCGTAATTTATTATGTAAAAGTGAATTTTTTTTTTTTGCACCACCCATTATCTTAAAATCCCTTTTCAGCAAACATATCCAAATAAAAACATATTCTCATTATAATCGATTATCACAATAATCGATAATACATATAATTGATGATCAGCATAATCTATTTTTTCTAGTTTTCCCATGTGGCAAAGGCATTTGAATTGAAAACAGATTGGTTCTAATCTTTAGGGGTTAAGCCCTTCAAAATATTTGAAAAATCAATTAGGTTGAGGTTTGCTTGATTATAGTGAGATCAAGTTTGATTGATCCGAAGAGTGTCTATTGTTACTTTTTTCTGGTGAAGTGTCTATTGTTACTTTTATAGTTTTATTTCATTTCATTAATTTCTTTAAGTAGGTTATTTTAAGCAATGATAAAAAAATCATTTAATAAAAAGTTAACGAAATAGGAAGATACCTTGTCATAAAAATATACAATCCCTTCATAAGGGATTAACTCTTAAAAAGTCTTTTCCTTTTTAAAGGAACATGCTAGAAAAAATTCCATCCTTTTAGCAGGTTTTCTTGGGACTACGGGTCTGGTTGGGAGTTTGGAGGGGAAGGAAAGTGAGGGGATCAAAGAGGAAGGAGAGTATTATCCCTCCCCTTGTTTGTGAGTGCATATTGTTCGAGGGAAAGTAAATGGAGGGTTTATAACATACTTTTACAATTTAACCTTTATTTTAGAAAATTAACATAAGTAATATTTGTTAAATAATATTAATGCACTTTTGAAAAAAAAATTAATACTAATGCAAAAAAAAATTATTCATTTTCCTCTAAAAATTGGGGTAAACCCCCCAAAAATCCCCAAATTGGGGTAAACCAAAAAATTGAGGTGAGGAGGGGTTTGAGGGGTTTTCTAAAAGCCTAAAAAACTTCCTCTCCAAATTTTTGCACTCACAAACAAGGGAGAGGTTCTCATAAACCTTCACTTTCCTTTACTTCCCCTCCTAAATAAGACTCGCAAACAGACCCTACCTGTTGAGGGATTGCTTTTGGACGATAGAACTCGGGTTCAACATAATAGAGTTTTGGTAGATGAGTTATTCTAAAATGTGTATTCTTCCATAGTTGGATTATTGATTGTATAGTAGATGTAGTGTTATAATATCATATCATATCTTGTATTTATGGCTGATTCTATCAGTTTTAATTAGACAGATTAGTTTTTTATTTTGTTCATTATTAGGACAGATTTGATTCCTTAATTTTAGGGATTAGATTTAAATCACCTTTGTCTATATATTGTAACTTTCTGTACACATTCATTCAAGGAATAATATTCAATCATTCCAACATTCCTTCGTTTCTACATGGTATCAAGAGCTCCCGATTTTTGGGGTCTCGCTTCCGCACAAAAACCCTAGCCGCCTTCCTTGCGGATTTTTTTTCTCTGCCTTCAGTGCAGTGTTTGGCACCTTATTTGTGCCCTATTTCGTTCATATCACAGACTACTGTTCCGCTCCGTTCAGCCTCCATCCGCCACTGTTAGCTACTGCCCAACTTCGTTCACCACCGTCCGCCGCCGATATCAATCCGGTGACCCCACCATCCGGTTCGACGGCCCAAAACCGTCCAGAACCCAAAATTTCGCACCCATCGGACGGCTCACGCGCCTCCACGCGCCGCCGCAGCTGCGGCCACTCTCAGGCGCGTGTAAGCCACGCGCCGCCTTCCAGCCCCCGTTTCGCCGCGCGCTTCTCACAGAATCATCGTCGGACCTTCCCCATTCCGTTTGAGGGGTTCAAATCGTGATCCGAAGACATTTTTTTCGTGGGTCTGTTTGAAGCATCGTTTGCTCTCGTCGTTGTCATCGTTTCTGAGTTGTTTCAGGTCCAAACAGAATGACTTCAGAAGACACCCAGACCTCCACCAACGTCACTCTGTTGGATTCTATGAGTAAGCCTTCTGGCACTTGTTCTCTATCCATGACTGGTAAGAATTTAAGTTCATTATCCTTTAATGTTTCTAGTACTGTATCTGAGGATATCTGGATTATTGACTCTGGTGCTACTGATCATATGACCCCTTATCCCTCATATTTTTCCACTTACTCTAAATTATCTGGTAAGCATCACATAACGGTTGCTAGTGGATCCCATGTCCCTGTTTCAGGATGTGGTACAATTTCACTTCAACCTTCCTTTCCTTTGCATAATGTGCTTCATGTCCCTCATTTGTCAAATAACCTTATTTCTATTCATAAGCTTACCAGAGATTTAAACTGTACAGTGACCTTCTTTCCCTCTCATTGTGTGTTTCAGGATCTTACCACGGCGAGGACGATTGGGGTTGCTAAGGAACAGGGAGGGTTATATGTCCTTCATCGGACTCATGGTAGTACCAGTCAGACGGTGTCCACATCCAGACATCAGAAGAGTTCAGATTCCGCTGCGTCTCAGATCTGGCTTCACCACAAATGCCTTGGTCATCCTCCTTTCAGTCTTCTTAAGTCTTTATTTCCACAATTGTTTAAAAAAGAGTCTGTTGAGTCTTTTCTTTGTGATGTTTGTCAGTTTGCGAAACACCATCGCACAACTTTTTCTCCAAGTAATAATAAAAGTGTTGAACCTTTTGATCTTATTCATTCTGATGTGTGGGGACCTTCCTCTAATTCTAATATATCTGGTGCAAAATGGTTTGTTTCTTTTATTGATGATTGTACTAGGGTCACGTGGATATTTCTTATGAAAGATAAAACAGAAGTGTTTCCATTATTCTTGAATTTCTACCGCATGGTTCAAACCCAGTTTGGAAAGTCTATAAAAAGGTTACGATCTGATAATGGCAGGGAATATGTGAATCAACATTTCACAAAATTCCATAAAGAACATGGTGTGTTACATGAGTTCACTTGTGTTGATACCCCTCAACAAAATGGGGTTGCAGAAAGAAAGAACCGTCATCTCCTAGAAATTGCAAGAGCACTTCTATTTCAAATGTCTGTCCCTAAGTCTTATTGGGGGGAAGCTGTCTTAACTGCCGCATACTTGATGAACAGATTGCCCTCCCGTGTCTTAGATGGTCTTAGTCCTGTGCAACTCATGACTTCCTTCTTTCCCTCCGTTCCTACCATGAAGAATCTCCCGTGTCGTGTCTTTGGTTGTGTTGCCTTTGTTCATGTCCATAGTCAACATCGTAGTAAGTTGGATCCCAGGGCTGTCAAATGTATCTTCATAGGTTATGCACCAGACAAAAAGGGGTATAAATGTTATCATCCTCAAAGTCGTCGTGTCTATGTCTCCATGGATGTCACTTTTCATGAATCCGAGTCTTTTCACATTCGTCCTCAGCTTCAGGGGGAGAGTGATCCAGAAGCCGAGTCTCCTGAGTCATCTTTTATTCCAGCTGAGTCTCCTGAGTCATCTTTTATTCCTCTTCTGACTCCTTTGGTGAAGGATGTGGCATCATCTTCTGGTACTTCAGAGACACCTAAAGAATCGGTTCCTATTGATCGATACAAACAGGTGTATTATCGGAAAAAACCCAACCTGGTCCAACAGCAGCTTCAGTCGCCCGAACCAGAGGTAAGCATTCCTGATTCTGAGCCTTTGAATCCTTTACATGATATTTGTGAACCTAATCTTGATGACTTGCCAATAGCCTTAAGAAAAGCCAGAAGAAATTGTGCAAAATACCCTATATCTCAGTTTGTGTCCACTAAAAACCTATCAGTACAGCATCAGAGTTTTATTTCAGCAATTGATTCTACCAGAGTCCCCACTTCAGTACAAGAGGCCTTAATGGATAAGAATTGGGTTCAAGCCATGCATGAAGAGATGAGTGCTTTGAACAAGAATGAGACCTGGGAAATTGTTGAGAAGCCCAAGGACAAAAGGATAGTAGGGTGCAGATGGATTTACACAGTGAAATATCGGTCTGATGGTACTCTTGACCGGTACAAAGCAAGGCTGGTTGCAAAAGGGTACACTCAGACATATGGGATTGATTATGAGGAAACGTTTGCCCCGGTAGCAAAGATGAACACAGTCAGGATCATTCTCTCCTTGGCAGCACACTTTGGTTGGGACTTGCACCAATTTGATGTTAAAAATGCCTTTCTACATGGGCACTTGGAAGAGGAAGTATATATGGATATTCCACCAGGGTATGACTCTACTGGTGGAGGGAACAATGTGTGCAAATTGAAAAGGGCCTTATATGGGCTCAAGCAGTCTCCTCGGGCTTGGTTCGGAAGGTTCACCAATGCTATGGTGTCCTTAGGTTATAGACAGAGCCAAGGAGATCATACCCTCTTTGTTAAACATTCTCAAGATGGCAAGCTCACACTTCTGTTGGTTTATGTGGATGACATGATCATTGCCGGTGATGATGAGGTTGAGAAACGGGTTCTGAGAGAGAAACTAGCTGCACAGTTCGAAATGAAAGACTTGGGAAAGTTGAAGTACTTCCTTGGGATAGAGGTTGCCTACTCCAAACAAGGCATCTTTATTTCCCAAAGGAAATATGTCCTGGATCTCCTTAAAGAGACAGGTAAGCTGGGTTGCAAAACCACAGGGGCACCTATTGAACAGAATCACAGGATTGGAAACAATGAGGAAAGCCCAAGGGTGGACAAGGCACAATATCAAAGACTAGTAGGGAAATTGATATATTTATCCCACACTAGACCGGATATAGCCTATGCTGTCAGTGTGGTTAGCCAGTTCATGCATGATCCACGTGAGAGACATATGCAAGCAGTGAATAGAGTCCTCCAGTACTTGAAGTCAAGCCCAGGAAGAGGATTATTATTCAAGAAAGGGGAAAGCTTGTCCATAGAGACCTATACAGATGCAGATTATGCAGGGTCGATTGTAGACAGGCGATCTACCTCAGGGTATTGCATGTTTTTGGGAGGAAATTTAGTGACTTGGAGAAGTAAGAAGCAAAATGTCGTTGCAAGATCTAGTGCCGAAGCAGAATTTCGAGCTATGGCCCAAGGGATATGTGAATCATTATGGATGAGAATCATTCTGGATGATCTCAGAATAAAGTATGAAGCTCCTATGAGATTACTTTGTGACAACAAGTCTGCCATTAGTATTGCTCACAACCCAGTCCAGCATGATAAGACTAAACACATAGAGATAGATAGACACTTTATCAAGGAAAAATTGGATGATGGTCTTATAGCTACGGAGTACGTGCCCTCAGAGTTCCAATTAGCAGATATCTTCACTAAGGGACTTCCCACAGAGCGGTTTCATGGTCTTACTTGCAAGCTGGGAATGATAGATATCCATTCACCAGCTTGAGGGGGAGTGTTATAATATCATATCATATCATATCTTGTATTTATGGCTGATTCTATCAGTTTTAATTAGACAGATTAATTTTTTATTTTGTTCATTATTAGGACAGATTTGATTCCTTAATTTTAGGGATTAGATTTAAATCACCTTTGTTTATATATTGTAACTTTCTGTACACATTCATTCAAGGAATAATATTCAATCATTCCAACATTCCTTCGTTTCTACATGTAGTTTAAGGAGATTTGGTTAAAGTTTCTTGATAGGTTACTATCAAGTACTTAATTTAATTTGGGGTCTTTTGTATATGTGAAAGAGGAGTTAGTTTAAGGAGAATTGCTTTTTAATATTCTGTATTGAGAAAGGCCAAAGTTGACAAATTGGATGAGGTTGAAGACGGGCTTTCTTTTTTGAGCAGATGACCTTTTGAGTTGTGAAATCCAAAGTATCCTGTTTCTACTGTTAATTATTCAGGAATGGAGTTTAAGCCCTTAAAACATTCCATTCCATTCATAGTCCAAAAAAATTAATGAACAATCACATAGTATGAACAATAACATTTGAAATAATTGTGTTGCTTGCACTATGCAAATGTTGCACCATAGTGTCAGGTCAGCCACAAAAAAACCTATAACTATTGGATGACTTTTGAGAAGTCTTTCCCCTCATCTAACTACAGATTGGATCAATGACTTTCAGCCATATAGCTGCAAAATTCGGATTGCACATACCACAGGGAATGCAATAGTTGAAAGAGTGATTTCATCCCTAGTTACCACTGAATGAAAAAGAAACAATTGCAATGCTTCAATAGAACATCGTATAACAAATTTCCAATCTGCTACCAGAGGGAAGTTAAGCAACTGAGATAGCTTGGACAGGAACCTTATAAGGCTATCTGAGCAGCATTACTTATGACTACAAGCATTTCTATTTAGCTTTTATCAGCACCTTCATCAAAATCTCTAGAAACTCCAACTCGAAAATCCAGCTGTTTCTGATGCTTTGACCGACGCCGCTCATCAAAATCGTCCCATCCTTCAAACTGCAAGAAAGTCATGCATATTTTGCTGTCATGTAACTGTTGTTTCTCAGCCATTACACGCTCCAATTAACTGACATAACTATGATAAGCTTTCTGTTGAAATGAAATACTTTTTGTTTGAAAAATGAATGAAAATAAGTGCACACCTGGCGAAGGAGATCGATTGTTATTTCTGTATAGTGGAGATCCAGTGTGGAGAGCTGGAGGCAAGTCTTGAATAGTTTAGATGGAAGAGATTTCAACCCATTGTTACTAAGATGCAAAGCCTACATAGAGGTCAGAAAGGTGGAGTAAAATGCAGGAAAAGATAGTAATACATGTACCAGATCCATTTTTATGAGATGATTATGTAGGGAAGATTGATATAATACAGTAAATTACAGACACTCGAGGTAAGACAAATTTACACGCACCTTCCTTTCCAATGGGAAAATGGTGGATGTTAAGTGTTAACTCTACTTGAATTTACCCATTTAACCTTGTTATTACAAAATCATTTTTTCCCAGGTATTTGCAAAATTAAATCAAATTAGACATGTTTTCTTTTTTATTCCCTACTATCTTAGATTGAAATTTATTACATGGCTATGAAAGAATACTTAAACATCATAGAAGGAACATCTGTAATGGCAACTAAACATATAAGGGTGATTTTTGTCTTAACATTTAAAGCAAAGGAAATCTAATTTCTACAAGAAGGGGTGTATATGTGATTTCACTATACCTCAAGGGGGATCTATATAATAATTTACACACTTAAAAGGGATTCACAGTTGACAGTCCACGCTTTTAAGACAGTCACTGTGTAGTACTCGTGCAAGAATGAAACTGCATGCAACAGCACATAATTACAGTTCCTAAACTTAAAAATTATTTAAGGATAACATGCTCCATTGTTAATAAAACTATTGTGAAAACAAATCCACCTTCAATTTCCTTTTCTTATTAGGTAAAATTGGAGGAATAGGCTACCTTCAAATTGCTCAAACTGTCAAACGTCTCCGGCAATTCAGAAAGAAAATTTGATGACAAATCAACCTGAGCCACAAGAAAACCTTGATAAGGACATTAAGAGTACATAGTACATACATCATAAAAAAATATCATTTCTGTTATACGTATTAATTTGCCAATGCTTATATCATCTAGGTTGTCCTTTCTGAAAAGGCAATAAAAAAATGAGGAAGAGGATAGAAGACCAATAACGGTACCTCAACAAGAGAATGGCAGTTCCCTATAGATTCACTGATGGTTCTCATCCTGAGAAAAAGAGACACATCAATCAAAATAGTAACTTTAACAAAAAATAACATGACTTAGTAATTAGTAATTTGATAATAGTTTTCACAACAGAAATAACTGCACGAGGGAGATGATTTTTGAATAAACCAGTTCTTCAGCTAGGTAAATTAATTAGCATTGTCCCATAGACTTTAGATAGAAACTTGATGAAATGATGGACGAGTGCTACATTTGAGCCCTTCTAAACAGGCACAGGCATATTCGGCCTATTCTTCCACAGCCCAAAAAAAGACACAGATTTAGATCCTGTCTCTACAACTTTTTTTTCTTTTTTGTGTCTAAAAATTGGTTTGAGATTTAACTATAAATTTTTACTATTCATCGTTATTTTCTATTTCTTTTGGGATTCAAGGAGAGGGATTTTTTTTTTTTTTGGCGGGGGGTTGGGCATCTTATGGTCACGGGCATATATTCATGCATTTAAAACATAACACAAAAAATAAAAATTTATATTTTTCTGTTCTTACATTCCAACATGTAAACCAGAACCTATAAATCAATTAGATGGACCAAATAAACAAGGCAAGCATAGGACAGTGATAAAACAGGGTTTTACCAATTCGACCAAACTTACGATTGCACTAGTTTTAAATGATACCTATTGTCGTTGGCTCGCAAAACTTCTAATTTTTTCAGACGCCCTATTTCATTGGGAAGGCCACCCAGCTTATTATTGGAGACATGCAGCTCCCTCAAAGAGGTTAGAGATTCCAGTGAAGATGGCAAAGCAGTTAAACTGCAGAAATCATGTTAAATAAGCAAATTAAATAAAGGGACCAAATCCCCATCCAACTGAATTGACACGTAATACCGAACCGGAACACCCAAGTAAGGGTATTAGTCTAAGACACAATGCAAGCAATCTTTAGAATTTTACATTATACTCCACAAGCAATATGCTAGAAACATAAACAAAAAATATACTTCCTCCCTTTACCCCTTTATCTTTGGAGCAGTGACCAGCTACTGCAAATTATGATGGTTTGGACTGTGGACAAACAAAAATCAATAGTAAATGCAATTCTGATGTAAATTTATTGGATGTTTTATATGAGTTTAAACAAAACAAGCCCACACTGAAATTTTAAACAATTGTATCTCCTCACCAGTTCTGGTTCAATGATAATACTGTTAAGCACGTCAGAGTTGTTAGTCCTCCCCAGCTAATTGATCTATCCAATAGGTCATTTCCATTAATGAATAGTTTCTGCAGCATTTTGGAAGTAGCAAGCTGTGTTAAATATTTCTTGATTTGCATCCAGTAACAATGTGTGAAACAGAAAACTATAAAGAAAGAGAGGTCAGTTTACCTCTAGACCAGTAAGAAGTGCAATTTCGACAGGGACATCTTTAATTGAATTGTTGTTGCAATCTAGAACTCTTGCAGAAGACCCACAAATCCACACTTCATCAGGTATGGCCTATTTAAAATAGGAAAAATGAGAGGATATTTCATGCCTTGACAAGCAATTAAGTCTCACAAATATAAAAACTATTTTTTTAATGGGGTTTATTTTGCCATTTTGGCTGTTGACTAATTCTCCTATCTTGATTCAGTAAGGCGCAGAGCAATTTCACATGACTGACCAACATTAGCTATGGTTAACTCTAAAGGACTAGTCAATATTATTAGTTTCCTTGTAGTAATAGTTTATACAACAAATTTCAACCCTCTATTTACAGCCGGACTTGAGCTAATACAATTCCTTGACTCATAACCGTCATATTCTTGTCAGCTTACTCAATGTTGATCAGGATTCTACTAGGAGATAAAGAATTCAAGGTGGTGTTTACTGTTTACTAGCCCACCACAAATATTGGTACTTGCAACTCTCCTTCCGCTAGAACAAGGCTATTAAACAGTTAATAAAAAATACAGTATATGCAGGTATGACTGTATGACACTGTGACCTGTAAACTGTATTTCCAGCAAGTGCTATGATGCTTTCTAGCTCTGCCTAATCCAAAATGATTAACCATAGTAGTACATGGAAATTATTTTATCATATAGCATATTGATCTCAGTGGATATCTGATGTGAAACTTAAGTGTTACATCAGAGATAGGCATGAAATCTGTGATTTATTCTGCCAGTCTTCAGAGAGAAGAGGTATGGTAGTCCCTTTTCCTTTATGATTTGTGGTATAACTTATCAAATCATGTTCGGCTGCATAATGAGATATTTTGCGGTAAAAATAATGTCCAGAAGAGATTCAAGTATTCAACAGATGGCCAAAAGTGGATAATGTTCTTCTGGTATGAACAAGGAATATTTAGAGGGATAAAAATGATTAAAAAAAAAAAAAACTTTTAACCAAAAATATCAGTGATCCATCTTGTACAGCACCAAAAATCTCCTTATGTATGGCGGAAGTCCTAGACTTTCAACCGTGTTCCCCAGAATAAACCTTATCAGGTTTTATACTTTTATTAGAGTTTTCAAGATTTTTAAGAGGTTTTACCAAGCCCCAAGATAAAACGTAAAATCCTGTCTTTCATTTCCTGTAATGGACTAATTCTAACAACGACATAGACCTTCCTGTTGAGCTAAGGAAATGATGCCAGACCTAACTATACTTCAGTGGCGAATTAGCCAATGAGGGTTAGACAAATTGGCATGATCAAACAACATTAACACAAAGGTCCTGGGTTTGATTCCTGCCAGTAATCCTTCATTGGTATCTCATACGTATGTACTATTATAAACCATTGGTTGAGGCCTCTGAATGTCCTATACTTTGAATGTGCAACCTCCCCTTCCCCTAAAACTTTCTTACACCAAAAAATAAATCAACCATGAATTATGATGCTTTGATGGATTGTCTAGTAAATGGAGTTAGTAGCCTATGGCCTAGCTCCAATTATGCTATATTTTGAAATAAGCAAACCCTACATGCTTTTTTTTTTTTTTTTTGATAGGCAAATGTTAGATTTGTTAGTATTTGTTGTGTTAGTGGGGGGAGTTGAACCCACAACCTCCTTATCACTCCAAACCCCTAGAATGTGAACCGAAGAATACATTCAAGATGCATAGATGGCATAAAAAAAACAGGAACAAAAGTTCCATATTATTTTGTTTGCATAATAAGATAAATTCTTCAAAAACATGTCATTAAGTAAAACTTAATGTGATCCTTGTTTCTCATTTTATACTTAGACATCAAAACCTAAGCACCATCTGTTAGGTTCCAACTCCAAGATTTTCAAAATAATCTAGTCGAATATATGTTAAAACCATGAACAGTTTATTACCTCCAAGTTGCATTCAGCCAATGCTACAACTCCTGTTGCTTTCCATCGTTCCAACCTGTTCTTAACAGGAACTATCTTCATATCATCACTAGAACCTGAATGACCATCTTTCCTCGATCTGGGAACAACCTGAGCTTTCTTCAAGACAGGACCATCCTAAACAAGAAATATGAAATACTTTGCATTGAGTTTTTCTGATTTCCATAGATACACTCTACACAATGCATCTATAAACATAATTTATTTTCACTGAGAAGCTCGATAAAGCTTGTCACATTTGTGTACCACTTCTAAGTTATAACTATCACCAGTGATCTTCCATGTGAAAGGGTCCATCTATTCTGTTCAGAACTAGCTTCATAAAGTGTTTATGTTAGTTTCGTCCATTCATTTAGCCCATAACCATAAGAGTAATGCTACACTTCTACACATACTTCACACCTTAGATTTTTAACTATCTGATTACAACTAATTCCACTAGAATTTCTGCAAACTCTGATTTTGCCACCTCACTGATGTGAGACAAAAGAGTGATTGATGTAGAACATGCATTTTCCTATCCATAAAACCACAAATTAACTTAATGATGAAATCATACAGTATCATTGATGACCCATCATGCTAGAATACAGTTGAATTTATACTTGCCTCAGTTTTTCCTTTTAAGAAATTTAAATGTTATTTTATTTAGAACTATCTCCATAGCACAAAAATGACAGTCCATCAAAAAGAGAGAAAAAAAACAGAGATATATGAAACTAGCAGTCTAGCATTCCCAATAAAGCTAATGCTATGTTTGGATTTTGGGGTTTTGGAGGAAAAGGGGAAGGGATGCCTTATTCTTATATGCTGATCTATATTTAAGATTTTTTAAAAATAAATGGAATAAAGTGAAAGATGGTCACATAAGATCTCAATCACCCTTTATTCATTTTCATAACCATATTTTATAATAAGTCTTTCATTTTCTTTCCCTCCAAAACCCTCCATCCAAACACACCCTTGAAGAAACCCTTAGAGAAAGAAAGCAATATTATACAATACCCCTTGGTGTAAACCTTGGGAAGCCACAAGCATGAGCTTGGACCCATTACTCAAGTTGGATGCAATCAAAGTCATGGGGTCTTCCAAAACCTTCCCTGTTAGATGATTCACCAATCAATCAATAAAGGTTTAATCTTTTTGTCTAATGGGTCCAATCCAGAAAGAGAGAAAGAAAAGAGTGAAGAAGTTTACCTTTGAAGATGAGCTTCTGGCCTCTTGGGAGGACATTGGTGGCAGGTAGAAGAAGGGACTTGAGGTCTTTGATGGTCGAATGGGGTGAGATTGAGATGGGTATTAAGGTACCACCGAACTTGACCTTGATGGTTATGGTGGCGTTGGAATTTGGCTCGCTTGTTCCATCCATGGCAGAACTGGGTTCCATTTCAGCTCCTGCAAATATGAACATACAATAGAAATGCATACATTTTTTTTAATGGAAAAATGCATACAAATTTTTTTTTTCATAACAAAAAATGCATACATATTTTGTAATGATTGAGATGGGTTTTTCATCAGGTGGATTTACAATTCTGCCCATACTTGTCATTTTATGCTTCTTTTTTTTCCTTCTTCTTATAAGCCATTTTTTTACTCATTTTCTTTTCATCAAAACACATGAAGAGAAAATATATATTTTGTAGGTTTAAACAAGTCTTTATCCCTGCAAAGTTCATCAATTTTGGTTTTAGTCTCGGTAAAAAAAATTAAAAATATTTGGATTTAATCCTTGAAATCTAATTTTTTTTTTTTGTAAATAGTTCATATCATCATCTTTTTCCGTTATCTAATACTCAGATGTATTGATGTAATTTCATTTTACTATCCGACTTACTATGAAATTTGGTCGGAAAATATAAACAAAATCATATTAGGGACCACGGGTTTAAAATTGCTAAATTCTCTCATTTTGTATGATATCTAGTACTCAGCGATACTAAGGTAATTTCTTGTTCGTGTTCGACTTTATCCAAAATTTGGCTAGAAAATAGAAAAAAAAAATTTATACATTAAGGTCACAGGGTTAAAATTGATAAATTTTTTCATTTGGTATGATTTCTAGTATTTGCTTAATAGTAGGGACTATTTACAAATTTTTTGAAATTACAGGGACGAAATCCTAAGAAATTTTTTTAAATGGACTAAAAACAAGATTGATAAACTTTGAAGGGACTAAAAATTTATTTAAACATTTTTTCCCACCATTTTCTATCGTATCATTCTGCTTGCTTCTATTTTCTCTCCAAGTCAGACAAAGTATAAAGGTTAAATGGAATTTCTACTTACTGCTTTGAAAATTGGAATTTGAAGTGTCTTGACTAAGTACATGTTGAGATAGATTTATTTTGAAAATCTAATTTGCTTAGATATTTTGATTTAGTTAATCTTTTTAAATTCTTATTTAGCTTAGTCATAATCCAATAAATGAATGTTCATAAAAAATGTTTAATAAATGATTGGGTCAGGACCAGAATGACCCAATAATTAAGGGATAGTTTATCAATCCTCCAAACTAGATCAATCAAAATCGTGTAAGATAAACTAACCATATAAATTAAAGGCTAAATTATAATTTTGGTCCCTTTATATTTATTCTAGGTTTTGATTTGGTCTCTTTTTTAATTGTGTTTCGATTTGGTCCCTTATGTTGTCCACGTTACACCAATTTAGTCCTTTCCGTCAGACGTGCACTATTAGTGTTAGGTTTCCGTCGTCAGTTGCTAGTAACCACCCCTTGCCTGGAATCTGGGTTTAGAGAGAGAATCTGTCTTTTCTCTTTTTCTCTCTTCTTCTTTCTCTTGCTCCTTTCCTCCTTCCTCCTTCCAAATTATTTACACATATAATCAAGGTTTTGGTGCATCATGAGAAGTCAGCAATACCAAAGTCGACAACACCAAAACCAACTTCTCAACAAGGTTGTATCTTTGAGCTGTTGAAAATCCAGCACATGTTTCAACCCAAGATGATTGTTGGAAGTCATGTCCACCTTACAACCCAAGTCCTTAACATCATAATCCTTGGCGATAATTTTGTTAATAACTTTATGAAAAGAAGCCTTAGTGGTCCTTAATTGGTTCCTGCCATAAATAGGTTCCTCTCTAATCATCCAATTTAATAGCACAATCCCTCCCCCTCTCTCTCTCTCTCTCTCCCCCTCCCCTCATTTGGCTACTCGATTCAAACTCCTTTCTTCGATTTTCAACCCCGAAAGTAGCATTCTGGATCCTATCACCTGGATAAATCATATCCTGACTATTCGTTTCTTCGTTAATACTAGATCCTTCTGAATACTCCTTCCCAACCTTATCTGAATCCTTCCTAAGAGCACCAAATCTAGATAAATCCCCACCCGAAATATTCTCCTCAAAATATGGAGCATTCTTAGCTACTATGCTGCCCCTCGCCCCACCTTGTCCTCCGTTTAGATTCCGATGAGGGCAGCGTTGCACCTTCATCCAAGGCCCAAACTTATCAACCTCCTGCACCACTGTCCCCTGATCCAAAGAGTTTGTCTTCTCTGATGGAGGCTCCTCCTGTGCACCATGAGGTCCTTCTTGGGATTGATCATCTGGTTTAGATGGGCAATTTAGCATTGCCATAGATGCCACATCTAAAGCTGACCATATGAATCCCATCATATTACACTCTTAGAGGCACTCCATTCAATATGTACTTCGCGAGAAGGGGTTTATCTAGATCTACCTCCACACAAACACGAGCAAATTTTACACGAATGTGGCTAGCTGTATTGAAGTCAACCTGAAGAGAAGCACCTATAAGATCTCCAATTCTCTTGAGCGCCTTTCAATCATAGTATTCCAAAGGTAATCTTGGAAGCCAAATCCATACCGCTATATTGTTAACACGAGTTTCATAGGGTTTGAAATTCGGTTCTCATCTCCTTACTACCAGATAATGATTTAAAAACAACGAAGGTCCATCGGAGAGAGCATGTTCATAGTCATCCATAGCTTGGAACTTGACAAAGAAAAAGTCATTCCTCACATCTACAAGAGAATAGATCCACTCCGTGCCCATGCCATCTCAATCTTACATGTTATCATTGAATAACCTACATTTTTTCCATGCAATTTTACTATAAGCGTATTTTCCCAAGGCTTAGAAATCTTCTTATGTTCCTCCTTACTCAGAATAATATTCAGGTAACCTTTTTCATCAACTACCGCCTTATAGGATTGTCCACCTCCTTCTCCGAATCATTCCCTTTGCTGTTTTCAGAGTCATCCATCTCGTCCTCACTTTCTTCCTCCCCTTCTGGCTCGGATTCCCTCTCCTCACTATCATAATAAGAAGGCTCCTCACAATTCTCAGAAGATGCCTCATCCATAGATAGAAACACCGCATCCATCCCTCCTTGGATAAGAGTCTAAGCATATGAACGCTTAATTCCTTCACTCGCCTGCATCCACTCTTCTTCTCTTAGCAGTAAGGAGCTCTCCCCTGAAAAAAGGTCTATCATGTTTTCTCACTTTTTTCTTGCTTAGTTGGAGCAAGTCCGCCTCCTCCGTCGTGATTTTCAGAGGCTCACTCATCTCACTTTAAATCAATTTGATTTAGGTGCATTGGGTTTATTATTAAAATATTAATAATTTGACTTTGTTAACATATGCAACACGATAAGGGATTAAAAAATATATGTGTTATTAATGGAAAATTAAAACTATTAAATATTTTTAAAAACTCTAAGAATATTGAATTTATTTGATATGTATCGTTAGTGTAAATATTTTTCACATTGTCAATCAATCATAAACTAACATCATTAAAAATATTTGACTCTAATCATAATTAACTTGAAAGTCATACATATGCTAATTTACAATGGATTAACAATGTACAAAGCTTCACACTGACAGTATATCAAAATTAAACTCAAAAACATTTTTAGTTGACAGAAAATCTAAAAGCAATTAATATGTTTCTTTTTGAACAATTAAAATATTAAATAATCGATAATAAAAAATAGTTTCTAAAATCCGGTAAAGCATATCTCTACAACCAAGATGGTTGTAGTTGTATAGTTTTGTGAATGATTTTACCCCATTAACACTATGTTTGGTTCATGAAAAAAATGAAAGGAGAGAAAGTCCAAGGATAAAAGAGGAAGGGGAGAAAAAGAGTGAAAAATAACATGATTGTTTAGTTGTTTGATTGTGGAGAAAATGAAAGGAAAGAAAATTAAAATTTATCTCTCCTCTATTTGATTGTGTAGAAAGTGATAGGTAGTAACAAAAATTATTAGTAAAATTACATAACACCCTCACTAATAATTTTTTAAAAAAGCTTTTTTTTTTTGTCTTTTTACAAAAGAAAAAAACGTTGTCGCATGCAACTCCTTGATTTTTACACTACTCTCTAGTTGAAGAAAGAAAAAACAGGTTGGGAGGCCCCATCGTTTTTTCCCTTTCCTCTATGTTCTCTCCATTTCAATCATGGGAACGTTCCCCATCACTTTCTCTCCTCCCTTGTTTCCATCCTCTTTACCAAACCAAACGAAGTGTATATATATGAGTTTTTATTATGGGTCTAAAAAATGTTAATAAAATATAGGTTAAATTATTATTTTCATCTCTTATTTTAATTGTTTTGTTCAATTTGATCCGCTAACTTTTATTCGTGTGAAGTTAATCTTTTGTGTTAGGAAACCTTAACACATATTATTTTTGTTTCTTTCCTCCCAACACCGTTACAACTTCCACTAAAACTCAATAAAAAATGAATTTTCCTTTCTTCCCTTTTCTCTCACTTCTATCCACCATTTTTTCAAATGAAAACCACCATTTTTTTGGACGAAGGGAGATAAACCATGTAGACTCTTCTCATGCATTAAAGGATTATAATATTCCTTATCCCCTTAAAGTGCCAGATGAGAGAATTAAGGAAGATGACAAGGGCCTAGATATGGAGATTGAAGGGGAAGCATCTACGAGCGTGGCAGTGGATGACATAGCTCCCTGCGGGGATGTGATGCAGATCTCTTAATCCCTTTGGGATTCCATCCTTTTAGTTTTTAATGATTGTCATGAGTTGGAACGTTATTGGTGCCTTGGGTGCAGATTTTGGTAGATCTTTTCGCTCATTGGAAGCCTCCTACAAGCTTGATGTAGTGGTTATCGTTGAGCCTCGCTGTAGTGGTAATAAAGCTAAAGAATCTATTCGTAAGTTAGGTTTTGCTTATTCTATCATTAATGAAGCTATGGGTTTTTGGGAGGTATATGGATTTTGTGGAATAACCCGAATTTAATGCTAAGAATTTTGTCCTCCCACGATCAGTTTGTTCATTTAGAGATAAAGTCGCCTATGGATCCTCCTTAGATTCTTATGGCAATATATGCTAGTCCTAGGGAGCAGGAGAGGAAAGTTGTCTGGGAAACTATCGAGCAAATTGATATTGGCCCTGAGGATATTTGGATGCGCATTGGTGATCTTAAAGAAATAGTCTTTCCTCATGAGAATAAAGGTGGGGCTTCAGTTGATGCAAATAGATGCCACTCTTTTCTTCGCTGGATCTATGGTTGTAATCTTATGGACCTTGGATGTGTGGGATCCAAATTCACTTGGAGAGGTCCCATTTGGAATGGTGGAGTATTGCTGTCTGAACTCGACCAACTTGGTGGATCGTTATGCTACTATGCTTTTCATTGGACCAGGGTGGGTGGAATTATGATATGATTCGTAGGCTGCTTCCAGTGGATATTGTAGAGAAAATTCATGCCAGCTATCGCAGCTCCTCATGATTCATATGGGGAAGACAACATTTGTTGGCTTGGTGAAGTTGATGGGAGTTTTTCGGTGAGGTAAACTTATTGGGTGAGATGGACTCCTCCGCTTGGCCCTTCTCTCCCTGTAACATCCCCTTTTTTGTATGAAGTTCTTAAATGTTTGTATGTATCTTCTATGTTTGTTAAGTTTGCCTTAGAAATGTTTATAGGTCTAAATGGGGCTTTCAAAGTGAGAATCCCCTTTTGGTGCATGAGCACGGCCGTGCTCATGTACCATCACGCTCGTGCTCATAGGCGTGCTCAGTGGCTAGGTGAGCCACGAGCTTGACCGTGCTTAAGGGGAGCACGGTCGTGTCAAAAATGAGCGCTCGTGATGCTCTTTCTGGGAGCCCGTGCTGACTTAAGCACTACCCCGTGCTCAATAGGGAGCACGACCGTGCTTCGTGTCAGACTCTATAAAAACGAGTCAGTGTGCGAGGGTTACGAGTGTAAACCCTATTTTGGCACTTTAGGCAATCCTAGTGTGACAGAAACCTTTCCCCTTTCCCTTCCTTTGAACCCAACCAAGTTCTTGGTGTTCTTGCTCTAGTTTGGGAGAGAAAGTCACGCGCTAGTGCCATTAGAAAGGTAACGGTTTATCCCCCTCTTTAATCTCCTTTTCTTGTTTAGTTAATTGGATATTAATTGGTTAAATTGTTTATGTTTGACCAAGGGTTGAGGAGTTTGTCGAGCCGCTCGAGGGAATAACATCAGTTTCGTTTACGCTTAGTAAAGGAGCTTAGATCTTCATACCAGGTATGAGGAGAAGGGATAGTATGAACATGTAGGCATTGGGGGTAGCGTAAGATGAAGGGTTAACCCATGACCCTGTTTACTTGCTATTTGATTAAGTGATAATTGTTGTTTATGACTATTATTGATGATTCTTTACTTGTTGGCATGCTTTAATCGCAAACCGATTATGATGGTGTTGTTGTATGAATGAATGATGTTTCTGGTTTATTCATATGTATGAATGAATGCTGTGATCGTTGTTGTCATAAACGCATGACTTAACTGTTTGGCTGATGTTGTGAAACGAACGATGAAGATGTTAATAAGACTTTGAAAACATTAATAATGATTAACGGATGCTTTCCCAGTTGTTCATAAGACATGAATATAGTGTGAGAGGCAAGGTTATGATCAAAGGCTTAGTGAAGACCCTAGGATGGATTCTTGAGTGTTTTAGGGACATTAATAATGAAGCTGGAATTAAAGGTTTAATCCCAATAAGTGTAAGACATGGAATTAAATAAGAATAATGAAACTGAAGCTTGTTGGAGTAGTTTAAGCCAATAGGTTTGATCTTAGAATGCTCTAGGGAACTTGGCAAGGGTTCTTGAACCCTTCTGCCCAGAGACGGTGCTGCCATGCTCCATTGAGCACGGCCGTGCTCAACAGTGAGCACGACCATGCCGAACTTAAAGTCCAGCATGCCCGTGTTAGGGGTAAGCACGCCCGTGCTCCCCTGTGCAGAACAGAAACGTAGAAACAGAACAGAGGTGTTTCACCCCAAACGTTCCTAATGATGATAATAAGACACCGAGCACAGTAAAGACAACTTAGATATAATTTACTAAAGACTTAACAAGTATAACTAAATTCAAGTGGAAAGATGATGTTGCTCCTTGGTAGCCGAGTGGCCAAGGGAGCCTTGATGCTTAACTGTCAAGGTGTTGAGCTCTGGTGCTTTTAGGCCAGAGTGTTAACTAAAGATAACGTTGAACCTTGGCCAAGGGGACCTCGATAGCCAAGTGGTCGAGGTGTTGATGGTGATAAAACTTGGGTAGCTAAGTGGCCCAAGCGGAGGTGGTGATTTGTTGTTTGCGTGTTGATGTTCCTCACGCATACATGCGTCAGAGACGTTAGTGGGGGATGTTCAACACAGGGGAGGTCGTCCGAGAGTACGGCGATCTGGCCGTTCGCGGCTATTCAAGTGAATCATGTACAACCATGGTGAGGCATCTGAGAGTAAGGTGCGTTGGCTATCTAAGGGTTTCACCCGTGTTGGTGAACTGCCAGCGTTGGTGCTTAATGGCCAATGTGGATATGTAACTCCGAAGTTGACTTCCTGAGGTAGATTGGATCCAACTGCATAACGGAGTAGTAGAGTAGCGCTGCATCGCATAGCATACATGTTTGAAATGATATGAATGACGTTGATATGTTAATATGTTGAAATGTTATGATGATCGATATGCTATGTTTATATGATGCATGGTCGTCTTACTAACTGATTCCTTTGCTATTATGTTTAATGCATGTTTCTTACTCCCCATCTTTCTGTTGTTGTTTGTATGTACCTTATCTTTATGCAGAAGATGGTGAGCAGCCAGTTGAGAAGTGACTCCGAGGAGCCGCTTTCTCGTAGTTAGGATTTATCTTTCCAGTTTTAGTTGTTTATCCGTGGTGTTTCCGGATTGTTGGTTACCAGCTCTGTTATAACACCCCGTTTTTCGGAATTAATTTTATTTAAGCTGGTTTTATTAAGTTGGATTTATCGGTTGAGGGCTTAGTGGGATTTTTGGCTAAAAGTCCCTTTCTGGTACATGAGCACACCCGTGCTCATTAACCATCACACCCGTGCGTAAAGTCAGGAGCTTGTTTCTAATTTTAAGTTGAGCACGACCGTGCTTAACAGTGAGCACGCCAGTGCTCAATGCGCTGACCGCGTCTCGGTGATACTAAGTGGAGCACAACCGTGCTCAAGGGGGACCACGACCGTGCTCAGGTCCGAGTTTTATATACGTGAACAGAATCGAGGGTTTAACGTTTAACCCTAAATTTTGGTAGCAGCAGCCACCTTACACGAGTTCCTTCCCCGTTTTGCTCTAAAACCAGTGCTGGTTGGTGTTTGGAGATTTATTTGGGAAGCTTGGTTAGTGTTGGCTCTTCTTCGTGAGGTAAGTGTTGTCCCTTTGTAAGTTTCCTTTTCTTAATTTGAATTGGGAACTAATCCTTGTGTGTTCTGTCAATCCAAGACTCGTCATCGGAACAAGCCATTTGAGGATTTGGGACTAGTTCGTTGTTGGCTTTGCGGTTAGGGCTACCTTCAATCCAGGTATGGGGAGAAGGGTAGTGTACTCATAGGCTCGGGGTTAGAGTAAAGTAAAGGGTTCCCATAACCCTGTTTGCTATGTTGATATCTGTTTGATGCATGATTGTTAACTACTATGATAATATGTTGGTAATTGTTGATATGTGATTTAGATGCCATGTTCATAATATATGGTTTGAGTTTATGTTGTTGTGATGGTTATGAACATGATGTTATTGTTGGGTTGATGCCACTGTTGAGTTGGTTGTTGTTATGATGATGAGTTTAAGCCTTAAAACATGCTGATAATTGATGTTAGGATTAATGGGATTAAAACCCTAAAATTTGGTTAAAACTTAGTCTCTGTTCCTGCGTAGAACAGCACTGTCGTGCGATGAGCACGACCGTGCTGAACAGGGAGCACGACCATGCTCCCAGTTGAATTCTGGGAAGATGGCCGCGCTGTTTAGCACGGCCGTGCAGGACAAAGAGCACGACCGTGCTCAATAGGAAGCACGACCGTGCTTCACTTAAAAGGGCAGCACACCCTCATGTGTTTAAGCACGACCGTGCTGGGGGTTAAGCACGACCATGCTCAACCCTACTGGACAGAACAGAATTAAAGAACTTTAAGGGGTTTCAAACCCCATTTCCCAATGATGATAAGTTGATTAGACAATTTGGCTAATGATACTAAAGATAATTAAAGATGGTGAGGAATTAAGTTTGGTAAGTCGGTGCCCCTTTGGATACCGCAAGCTGTTGAGCTGTGCCTTAGTGTTTTTTTGGCCAAGGAAGCCTTGACCCCGCGGTTTGGGTCTAAGGTGTTGTTGTTATACCTTGGTGGCCGAGAGTTTGCCCCAAGTGTTGCGGTTGATTCCGTTAAGTCCTCAGGTAGATTCCGCGAGGCAAGTTGTGCGGTCGATTCCGCTGTTATCTTCGGTCGATTCCGTTGGAGTTATGGAGGTGGCGTTACCGTTGTTGTTGTGTTGTATACGCATTGCATCAGAGTTGTTGTTTAGGGATGTTCGACATAAGGGAGGTCGTCCTAGAGTACGGCGATCTGGCCATCCACGGTTGGAGTAGATTCTCCTAGCGCCCCCTTGATGAGGCATTCGTTGGTTTGATGTGTTGGCTATCCAAGGAGTAGATTCTCCGACGTTGAGTAGATTCTCAATGTGGATATTCAACTCTGAAGTCGTTCATCCCGAGTTTAGTGGATCCACATGCATTGTTGGTTTAGCGGAGTAAGACTTCGTTGCACTACATAGCATGTTGAATGTTGATGCTGTTGATGTATGTTTATGTTTGTGCCATGCCTGTGTGTGATTTACTTTACTACCTGTTCCTTGCTATTATGTTTACATGATCCTTACTCCCTATATTTGTTTGTTTGTTTGTGTTTGGCCTGATTGACACCTTGCAGAGGATGACGAGCAGCTCGGAGTGGAGTGACTCTGAGGAGCTGTCACTCATAGTTAGGGCTAGTTTCTTGTTCAGTTAGTTATTTGTTTCAGTTGTAATTCCGTGGATTTTATTCCGGAACGGTTATACCAGCTCTATATGTGACATCGGGGTTGGATATATTCTCCTTTATTATGTTTTAATCGTTTTAAACTTATTTATTTTTCGCGTTGTAACTGGTTCATGTGGGACTTTTCTACCCATGGACAATTGTTTTTAAATTCTCCAGTAATATGTATGTTTTCATTTAATGGTTTTTATATTAAATGCTTTAGAACATGCGAGGTAGAAGGGTGTCACATCTGTAATGTGACCTCGGGGTTGGGTTTTATTTTTAGTTATGTTTTATGATATGTTTTATTTCTGCGTTATGACATTGTTTACAATGTGGCATCTTCTGCCCTTTGTTTTCATTTTAAAATGCTATACATGTGTTTATTCTTTTTAAATATTTTATCCTATGTTAATTGCTTTATAAATACTTGTTGGGGGTAGAGGGTGTCACACTCCCAATTTGGGATTATATTTGGAAGTGGCAGAGGCCTCATCGATTGAAAGTCCATATGTGGAAGTTATCCCATGATCTTCTTCTGACGAACCAGAGAATGAATGCATGGTTCCATTCTATGCCTGATTGTTTTCATTGTGTGGGGAGTCTTGAGACTTTGCTTTAGGTCATGAGGGATCGTCCCATTGCAAGCCAGGTGTGGGTGCCTTTAGTAAGAAGGGATTGTTTGCAGGAGTTCTATAGTTTTTATCTTCTGGATTAGATTCATACGAACTAGAAGAGGAATATGGGAACAAGGCTATGTGATGACTGACCCACTATGTTTATGGCAACCTGTTATTTGTTATGGTCTTGGAGGAATAAAGAAAACTTCAATGATGAATTTTAAAGACCTTTTTGGCCTAGCCAGAGAGTTATTAAATTTGGTCAAGAAATTTGTGCTTGTTTTTTAGCGTGTAGTAGTAGTACTTATTAGGTGGGTAGCTCCAAAGAGATTATTTTTGTTAAGTGACTTTTTCCCCATGAAGGATTGCATAAGGTCAATTCTGATGGAGCTTCCAAAGGTAACTCAGGGCTAGCAGGTTGTGGGAGCCTTATTTGTGATGATAGAGGAGCTTGGGTGCATGGCTTTGGGTTTAATATATTGGCAGATGCTCTTCCTTCTCTGCTGAGCTTTGGGGAGTGTTGAAGGGGATTGAATTAGCTTGGGAGATTGGTATTAGAACGCTTGCTGTGAAATCTGACTCCACTTCAGTTATTACTTGTCTAAATTCTTTTAGTCTTCTGAGGCCGAGACATAAGTTGTTACACTGTATTCAGTATTGGGTCTAGAAGCAGTGGCAACTAGATTTTGTTCTTTCCTTTAGAGAGGGTAATCGATGTGCGAAACTGCGGATTGACTTGCTAATTGGAGCCTGCTGCAGCCTCTTTGATTCCATTGTTTAGTTGATCTGCCAATGGATATGAATAGGTTCATTTTTGATGATTTGTTTGGGGCTTCCATGCCCCGTGTTATTTCTCATCTTTAGGTTTTTTTTTTTTATCGGTTGGGCTTTAGCCCCCCTCCTTTCAACAAAGAAAAAAGAAAGAAAAAAAAATCATGTTGAGAAGTTGCCTTTTGTAGCCGACTACTCTTGGTGCACAAAAAACATGAGGAGCTGTGTAAATAATTTTGCATGGCGAGTATTTGTGTAAATTTTTTATTTTTATTTTTTTATTAAATAATTTTACCGTAATTTGTCACTTCACATTTCATAATGCATGAAACAACCTTATCGTCATATCGAGAATGAATATTTTTCGCAAGACACTTTTTAAGTAGGATCTGTAGAAAATGACAAACACGTCTTAACCCATATCCAATCACAATCACTACAAATTCATCTAGGCGATTAAGAATTTCTCTGAATTTTAGTGAAAGTCTTGGAATTATGTGTTAGTTTAGACCGCTCATAATCTCATTAAGCCTATCCATTCGTCCACACTCTACTAGCAATGAATCTAAATTTAGAGAAATTTGTATTCTTTTGAAAAGAATTTTTCTTTCTACATGGGAATATTCAATATTAAATTTCACTTGTGTAAGTCCACAGTGACACCCACATGCACGCAAGGGTTAATATCCTGCTATATAATAAGACTTTACGAATCATATAAGATTTTATTTTAACCTATATTAAACTCTTGAAGATTACAACTTGGTGTGATGGAAGCATAAAATTTCATAATGCATGAAACAACCTTATCACATATCGAGAATGAATATTTTTCGCAAGACATTTTTTTAAGTAGGATCTGTAGAAAATGACAAACACGTCTTAACCCATATCCAATCACAATCACTACAAATTCATCTAGGCGATTAAGAATTTCTCTCTGAATTTTAGTGAAAGTCTTGGAATTATGTGTTAGTTTAGACCGCTCATAATCTCGTTAAGCCTATCCATTCATCCACAATCTACTAGCAATGAATCTAAATTTAGAGAAATTTGTATTCTTTTGAAAAGAAATTTTTCTTTCTACATGGGAATATTCATCATTAAATTTCACTTGTGTAAGTCCCACAGTGACACCCACATGCACGCAAGGGTTAATATCCTGCTATATAATAAGACTTTACGAATCATATAAGATTTTATTTTAACCTATATTAAACTCTTGAAGATTACAACTTGGTGTGATGGAAGCATAAAATGGACATTTTCCAACCATGCATAAATATATTACTAATGAATTTTGCATATAGAAAAAAATTACATAATCTTATTTTATCAAAAAAAAGAATAAAATTACATCATCTTAATTTACGTCATGCTTTTTTTAATAAATAAAAAGGTAAAGAGAAAATTTATTGATATATTTTTCCCTTTATTATTATGTAATAAAAAATGACGTAAGAATGATATAAATAATATGATACGTAAATATCATCACTCAATTCACAATTAACCGTGTCATATGACAACAAACAAAGCAGGTTCATCCCAAGCCAACTGAAGAAGATTTAGAAGCATGCAAGTTGGATATGGTATGGAGATGATTCAGTGTCGCACTCGTAATTGGTTGCACACCGTTTTCTACTAAGACAAGGAGGTTGTCCTATCAATTTGCAGATCAAGGAGACTAACCCAGGCCCACTTTTAGGTCATGGGCATGACTCTTAAATATACAACACTGCAACTACAAAAATTCAGGAGCAAGCAAGTTATTGTATTTGAAACCCTCAACAGGGGACATTCTTTTTTTGAACAAGCAAAAGTATGTATTTGTATATTCATAAGAGTATAAGGGGTAATCTGAACCCATTTATAAAAAAGAATAGAACCACAAAGTAAATAAAAGGCTTAATTGTAGTTTTGGTCCCCCAAGTATTGATAATGTGTGATTTTGGTCCCCCACTTTTTTTTGGAGCGTATTTGGTCCTCCTAGTTTTTCAATTGTGCAAATGTAGTCCTTCCATCTATCTTCCGTCAAATTGAATGTTAACAGAAGTTGTTGACGCGGATTAAAAAAAAATTAATTATTTAATTTTTAATTTTAATTTTAATTTAATAAATTAAATTTTTTTAATTAATTAAACTGTCATAAATGAGGCCCCAAACCCTGTAACTCTTTGTAAAACACTGAACCCTAATTGCATTACCCTGCGCCGCACAAGAGCAAGCTTTTATCCCCAAATCCTCGTACATCGTACCAATCACTAAGCAGACAATGTTGTTGGCAACTAAGGTCGGTGAGGTTTGGTAAGTACATGTTTTCACTGGGTTCTACCAATTGTGATTGAGTTAGAGGCAATGAAACACAAGGGGTGCTCAATGTAGTGCAAGATGCTTGAACCGAGTCTTGAAATTGGACATGGTGTGGGATTTGATTCTGAGTATGGGGATTACAGAGCTGGTTGTATAATTGGCCGTTTTGAGCACACAAGTTGAGATCTTCGCATTGGTGAGAAGAGATGAGTAAGGAAGCAAATTTTAGAAGCTCCCTCTGGGTTCACCAGAGGGCGCATGCCAAGGAGCCTTTGGATGTTGATCTTCTGAGGCGCAGGGATGGGTAGGGATTTGGGAAGGAAATACAATTAGTGTTCAGTGTTTTACAAAGGATTGCTGGGTTTGGGGGCTCATTTGTGACAGTTTAATTAACTAAAATTTTTAAATTTATTAAATTAAAATTAAAAATTAATTTTTTTTTAATCCACGTCAGCAACTTCTGTTAACAATTTGACGGAAAATGGATGGAAGGACTACATTTGCACAAGTGAAAAATTAGGAGGACCAAATGCGGTCAAAAAAAAAGTGGGGGACCAAAATCACACACTACCAATACTCGGGGGACCAAAACTGCAATTAAGCCTAAATAAAACAGATGCCCACACTACACCCGTTCAATACACTTTTTAGGATCTATACACTAATCACAATAAGAGCACTTTCCTTTAATTGGCCTTGCTGTGAACCACTTCCATGATCATGACTTAATTCTAGTGTACATATGCAGGGGACATTCTAGTGTACATATGCACTACATGATGATTCATCTAATAATTTTCCTCGTGCGCCATGTTCAACATATAGAGTATAACATATCTTTCACAAAAAAAAAAAAAAAACAAAACAAAACATATATCACATATATTCTATGGCTTTAATATTTTGAGTTTTTGACATTCCACTAGTCTACAGACTCCAGCAACGGTGATTATTCCTTAATATATATACTCCTATGGTGGATCAATTTATGGGCAATTCTGACGTCATTGTGGTAATGGCTTTGAATGGTTCTTCTTGTGTTAATTAAATAAAGTTATAAAGTGCATATCAAATTATTATTATAGAATAATACGTAAGAAAAATGGAGTGCAACTGTGTGATATTCTCTCATCTTGTGGTTGCGCTAAACATTGGCTCAATAATTTAGATGGGCAGTTTAGCCACTGATAAATTCAACCATCACAGTTTAGCGACCAAGCACCTTCATCACTATTGGAGTTGACGGGTCGACCACGATAATTGTATAGCATCATCAGTAATCTAAATCTATATCTATATCTATATTATATACAAAACTATTCCATAAGATTTACTGTACAGTATGCGTGTCAATTCATCATTTTTGTTGGATAAATTTTTTCCCCTCAAAACAGGGAAGATTCCAGACATTATAGGGTTTTTTTTTTTTTTTTTACCAAAATAACCTACTTTTAGAAACTATTTATCAAAATAACCTATTTTTGAAACAATTTATTAAACTAACCTACTTTTTGCCACAGTGGATTAAAATAATTTTTTTTTGTCTGACTAGTGGCGCCAGTCAAACTGACGACATTGACTACCACGTGGCAGCTTCTTATTAGCCAGAAAAATTGGCAGAAAAAATAAAATAAAAAATTTACAAAAAAAATGGAAATTAGTTGCAGTGGTGCCACTCACCCGGTGGTGACACGTGGCGCCTCCCCCACCCACACATTCTACCTACACCACCCCCCTCCAACCGGCTCTTCCATCCCCAACATCACTTCTCACCATTTTCTAACTCCTTATTCTCCCTATTTTCCAACATTCGACTATACTCTACTATAATAAATTTTAAGTTGAGGTAAATATTTAAATTTTTCTGATATGATATTTTTATTAGTTTATTAATTATTGTATACTCATTCTCCAACATTCTACTACTTTTTGTTACACTGTATTTTATCACAGTGATTTTTTTGAAGTTAATAATTTAATTTTTATAATACCATATTTTTATTACCACATTTTTATAATTTTGTGTATTCTTTATTTTTTAATTTTTTATTAGATTATTTTTATTTATTTATTTTGTTATTATTAATGATATTAGTAGTTTGTTATTTTTTTATTGTTATTATAATTATTAATATTATTATTTCTATTATTATTATTAAAGCTATTATTAATGTAGTTTATGATCATACAATAATATTATATTAATATTGTTTATTATCTTGTTTTGGTATTTTTGAATTTTTTTAATTTTTTATTATTATTATTGATATATATGATATTAGTAGTGGCCCATATTATCATTTTGTGTTTTTTTATTTTCATAATTTGTTATGGTTATGTTAATGTTATTATTGTTTGTTATATATAGATCTTATTGTTATATTTGTTATTGTTAATGTTATTATTGTTAGTGTTTTTATTATTTTGTTGTTATTAATGTTATTAATTTTATGATTATGTTAATATTCTTGTTATTATTGTTAATGTTGTTGTTATAATTATTATAATTACTATTATTATTATTATTATTATTATTATTATTATTATTATTTGTACTCATGATTTACTTTGTCATTTTTTTTTCAAGGTAATATGGCATAGTGGATTAATCCTGGCCCCATTTATCCTGAATTGTTAAATATGCAAAAGACACATATCTCTCAACATGTATGGAACAATGAGGAGGATCGGGTTCTTAGATGTAGAAAAGTACAACAATTTAAGGATGGAGGTGCCAACATCCCCCCCCCCCCCCCCCCCCCCCCCCCCCCGCCATTAAAGGGATTCTCGAGATGACAGGCTTTTTAGGCACTGCTCAATTATCATTGTTCTAGGTGGACCACGCACTGATAAGTGCATTGGTTGAAAGGTGGAGGCCTGAGACCCATACATTCCATATGCCATTTGGAGAGTGCACGATCACATTACAGGATCTTGCAATTTTGACGGGTCTTCGCGTTGACGGCCAGCCTGTAATTGGTCGAACCTATGATAATTGGCCAGAGTATGTTGGTCAAATGCTAGGAGTGATCCCAGGAGATGAGCAGTTTCATGGCAGTCGTTTAAGATTGACATGGTTAAATGCACATTTTGGAAATCTCGAGCAGCATGACTCATCTGACCCGGTAGTGGCTACCCGTTGTCTCAGAGCGTATATTATGAGGGTACTTGGTGGAGTGTTGGTTGCAGATCGTTCTGGTTCGTATGTTGCATTAAGATATCTAACATTGTTAGAAGATTTTAATGTAACTGCACAAATTAGTTGGGGATCAGCGATGTTAAGTTATTTATACCTAGGGACGACAATGGGTAGGTTTGGGTGGGGTGCTATAGTATCCGTCCCCATACCCGCGTTTGAAAAAATTACCCGGACCCGGACCCGGACCCTCGTGGGTAGCAACCTTAGTACCCTTACCCGTACCCTCGGGGTACCTAATTACCCACACCCACACCCGTACCCATTACCCGCACTTTAACAAAGAAAAAAAATATAAATAATAAAAAGATCATAACTTAATTGAAAAACCATCCAACGATGTTTCGAATGTATTCATGAAACATTACAAACCAGCGTATTATACTAAATAAAAACATGTAAAATATCCAAAACAAGTAAATAGCAATAAGCATCCAAAACAATAAATTCTTCAAGTTGTAATTCCTAAGCCGATGTTGCCGATGTTCTCCAAAACCTGTAAAATAAAAAACATACATTATATTAGTTATACATTATAAACTTGTAAAGCAATAATTAGTAACAAATTGTTAGATTATCTTACCTCATCTTTTGAATCAGAGTCTTGAAAAGTCTGCAAACGTTTGTCTTTCATGTGTAAATATTGCTTTGGTTTAGTTATAACAATAGAAATTAGAACAAAAAATAAAATTAATGGTTAGACTGAACACAAATTTCATTAAACAAATATATTAATGCAACATTTATTACATTTCTTATCATGCTTTATCCAGCTTTGTGCACACATAAGCACCTCCAAGTATTCTCCAAAGTATTTTGATTATATATATATATATATGTGTGTGTGTGTGTGTGTGTGTGTGTGTGTGTGCGTGTGTTTGCGGGTATGGGGCGGGGTGGGTACTAAGGTACCCGTACCCGTACCCGCCCCCATACCCTCTCAGATTTGCGAGTAAATACCCGTGCCCGTACCCATACCCATAAAGCGGGTTTTTTACCCTACCCATCGTGAGTATTTTTTGCAGGTACTCAGTGGGTAGGTCCGAATTGCCATCCCTATTTATACCACGAACTATGTAGGGCTACCGACTATTCCTACAAAGAGATGGTATGTTTTGTTGCATTGGTACAGATGTGGTCATGGGTGCGGTTTTCAAAAGTTGCACCCCGACTCAGAGGTGATGATAGACCTCTAGGGACACCATATGGAACCAGGTGACATTAATTTTTTAATTGAGTAATCGATAGTTGTGTTATTATTAACTTCTGACCCAAATTTGATTATCAGGTGGCAGCGTGGGATTAATTTTTCAAGAAATCATCATGAGCTGCCTCATTATCGAGATGTTTTTGATACGATGGAACCATAAGATGTAAGGGTTTTGCTGTAATACACCATCGATTTTTCAAATTTTTAATAGTTCTTTGTTTTGATAGGTGTTGAATGTTTGTAGATTGTGTGGGAGCCATATGACGCATACATCATGGCATCTTTGCCGTATATATGCATCGAAGGCGAACACATATGGAGGGCAGTTGTGCCGTTGATATGCTTTAACATTGGGGAGTATCATCAACCTAATCGAACGATGAGACAGTTTGGCTTGAGGCAACATGTTCCTGAAGCACCCTCCCAGCCGAAATGGGCCCACAACTTAACGCTTAGGGGGAAATCTAAGGATAATTGGTTACAAACGATGGTACTATTTATTGATGCATGGAACAATAGGTTGGCATGGGTCCCGCCTGGTGTACCACCACATGGGTCCATCAATAGCCAATCGGAGTATATGAGATGGTACCAGGGAATTACTCGTCGGTGGATCAGTAGAAAAAACGCACACCGGACCATTTTGGTAATTTTATTTATCATTGTGTTTTATTATAAAGCATTAATAATTTATCATTATTGTTACTAATTCCCAATTGATTTAACCCTACACAGGCTGACGGACTTGAACGGGTAAACTATTTAGCCACGCCAGAGGGGAGCCAAGCTTTGCCACTTGAAGATATTAGGAGCGAGTCTGAGCGTATGATGATGGCAATAGGGGCCCATAGTCGCATCACAACACCTTCTCATCTGCTTCGCTTGATATGCAATCTCAGGCTCTACCGGTGGTACAAATGACGATTAGTAGGTCTAGCAGGGAAACATGTGGACTAGACCGAAACAAAACGCCCGTTGAAGCACAACAATTTTATCCACCACCTTTCCCAGAGTGTGATCCGGGGATGTATTACGTTCCTCCACAGTTTCCATATATTCCATGTCAGCCTTCAGAGACTTATTTCTATCCAGATCTTCCGTCTCCTTCACCATCCATCACCTGGACCGAGCATGCACAACTTCACATCATATACACCAGTCGGTCCGAGTATGCATGTAGGTGCATCCTATACACACGCAAGTCCAAGCATGCATCCAGGTACATCTTATACACTAGTGGGTTCTGAAATAGACAACTATAAACACGAGAAGGGGGGTTGAATTGTGTTTATTAGAATTTAAAATAAAGTTAAAAACTTTTTGCATGCAGAAGCCAAGCACAGACGGGTGTAAGAAGATACACAGACAGGTGACCTGTCTGTTGTAGTTTTCTCAGAAAAACAACACACGTAGAGATAAGAAAACAGACTTGACAGAAACAGTTTTAACCCCTTTGTTAGAAAGCAGATGATATATATAATCAAAGTAACTAAAGAGATTAAGGGAAGAGAGATTAACACAGAGATTTATCCTGGTTCACTCTTTAACACAAAGAGCTACGTCCAGTCCTTGGCAGCACCAAGATTTATCCACTATAACTGATCAGGTTACAGACTCCAAGTATTGTTTGCACACCTAGCCTCTTCAGGCTCCAACACAAGTATTCTTTGCACACCTAGCCTCTTCAGGCTCACTCAGATTTGTTTGAGAGTTTGGTTTATAATAAATACACTTACAGACCTTTCACTAACACTCAGAGAGTGGTTTAAATATAAAGCTTTAGGAAAGTCTGCGTAATAACTTCAAATGATTGAAGAATACAGAATGAATAAATGAACAGAGTAATGGCTCTTTAATGCTTTGTAAAACTCTGATTATGTTCATCTTCAATGACTTCTGTATTTATAGCCTTCAAACATTTAATATCCGTTAGAGACATTCCTTGCAACTATGGCTTCAAGCAGAGCTTCATTAAATGCAATATAGTCGTTCTGGGCAGCCATTAATGCAATGAAGACGTTGGTTGTACTCTAACATGAGGGATAATAGCTTTATGCATCGTGTAGACGCCAACTCAGAGTTGTGCAGAGTGCTTTTGTACTTTTGCAGAGTACATTTCCCTTTCTGTGTAATGACTGAAAGTACTAGGGAATAAAGCATGTTGGAAATGTTCTTTAACTGGAAGTTTATCTCTGACTTCCTAGTTTGCTTGAGAGAGAGCACTTCTGAGTTTCTTGATAAGCGTGAGAGAGTTCTCAGAGTATTCTTCATGAGGGGACAGCTTGCAAAAGCTTCCTGTACTTCGAGTTCTTTAACGAAGAACCTTAGACAAGTTGAAGAGTAGAGACAGGTTGTAAAACCAGTTTGCACATAGTCAACAATCCTAGTCAGCAGACAGGTTGACTTCTTGGCTTATACGGACAGGTGAGACTTAGGTAGACAGACAGGTGAGTTTTGTAATCTTCTGATCTGTACACTAAGTAGACAGGTTAGCAACCACAAAATAGGTTAATTAAATCATTACCCAATGTTTAGTTTTCATCAAAACTTAGGGAAATGCACACAGACATTTTAGAGACTTAACAGGTTCTAGTATGCCTCAAGATTCCTCCCAGATGTATTATACACCTGCACCATATACACCATATGGCAACACACCTGTTGCACCTCAGCTGTGGATTACGCAGCTTCAAGACACCCCAAAGCGGTCTCCTGAATATGGTGCAGCTGGCATCAATCTTATATTGATTTTGAGGATGTTATAGAGTTAGGCGATGATGCAGGCATTGACGATACACAACAAGAGATAAGGCGAAACCCACATCATCAAGCAAGAGATCGAGGATATCAGTGCATCTTGTCACCCATGCAAGACAACGAACATCGACATCATTGATGTAGTTTTTTTATTTATTTATTTATAGAAATGACATATTCAATAGTAAACATTAATAAATAGCTTGATAATTTATTATTTACTAGTTAGTTAAGTAGTTAACATTACATAATACCATACAACGGTTACATAAATATTTAGTCGGACTAAACTGATTCCACATAAAATATTAATAAAAACGACATGATACCCTAAACACTATCCTTATTCGTCATCTAGATTTACCCCGGATCCTCCGGGGTGTTGAGGGCAATGACGTCGGTTGTGCCCTTCAGACCCATATAACCCGCATCGTTGACTAGGTTGTGACTCTCTCCAATCCATTTCTTTCCTAATCCGGGTTGATTTTGGCCGTCCCTTTGGGCGTAGTATCAAGTCATTTGGAACCAAGGTCCACGGCATATACATTGACGGTACACCTCCTCATTGCCAACGGGGAACCATTCATAGGAGTAAGCGTTCATGATACAGTCTAACCTGTATTTGGGATCGATATACTGTTCATACCTAATATGAACGTGAGCACAGGCTGCAATTACATGAGAGCAAGGAAAGTGAAATGCTTGAAATCTTCCACACTGGCAATATCGAGATGGTAAATCAACATCCATGACTGGCCCTCTCTCTGGTTGACTAGATTGAATGCCTCCTCGACTTCAAATCGTAAATTTTGATGGTCAAACCTCCGGACATGATGGGATGATGCTTCTTCTTGTTGCTTCATCAATGCTTCTCGCAGTTTTTCAGAATAATCCTAACCAAAATTAAGTTCTGCCCTGGTGCTTGAACCTCACTCAACAAAATATTCTATCAGACTGTGGTATGAACACTTCACCAAAGCCGTGATTGGCAAATTCCGAACACCTTTCAATATCCGATTTACTGCCTCCGACAAGTTAGTTGTCATATGACCATACTGACGACCTTGATCATCATAAGCGAGACTCCACTTTTCTTTTGAGATGCCAGCAACCCACCGTCTAACCTCCGGACTAGCTTCTCGAAATCTTTCTAGCCTCGGGTCAAAGCAAACACGAGACGCTGTATATCCTGAAATAATATCGCACGTTTGTTATATAAAGATAACTCAACTAAACCTTTTGATCATTGACATAAAATTATTACCTAGTGTCATCAATGCCTTCTTCAACTTGACATTTTTAAATTTATGGTTGAAATTACTGGCGATGTGTATGAGGCAGCATACATGGTAAGCATTTGGTGTTTGCCAACCAAGGTATGGATTTTCCACGACAGATATAATACTTAAGTGGCGGTCGGAGATCAAACATATACCTGTCCTATTGGTCACTTTTTCACGAATAAGTGCCAAAAACCAGGACCAAGCGTCCAATGTTTCTCCTTCCACGATAGCAAACGCAATCGGCAACACTTTGTTATTCCCATCTTGTGTAGTTGCAATCAAGAGGGTATCACGATACTTACCATACAAGAATGTACCATCCACTTGTATTATGAGCTTACAGTAATTGAACGCATCACAACATTGTTTGAATGTCCAAAAAAAATCAACTAGCTTCTCGAAATCTTTCTAGCCTCCGGTCAAAGCAAACACGAGACGCTGTATATCCTGAAATAATACCGCACGTTTGGTATATAAAGATAACTCAACTAAATCTTTTGATCATTGACATAAAATTATTACCTAGTGTCATCAATGCCTTCTTCAACTTGACATTTTTAAATTTATGGTTGAAATTACTGGCGATGTGTATGAGGCAGCATACATGGTAAGCATTTGGTGTTTGCCAACTAAGGTATGGATTTGCCACGACAGATATAATACTTAAGTGGCGGTCGGAGACCAAACATATACCTGTCCTATTGGTCACTTTTTCACGAATAAGTGCCAAAAACCAGGACCAAGCGTCCAATGTTTCTCCTTCCACGATAGCAAACGCAATCGGCAACACTTTGTTATTCCCGTCTTGTGTAGTTGCAATCAAGAGGGTACCACGATACTTACCATACAAGAATGTACCATCCACTTGTATTATGAGCTTACAGTAATTGAACGCATCACAACATTGTTTGAATGTCCAAAAAACACGATGAAACTTACGACTGTGAATATAAACCCGATTACCAACGATGACAGGATTTGTCTCGATCTTGTGATAGGCTCCAGGGGCATACAATTGCAAATGCTCCAACCGTTTGGGCAACAATGGGTATGATTCATCTCAGTCTCCGAATACATGCACTATGGCTTTTTTGTTTAGCCTTCCATGCTTTCTAGTAAGAAATTTTGTATCCGAACGTACTTTGGATCCTTTCCCGTATCAACCCGATGGTAACGGAGGGTTGTTCCCGGACCATGTCTGACACATCATCAGACCATATTTTAAATCATATATGAATTATTTAAATTATCAAGTTGAAAATCATGATAAATTGTCATACCTAGAATGCATGAGCATACAAAGTTGGAGTCCATCTTTGCGTGATCTTGTGACAACATTGCGTTGACACAATTGAGAGGACCAACATACTTCGACACTTCCCATTTGTCTGACTTCTTTGATAAAATGGTCCTTAACCTCCTAAGACAACCAGCTGAACGATTTGAACAACCCACTTGCCATAAGGACTTTGTTGATTTTTCGACTTCAAATGATTGGTGAATTTTCATTGAATGTTGCTTCACCGCCAACTGAACCTACTGTTTGCTCTCAAATCGCAACCCCTCATACAACTCCTGGCCCACTTGCCAAGATCCAGGAACATCCAACCCTGTGAAATCCGTCTCTTCGTCTGGATGATTCCAACTAATATAACTGTAGTGTGGAGATGCATTGATGAATGCACCATGTGATTGACCTGTAATAGATTAACTTCTTTTATATATGTAAACTAATGAAGATATTAATATTAGAATGGAATAACATTATTAAAAACAAACCTGACTGTTGTGGAACACCACATCTAGGCCTTACAGATGACACTGGAGAAAACCCATGCGGCTGGTATTATATTAGAGCCACCTTCAGCTTCATCTTCGAAGTCAGCTGAATCATAATATGTAAATTCATCGTCGTCTTCATCTTCATCTGACGCGAACTCAATTTCACTACCCCATTCTTCATCATCGCTAAATGATTGATCCGGTAACTCGTATTGTTGGAGCTACCAACCACATCGATCTCAACATATATCTCAAGTGTTCTCATTTCCGTAGTTTGCAGAAAAGTGTTAATCATGCAAGCAACATCTGTATCATCAGTTAATTGGTAACCAGTGAAAATTGGATGATTTACTTGTACAAGATGTTTCGCCATTATCTTTGAAATACACTGATTTGGTAGAAGTTTCAACCTAGAATGTATCCTTGTCTTCAACCCTTCATACCTGATTCATTGTTTTATTTGCATAATTTTCGTATTCCCTTCAAAAGTAAGGTCATTATCTCCAGCATATACCCTCCCGTTCCAGTAAAGCAAAACCATAACAACTTCATTCATATCGTCGGCCTACATTAATCAGACATAAATAAATAAGAATGATAATAAATAAATTACCACTACTAATGATATTTAATAATAATATTCCATATTTAAAACAAAATAATATGATAAAATTAACAACATTATTAATAGAAAAAATAAGCAAAGACATAATAACAATATTAATGATAATATTACAACATTAATATATTAATAAACTAATAATGATATTAATTATAATATGTAAGCATTGATATCAATAATAAATAAACAAATGATATAAAATGACTACTAAATAAAAAAAATATGATATCATAAAAATTATATTATCTACCATAAATTAAAATTTATGATAAAATAGAGTGTAGAAATATAAAAGAGTGTAGTAAAATGTTGGAAAATAGGGAAAATATTGAAGTGGGAAGTGGTGTAAGGAATGGGAGTCGGTTGAGGGGGTTTATATAAGGGAGGGAGTGAGATGTGTGGGTGGGGGGACAGAGCCATGTGTCACCACCCGGTGAGTGGCGCCGCTGCAACTAGCGCCACTGGTGGTGCCTATTGCAGTGGCACCACTCACCGGGTGGTGACACGTGGCGCCGCCCCCCTAATTTAATTTTTTTTCCGTAAATTTTTTTTTTGCAATTAATCTGGCCAATAAGAAGCAGCCACGTGGCAGTCAATGGTGCCAGTTTGACTGGCACCACTAGTCAGACAAAAAAATATATTTTAATCCACCGTGGCAAAAAGTAGGTTAGTTTGATAAATTGTTTCAAAAGTAGGTTATTTTGATAAATAATTTCTAAAAGTAGATTATTTTGGTCAAAAAACCAGACATTATACTTCCTTTTTCTTTTCTATATGCTTTCATCTCTCTTTTATTATCCACTCTATCTTTTCACCTATCCATCATTTTTCTTTTCTCTTTTTTTTTATTCACTCAAAAAAACTGAAGGTTCTCCACACTATTTTTTCTGATAGGCAAATATTGGATTTGTTAGTATTTGTTATGTTAGTGGGGGGAGTTGAACCCACAACCTCCTTATCACTCCAAACCCTATATCTCTCCCCCAAACCACCAAGCCAGGAGGTTCTCTACACTATAATATGCAAAAACTTTAACGGAGTGATTTTTTTTCTTGTTGCTCAACATAAGGGAGTTTTATACTCCTCATATTTACATGAAGTTATGCTTGGCTGAAAGATTAATTTTTTAAATGTAGTTCACAAGATTGCTTATGTCAGCTAAGTGTGAGCATATATATATTAAGTGTATGAGCCAAACTAACTTATATATATATATATATATATATATATATATATATGTATGCTACATGATAATTATCAACTTTTGTTTCCATGATTTTATGCTATGAGACAGATGTCTAAATGCAGCAAGGTTGAAAAATCTTACGCGTACGATGCACGGAGTATAAAAATGAGTTGTGCTAATATGAATAAAATATATAAAAAAATCCATCAAACAAGCTCCGATCATTGATAAGTAACAACTTTTATATTATATGTATACTAAATTATAAGTCTTAGAATTTGAGTTTGGGTCTAACTCAACCCGAAAAGCTAGCTTGTAAGGTGAGGGTTGCCCCTTACTTATAAGCACTCTTCAGTGCTATATCACTATCCAATGTGGGCTCCAACACACCCCCCTCACTCCCAGGACTGGACATCTGGAGCGTGAAGTTTGCAGGACTGGACATCTGTGGGTGACCCAATGGATCTATGATAGGCTCTGATACCATCTTAGAATTTATACCATCTTAGAATTTGGGTTTTGACCTAACTCAACCCCAAAAAACTAATTTGTAAGGTGAGGGTTGTCCCTTACTTATAAGCACTCTTCAGTGCCATATCACTATCCAATGTGGGACTCGAGCAATAAGTATCAAAGTGAGTTTCAATGATTTTATGCTATCACAAATATGTCTAAATACTTAGGGTTGAAGAATCTTACTTGGGGCTAGAGTTCAAATGTAGGATGGGACAAGAAGAAGAGATGATGAGGCCTACCTCATAGATGAGTGATGTCATTTATGCCATAAAAATGGGTTGAAAATAAGTAGCAAGATCCGAGAGTGGTTCTAAGAAAACCTGAAATTTTTTATTCAAGAATCCAATCATTGTCTTTATTTCTTTGATTCTTTTTTATTTGTTTTAAAAATATGATGTCTTTGAGTTTTGTGTTTATGTTTTTGTTTTTTCACGGGGGGTACGGATTGCCTTCATTCTTTGTGGAGAAATATAAGAACATTTTGACACATAACACTAACATCCTTATAAGAATAATTTGTATTTATGTTAATGTTTTTTCATAGGATGGGATCTATGTGATGTTTTATTTTCAGAATCCATATTTGATTTAATTGTTATATAGGTTATCATGTTGTATGAAGGATAATTATAATTAATTTAAATGTATACAAATGTTATTTTATAAAAAAAAAAATTATATGAATGATGTTTATATTTAAAATTAGATTGTTAAACCTTATATTTTTTAATTTTCAAATTGAAAATATTTTTAAAAAAATATGTTCTTCTTATATTGTCGTCAATCATTCCTGTATCCGTGTAATGCATGGGTAACTTGCTAGTTAATAAAAAATGGTGGTTAAGTGGATATCATCCTCAAGACCAAGTGTTAAATGCTAATTCACATAGCAATTAACAACTATTTAGATTTAGATTTAGAAATTATATTGAAAAGATTTCGAAATCATAAAAAAAAAGTCAAGTCAATAAAATATGAGGGTTGAGTTCAATGAAATTTCTAATCATAACTATATTAACCAAGTTATCTATTTTCAGATTAATCCAATCAATAATGAAATTTAATATCAATTGCAAACGGCAAATCCACAACTCACCCAAGTGAACACACAAAACATATATATGATGAATGATGGCCAAACATTCAATAGCATTAAAAATAATGGCTAACTTACAATTTTGGTCCCTTATTTGTTTTAAAATATTCAATTTGGTCCCTCAATTTTTAAAATGTTCAAATTGGTCCCCTATTTGTTTTAAAATATTCAATTTGGTCCCTTAATTGTCATATGTTAAGCAAAAAGCTCATTTCAGTTGAGTTTCACCGTTAAGTTGAATAAATTAAAACAAATAAGAATTAATTTGAATAAATTAAAACAAATGTGGGACCAGATTGAATAAAATGTCGGAACCAAGTTGAATAAATTACAACAAATGAGGGACCAAGTTGAATAAATTAAAACAAATGAAGGACTAATTTGAACATCTTAAAAATTGAGGGGCCAAATTGAATATTTTAAATAAATAAGGGACCAATTTGAACATTTTAAAAATTGAGGGACCAAGTTGAATATTTTAAAACAAATAAGGGACCAAAATAACAATTTAGCCAAAAATAATTGATAATCAACAAGAAATATTTTTTATGGCATAAATAGGAAATCAATAAAACTTCAAGTCTTGGATTACATCAAAATTTTAGCAAAACGAGGTTTAGCTAGACATGCTAAACCTAAAAAACAAAGAAAACAAAGATTGGAACATGAATGGTTGGAAAAAGTTCATTTTATGCAAATTTACATGGGTGGTCATGTAATCACTTAAAAAATTACATGACTTTATGTTTCAATTTTGGCCATTAATATATGATCCGATGGTTAAGATTTACTCATCCCGGCTCTCACTTTAACAAACTCCTCTCACCAGTCATATGCCTCTCATGTGAATGTCGAATACACACACACACACACACACACACACCATACAAGAAAATAGTCAAATAGCGACCAAATTAGTGACGGATATACATAATATTAATGTTGGTTACTCATATCTAAATCAGCGACCAAAATAGGTGGTCGCAAAAATGTCGGTCGTAAACTTAAAAATAAAAAAAATAACCAATCAGCGACCGTCTTAGTGATCGAAAACGGTCATATTTAGCGACCACTTTTAATGCGGTTGCTAATGTTGTTTGTTTTGTGTTTTACAATTGATTTAGCGATTGAAATATTTTGGCCGTTAAATTTAAAATCCCTATATCAGATCGCGCCCTCTCCCCCGGCGAGCAATCACACCACCGCGCCATCAGAACCACCACCGCACCACCACCTCCCTCTCCGTTCGTGCACCACCACCTCCCTCTTCAGTAAGTCCCTCTCGTTTTCCCTCTCTCTCCATGCACCCCTCTCCCTTTTTTAACATCCCTGACTGCCTTATGGATTGACGACTGTCCCCACAAACCAACACGAGTCTTTTCAGCGTGCTTTGTCCTTACTCACACGCTTCCTAGGAAAACTTCCCAGGAGGTCACTCATCCCAGAATTGCTCCAAGTCAAGCACGCTTAACTGTGGAGTTCTTAAGTGATGGGCTACCGAAAAGAAGATGCATCTTATTGGTATAGGAAGTATAAATCAATTCATATAAGACATCCTCAACGGTGTAATCCCGTACCTACACAGTCTCAGGATCCCTCTCATTCCGATGTGTTATCGGTTCATTCATGTGGCTCTTCGCCTAGAAGCTTGCTAAGAGTCGCTCCTTGTCCGTGCCTTCTTACACCGGCGACCACTCCCTGTCCTCGTCAGCCCTGGGTGTCACTCCTTTCCCTTACCCTTTTCTTGTAATTTTTATTTTTTTGACCCCTTTTCTAATTTGAACCCATTTTGATTAGGAACTCACTATGCGTCACTCTCTCCACTGCGGCTCCATTACTGGTAAGCACATCCATTTAGGGATTTATTGTTGTTCCAGCTTTATGGTTTTACAGTGTAGGGATTTATTGTTAGTCTAGGTTTTACAGTTTGATTCTGATTTGTGTCTCTCTATGTTGTTTTTTGTTCGTTGAGATGTTTTTGTGCCTTTATATGTTGCTTTTCGCTTGCTGAAATTTTTTATTTGTATTTCTATGTTGTTTTATGCTTGAGGAGAGTGAGTTTAGAGAGGGAAGAAGAAGGAGGAGTAGAGGGTGAGTTTAGAGAAAGTGTGTTTTCAAAATGTGTTTGGGTATGATGAAGTATTGGAGTGTGTGAGGTTTTGAGTGTGAAGAAGGGAGATGGGGTTTGATATTTTGATCTAGTTGAATAGGGAAAAGAAAGGGAAAAGGGTTTGACAATTTGATTTGGTTTGATTATGGATTGAGTTGTTGAAATTTTGTAAGACTTGCACACACATTTTGTAAGACTTGCACGTCATCACTAAAATCTGGTTGTAAATAGAAAAAATACCAACTAAAAAAATAAAAATAAATTAGCGATCGAAGTTAGTCGGTCGCCAAAATGGTTGCAAAAATAGTCCCAAAATTAGTATTAGGGACCACATAAGCAACCACTTTTTTGTTATTTTGCGACAGCCAAATTCGGTCTTTAATTACCGACCGTAACAAATTTCGGTCGCTAATAGCCTTTGTGACCAGGCCTTTAGCGACAAACATAACTCGGTAGCGACCGAAATTAGTGAATTAGCGACCAATTTTTTCGATAGTAACTTTAAGAGAGTTACTCTAAATTCTCATCCTTCATTTTATTGCGATCCAATGGACATTAGTGGTCAATATTGGAACATAAAGTCATATGAGTTTTTTAAGTGATCACTAACTAACTTCTTATTTTGATCATCAATGTATATCCTTTAATAATATAGATTTGCTCCACACACATAAATGGAAGTAGATCTCCTAATTCATAATTCATAAATACTAAAAAGTACTCCATCCGGACTCAATTATAAGCAAAAAAGTACCTATATTTTGTGGACTCAAATATAAGCAAAATTCAACTAACTCAACTCTATTTAATGTCTGTATTACAGAAATCAAGAAAATTAACTAATTCAACCAATTCTCCTTTTACTTTTTCAAGAGCATTACACACTCCTAAGACAATCAAATGGTAGTTTAGTAATTATAACTCATTTTTTTTTACATAAATAAGACAATTAAACTAAATTAACTATCTTCCTTAATAAATGTGAAATTAGTTAAATTTGCTTATATTTGAGTCCGGAGGTAGTATAAGCTACAATTCCAAATTCGAGATTCTCTCCATTTCTGATGATAAATGAAAATGTCCATTATTATAGTTTTGAAGAAATAAATGATCGATTTTTCTATCATATGCAACCTTGCACATGTTAAAAAATCAAAAATAGAAATATTGTGTTGAAAGTTATGTATTCAATTTCTTGAAAGTTTAAAGATTATTTTTTCCAATACGTTTTTTTTTTATTCATTAACATGTGTAATGTTACATAAGTTTTAAATATCAATTTATAATAAAACTGTCATGTAAGTTAGTATATGTAGACATTCGATGTAGTGCTTCAATAAGGTGAGACTTTAATTATAGAGTGATAAGGTAGCTTGGTGGTTTGGAGGAGCGAAATAGGGTTTGGAGAGATAAGGAGGTTGTGGGTTCAACTCCCCTACTAACATAACAAATACTAATAAATCTAACATTTGCCTATAAAAAAAAAAGGGTGAGAATTTAATTCGTTTCACTGAGCAAATGTTCAATGCTTCTATCTAGAGTAATGATATTTTGACACCAGAAGTTGACACCAACTTTTGACACCTTGGTTAATCGGTACAAATATATGATTAATTCAGTTCATTATATGGTTAATCACGTACAAATATTTGGTTAATTCATGATGACTTATTAATCATATAAAGAACTGAATTAACCAGATATTTGCATGTGATTAATCAAATACTTACATGGTTAAGGAAAATAAGCTTCAAATGACCCATTAACCATATAATGAACTGAATTAACCAACAATTTGCACGTAATTAACCAAGGTGTCAATTTGGTGTCAAAAAACTGGTGTCAAAATATCATTACTCTTCTATCTATGCCGTTTTTTGGGTTATGATATTTGATGCTGATGGTTGATGTCATGGTTGATGTCAGTGAGGATAATTCAGGATGGTGGGTGACAAGTGATTTTGTTGTGTTCAGGGGATAAGATTGTAGTTAGTTTTCAACCTTATAGCTGTCTTATCCTGCTTTAGGTTGACAAATTACCCTTAGCTCTTCCCCTTTTATATTTCTACATTTCAATACCTTGTATATGGGATTGAGTATCCCTTGTACTCCTCTAAATATATACTCCCTCCGGTCCTTATTATAAGAGGCAAATGACTACTCTTTTTTTGTCCAAAATATAAGAGACATACATGTATTTTGACAAATATTAAATGCTCATTTCCAATTTTACCCTTATTTATAATAGGGTTTATATTTACGAGACAGTGCAACTTTCAATACAAGTAGGTTTGTTCATTAATTATTGAAGGGTTAACTTTGTAAATTTATATGAGTATTAATTACAAATAGCTTATTTCAATGTATTTCCTTGGTCTGTGTGTTTTAGGGTTTTGCCTCTTATATATAGGACCAGAGGGAGTATCTTGCTTATCAAAAAAAAAAAATTTGTGGCATTGGAGACCGCATTTATTTACCTTTCAAACAAGCGTTAACTCATCAATTTCCAAGAATGTTGGGAATTATGGAGCTTCAAGATGGCTCGAAATTGGGGAAAAGATCCTCTCCTTTTATCATAAGAAATGTAGACGTCTATTACTATGATTTTAAAGAAAATTGATGCATGTTCTTATATTTTGGATCAAAAAAAGGATCCATTTATTTCTTATATTTAGGACCGGATGTAGTATTATTTATCGATTTTTCTAACCTATGTAACATTACACATGTTAATGAATCAAAAAATAGAAATGTTGTATTGAAAAGAATAACCTTTAAACTTTCAATGAATTAAATACACAACTTTCAATATATGTGCCAATACAAGACTTACTCTCCATTCCTAGCTTCATTTTTCCGTGTCATAGTATCTTTTATTATTTGGAGAATGCTAATCAGTGCCCTGTGATTAAGAATTAAAAAAAACTCATTGGGGCTTGATGTATTTTTTATTTTGAAATATAATAAATTTAGTTTTTCAATGATTTTTTTTTTTTTTTTTCCCTTAACCAATACTCCCTCCGGTTACTATTATAAGTAAAAATTGAATAAAACACACATATTAAGGTAGTTAGTTGATCTCATTTAAAAGGGTCATTGGGAATAAAATATTAAGTTTGTTACCCAAACTACCCTTCATCTTATTTATTAAGCTTGTGTTGTTGAGAATAAAAGGAACCATTGGAAAACAAAATTTGTATTAAATGAAGGGTATTTTGAGAATAATTTCCCTAAATAAGATGAAAGTAGTTAATTTTTGCTTATATTTTGGACCAAAAAATTTGAAATTTTTTGCTTATATTATTGATCAGAGGAAGTATCTTAAGGGTACTGATTAGCATCATTCTTAATATTTTTTATATCAAAATAAGGAAAAAATTGTTGAAATAATGGTAACTAATAATGATTATACATCACCATTCTCTCTGGTCACATTCACACTGAAGATCGGATCTCGTTATCCTTCACCTTTTTGGCTTTTTCTAATTCCTAAATGGAATGTTACACTCACACACCCAATCCCAACATCCTATACGTACTTGTCATCACGCCATGACTTTTAATTATATATATATATATATTGAAAAATGTTACTCTGGCTCCCCTTATTTGACAACTACAATATTGTAGTGCTACTGTAACGTTACTGCTGTTTATATTATTTTTTTACAAATTTTGACTTTTAATTTTTTTTAAAAAATTTAGTTTTTTTGAATACTAACATTTTTGGTTAATTACGTGCAAACATCTGATTAATTCAGTTCATTATATGGTTAATGGGTCATCCTAAAGCTTACAATCATTTTTCACAACTATATAAATATTTGGTTAATCACGTGCAAATATCTGGTTAATTCAGTTCATTATCTGGTTAATGGGTCATCCTGAAGCATACAATCATTTTTCACAACCATATAAATATTTGGTTAATCACGTATAAATATTTGGTTAATTCAATTCAATATATGGTTAATGGGTCATCCTGAAGCATACAATCATTTTCCATCATTGTACATACATTAACCATATAATGAACTGAATTAACCAGATATTTGCACGTGATTAACTAAATATTTACATGGTTGTGGAAATTGATTGTAAGCTTCAGGATGACCCATTAACCAGATAATGAACTGAATTAACCAGATATTTGCATGTAATTAACCAAATATTTACATGATTGTGTAAAATAGTTGTAAGCTTTAGGATGACCCATTAACCATATAATGAACTGAATTAACCAGATATTTGTATGTAATTAACCATAAATGTTAGTATTTAAAAAAGCTAATTTTTTTTTAAAAGTCAAAATTTGGAAAGAAAAAAAAAAGTACCAATACTGTAACGTTACAGTAGCACTACAGTACTATAGTTGTCCCAAATGGGGAGTCAGAATAACATGACTCTATGTATATATATTCCCCATGTCCCGTCATTGGGTAATAAACTACTTCCAGCACATTTTTTTTTAATAGTCCAACTGATTAGTGATTACACGGTTAGTTGTTAGTGGAGATGGGGACGGGATTGAACCCCATATCTCCAACTTATTAAACTTCTTCAAATATCTCTTAGCTTACCAAGTGAGCCACCTAACTAGCTATCCAGTACTAACTCCGATCCTTAATATAAGAAAGAAAATCCTAAAACATACAGATTAAGAAAATATATTGAAATGAGCTAATTGTAATTAATATTCATATAAATTTTCAAAAATACCCCTTCTAATTAATGAACAAACTCACCTGTATGAAAAATGATATATCTCGTAATTATAAATCATATTATAAATGAGGGTAATATTGGAAATTAACATTTAATATGTGTGAAAATTGATGCATGTATCTTATATTTTGGAGAAAAAAAAGTACCCATTTATTTCTTATAATAAGAACCGGAGGGAGTATTTTTTTCTTTTTCTTTTTCAATTCATCCTCAACTTTCATTCGTAGAATAATGAAAATGAATTCCCTGCACTCATTTTTCGACACATTCATGCATTCATCCTTTATTAATGTAACATTTGATCAATTATTAAAAATGTTTCAAAAAAATTAAGATTGATCTAATAGTATATTGATGTGTGAATGTATGAATGCGTCAAATAATGAATGAAGGGGATCAGGTCCCAGGATAATCTTGGTCCATGACATTCATACAAGTCAAGTTTCATAATCTTTATGGTATAGTGTTGGTTATTGAAGGTCTGCAGCACCTAATTTTGTGAACCGATCAGCCAAAAGACTGATACTTTAACTGTTAAAGGGTCTCTGCAGGGCTTAGTTAGGTCAAAGAAACGTATATGAGAAGTATCTTAGATATATATTCCAATCAAATGATACATATGTGGATTGTGGACCTATTCAAATATCTTCCACCAAGTTGAAAAATTAGATATCAAGTTAGCCATCACCGTAAAAGTTAGGCTTAACATCTTTGGCAGAATAGGTGTATGCTTCTGATAAAATGTTTCAGATCACGAATTGGCCCATCACCCATGTATGAGTGATGTATAAGCAGTCAATATATATATATATATATATATATATATATATATATATATATATATATATATATATATATATATATATATATATATGTATGAGCAATTCTAACATCACACTCCTCTTAGCACATCCTCTATTATTGGGTGAATTTCATGTGGGGCCATATATTTTGGTGGGTCTCACATGAAATCCACCCAATAATAGAGAGTGTGTTGAGGAGGAGTGTGATGCTAGCATTTTTCATATATATATATATATATAGGGTGGGGAATGGGGATCGACTCACTCCAAGATCTTAATAAACTCATCGAATATATTGAATTTCAACAATCCAACCGTTGAATATTGTCATATTATCCTAACAATCATGCATACCAAATTTTAGAAAAATTAGACATTCACAGCCGTGTAATCTTATAGTCGACATTTACTCATATTTTTAGAAAATGTATTATATATTCGATAGAAGTTATTTGATGAAGTATCAAATATTTTTGAAATTTTATGAAACACTGAGAAGTTGATCTACTCAATAAGAAGTTTTAATTTGACGATCTGATTATTGAAATTCAATGTCTTCGATGAGTTATTAAGCAGAGTAGCTCTGACAAGAGTTACTCCTAGAGTAAGTGGATCCCCACCTATATATATTATGTGTGTGTTTTATCGAATAATATAGGATCCTTACCTAATCATGAACGGGGGTAATAATAAGAAAAGTATTAAGCCTTGGTAGAACTGGGCAAATGCAAGCAAAAGACGCAAAGTGGTAAATCGAGTAAACAAAGCCAAATGCTATGAGTATGAATATTTTAAATTGGAAATGATGAAACGCAGAGAACTTGACATGGACATAAGCATTCCCACGTCGTTTCACGAATGGCCTTTCGCACAAAACAGCATTTTCCTAGCAACATAAAGTGGAAAGTGAGAGACCATATACTATGTAGCATGCAAGATCCAGTTAAAAAAAACGTAAAAAGTTGGTACACTTTCTAATTATTTTAATTTAATGAAATTAAATAATACTTTTTTTTTTGAACTGATGAAATGAAATAATCTAATAATCATAGACTTTTTTAGTAAAGTAGAGTTAGCCTATGATTTATTTATTTTTATAGAAATTATTTGATGATAATACTATATCGATCTATTTAAAATAGAGCCATGACATCGAAAAGGGTTGATCATAATGTAAGTAGATTATGTCTTCTAGACGAATTTTACTTGTAACATCAGATGTTTGAATCTTGAAGTCGTCATTTTGAGGCTTTACCTAATTACAACTCCGGATCCAAAAGTTAATTAGTTTCACAAAGATAAAGGACATGCTTTGCCAAAAAAAAATTGTAGTTATTTAAAGACACTGTACATATGATGCATATTCGTTCATGTATAGTGTTTAATAATATTTATTCACACATGTTAAATATAACATGCATGCATCGTAGAGAAGAATATGGTGAAGGTGTATAATAATTAAGCTGTTCATCTTTTCGATAGATGATGTTGTCCCATTCTAATATCAAAATATAATTTCCCGTCAAAACTTTACACATAACCTAATTATAAGAAATTTCCAAGAAGAATTGAATTAAAAATCTTTAAGTTCATGCATACTAGTATACAAAATTAATACTCCATTTGTTTTAGATTTTGATATAACTGATTTTGAAAGAATTGATTATAAAAGAATTGATTTTAAAAAATTCGAGTTTAGAAAACTTGATTTGTGTTTGGTATGCTATTTTAAAAGTAAGTTTAGAAGAATTGATTTTGTTTGTATGATAAAGTAAAATCACTTTTGAGGTGTAAATATAAAGAATTTTTCAGATCCTACACCCAAAATCAAGATCTTTTTAACGGAAAAGGTAGAAAATCTTGCTTCTTCTAGAATCAATTTTACTTAATTCAGAATCAATTTTTTCAACGTAATTTGGTAAGCAAACACTCTCAAATCCCCAAAATCACTTTTACCTTCACTAGAATCAAGTTTTGGATGCCCAACATAAACAAATAGACACTAAGTCAATTAACACTTTTTTTTTGAAACACTTATTAATTATCACAATAAAGCTAACACTTATAAATAATGGCTCTATTTGAGAAGTCCAATAAGCTAGCTTATAGTTTATTTGACTAGCTTATAAGCTTGTTTGACTGAAATAGAGGTGTTTGGTAAACAAGCTTATCTCATTAGCTTATAGCTTTTCTTCATAAGCTAATTTATTTAGCTTATGGCTAGTAGCTTATAGCTTATTGACTTTTCTATCGTTTTTACCCCATTCATTTAATGAAATATCACTTTACAATGTTTATCATAAATATGTCCTTTTATGTCATTTTATATTTATAAGCTAGTTCAACCACTAATTTTACCAAACACTTCAAATTCAATCAGCTATCAGCTAAAAATTAGTGTATCGGCTAAAAATTAGCTTATAAGCTATTTTTCCCGAACAAAGCCTATATATATTGATACTTTTTTGTGAAAAATAATTTACGGGTGCAACATAGCTATTAGATTTGCTACTCAGTATATTGTAATAAAAAAAAAAAAAAAATTTGCTGCTGAGTAAATAGTATCTAGGGACCGAATATGTGATTAGCACGTGCGTTTACGTGGGTGAGGCCAACGCTGCACTACATATATAAACTGAAAGAAGAGATCAATTGCTTACTACTTCAACTCCTAGACACATGCCAATTCAATCCTCCGAAACGGTGATTGATAAGCCACTGTGTCGTCACGTACACTTGATCGCCGCAAAAAGCAGAAACCAAATTCAGAGAGAAAGAAGCCGTTTTATAGGACTTTGTCCCACTTCCCCAAAACACTCCTCTTCTTCTCCATCATTCCATTTTGTATAGGTGACTTTGATTTTTCTATTATCAACTTCTTCATTATATATGCATGCGTGTTTGCTAATTTATTTCTCTATCATGATATGCAGACCTGAAGAACGAAGTAAACTGAAGATCATTGTTTCCGAAACTCTTCCACTACTTCGTCTCAAAATGGAAGAAGCATGGAGATTCAGCTGGTTAAAGCTCTGCAACATGGTGGTGTTTGTGGTGGTGGTATCACTGTTCCCGTGGAACATGAAACAGAGTCAATGCTCGACTCTGAACAGCGAAGGTAAAAGGGTGGCACAGAAACCACGCCTCTGAATATTTCGACTTCATGTTATTTTAAGACATGATCAGAAAATCCGAGTTTATTTTTTATTTTTTATTTTTTTGGTTTAAGGTTGTTTGAGAGATGGGTTTTGATGAAATCGAGGAAAATGTACAGGGTTGGCGCTGTTAAGGATGAAGGAGAGGGTGGTGAGAGACCCATTGGGAGCTTTATCGAGTTGGAATGGCGAAGATGGAATCATCAATCCGTGCTCGTGGTTTGGAGTGGAATGCTCCGACGGTAATGTTGTCACCTTGTAAGCAACCTCTTCATCTTCTTCCGCTTTCTTTATTTTTAGAAAAAAATGTTTTTGGTATAAGTATCGTCTTCATCTTATATTTCAAGTGTTTAAGTAACAGCTTTCTGTGTTTTAAATTGTCGTAGCGATTACCGTTGCGTTATGGCTCAATGCGAACCGATTGCAGCCGATGCAGTCTGCAATCATGGTCCAATATGCATAACTGATATGTTGCTGCCCAATCACGTGATGCAGTCCGCATTTTGAAACCTTAACAGCTTTTTTCTATATATTTTTTTTCATCTTCTAAACAATTTTTGATAATTAGTGAACAACCTTCACATTTATTAATGAAAGATGAGATGCTCTATATGTTGGTATACAAAAGAACAAAAATCTTGATCTAAAATGCATTGGTTTTCATTCAAGTATAATAATTTCACATACTTATTTGGGTTTCACATTTTTCTGTACTGAGGGTGCAGATTCATGAAGAAACCGTTTATGTGACAAATATATTCTCGGTAAGATAAATGTTGGAAATATAAAATACATTAATCTTTTTGATCTGATCCGAAAGTTAAATTAGATCTTGACTAATTCCAATCAAGCCCAAAAATATTATTTAAAGGGACCAAATTCTCATAACGCTATCATCAAACAAATGCAAAGATAAAAATAGAGAATTGGACCAAACGAAACAAATTAAACTCAAAATTATTCAAATGAGGGAAGATATCTGGAACTTGACACTTTGCATTTGAATAATAGGCTCTAATACTAGTTGGGATGACTGTTTCAATTAGGCTGGCATGAAGATAATGAGTTCATTCTTATTGAATAAGCTTATGATTCTTATTTATTTATCTTTGTTAATTGACTGCATAAAATGTCCAATGAGAATTGGTTATACCTTAATTAAGGACTATTAAACTTGCAGGAATTTGAAAGATCTATGTCTCCTGGGAACACTAGCACCTGAAACTGGGAAGCTGGCTCACATAAAATCAGTGTAAGAAAATATACAGGCCATTTTTTATAATGAAAAAGAAGAATTCTACAACAACCCTTGTAATACTAGAAAGTTCTGCAGCATTTTGCGCAACAATTCTTTCTATGGTGAAGTCCCTAAGGAGATACTACAATTAGAGGAACTGGAAGTTCTTGACTTGGGATATAACAATTTTAGTGGACCATTTCCATCTGGCTACCTTAGCAGCAATCCATCCCTGTCGATCCTGTAAGTTGATACTTCCTTGCCAAAATTTTTGTTGTAATCTTGTTATTTTCTGACTGAGTTTTGTCGCAACAATAAAGTTGCTACCTTGTGATCCGGAGGTCAGAAGTTCGAATCCTGGAAACCTCTCTCCTTATGAGAGTAAGGCTGTGTACATACCTTCCAGTGGGAGCCTCTCCTTTTTGGTCTCTCTCTCTCTCTCTTTTTTATTAAATTATCAAATTTGTACTGCAGTTTACTGGACAACAATGATTATCTTGCCAACTTGACTCCAGAAGTGTATAATCTCAAGACGATTTCGGAATTGCATGTACTTCAAGAACAACCAACTAGTGCCACCACTAGAGAAGCATGTGTTAGCAGATCTAATTTCTGGTGAGCAAATGGTCATGCAGCTCGAAAGAGATGTCCTATGTTGATGGCTAAATGAGACTTTGCTTTTACTTCACCTTGCTTTTCACTGCAGCATAGATTATATAAGAAACTTTTTCTTCTCTTTGAAGTCAAGTATTGCTTAAGTTGTTCTCTTTAACTGTGGGGTGCATCAGATTATGTTTACAATTGCCTGCTTATGACAGGCACATTGGCCAGCATGATGATATAGCATACAAGCGGCAACTTCTCCAAGCCACAAATGCTGCTAACACACTCAAAACTAAGAGGGTTGATGCCAAAGAGATTACTTCACCATCACCATCCACTTTCCCCTCTTCATTATCACCAGATTCTGAGCCTTTCTCACCATCTATATCGCCAGTTTCACCATCAGAAAGTCCCTCAGATTCACCAATAACATCTGCTCCATCATGGTTTTCGCTGTCGCCATTAAAATCTCCTGAAGTTTCTCCTTCACCATCTCCCTCTCCCTCTCCTTCTACTATCTTTTTCACTCTTTCAAACTCACCTTCACCTTTGGTGGCACCAACACCAGGCATATCACTTGCAGCAGATCCACCCACTGTTGCGTCGGCTCCCGCTCCATCTTCAAACCAAGGGGGTTCAAGCAGTTCAAAGCCAAAGCAACATTATGTGATTATTTGGTCTACAGTTGGTGGCTTCTCCTTCTTGATTTTGGTGTCAGCTATTTCTCTTGTTTGCTTCAGAAGTAGTAAGGTTGTAACTGTAAAACCTTGGGCCACAGGGTTGAGTGGCCAGCTTCAAAAAGCATTTGTAACAGGTATAATTACTTCCATTAACACCAATAGATTTCAAACTGCACAATGAATAGCAACTTCCAAGAACAAAATTTATGTTCTTCTCCACAAGTATATTTATTTATTTGAGATATGCATACTCATTGAGCATGTATGATTTAGGTGTTCCAAGTCTGAAACGAGCAGAACTTCAAGCAGCTTGCGAAGATTTCAGCAACATTATCGGTTCTCAGCCAGATGGGACTGTTTACAAGGGAACTCTATCTAGTGGAGTTGAGATAGCTGTAGCATCCTCTGCAGTCACTTCATCTCAAAAATGGTCAAAAAATATGGAAGCTCAATTCCGAAAGAAGGTATGCAGGCAACATATGTAGCAAATGCACCAGCACCAGTTTTAATTCTGAACTTGTTCCTTTAATGATTGCAGATAGAGGCGTTATCGCGGGTGAACCACAAGAATTTTGTCAATCTTATTGGGTATTGTGAAGAGAATAAGCCATTCACAAGGATGATGGTTTTTGAATATGCTCCAAATGGAACGCTATTTGAGCATCTACACAGTGAGTGCCAAAGTTCAAAATTTACTCATACGATTATATCGATGAGCATATGCTTTAAGAATGATCAGAACCTAACTTGCAGATATAATGGTGTATCATCCTCATATTACTTGATACTTATTAGTAAGAATTATAAACATAACTTTGATCGGCTACTTTTTGTGTTACAAATATAAATAAACTATTCTTAGGCCTTCACTTTACATCTTCATTCCTCAACTATTAAGTTTATTATTTTCATGATATTGTTTCAAATATTCCTTGACCAAGCACTGTGAGGAGGGTTTTTGCATTAGAAAATGTTGTGCAAATATAAGTGAAAATCATTCTTGGGATTTTACTTCAAAACTTAAGCTTTTAGTTACATTGATCAGTTTGAAAGTTGTTTGCATGGTAACACAACCATTCATGTATGTCTTGCAGTTAGAGAAGCAGAACAACTAGATTGGGTAATGAGAATGAGGATAGCTATGGGAATAGCCTACTGTCTACAGCATTTGCATCAGCTGACACCACCCATTGCTCACAGAAACCTGCTATCTTCCTCTATATACCTGACTGAAGATTATGCTGCTAAACTCTCAGACCTTAGTTTCTGGAATGACATAGTTGCTGCAATGAAGGGTTTTGAAGCCACACAGCTTATGGAAACAACTTCAGCATATATAAAGGGAAATGTTTATAGCTTTGGGGTAATATTGTTTGAGTTGGTTACAGGGAGAATTCCCTATGCTGTGGACAATGGCTTTCAAGCAGATTGGGCAGCAGAATATATAAGGGGGCAACCTTTGAGAGACTTGGTGGATACAAGTCTGATCACTTTGAGAGCAGATGAGATTGAGAAATGGTCTGAAGTGATTAACAACTGTGTGCACCCAGATCCAGAAAAGAGGCCAACAATGAGAGAGGTTACTGCTAAGTTGAGGCAAATCACTGCTATGGGGCCTGATGGAGCAACTCCAAAATCATCCCCTTTTTGGTGGGCAGAATTAGAAATTATGTCCCCTGAATTAAGTTGAGACATTAATCCATAAATTACTCTGAATTTGGAGTTTCAAGCCATCTTTTAAATTTTTTTTTTCTCGTCGTTTGTATTAGTTGTGTTTTATATTCTTCTTTTGAAGCTAACAGAAGAAGGGTGTGTAACATGAGACAGCTTTTGTCTCACAGTAGTGGAATTGATTTTTGTAAATATTTGAGGAATCGAGAGTACTTCCTTCTACCCTTTCTGTTTTTATGCTTTTCTAAAGGAATTTTGTTCAGTGTGGCAAAGGCTAGTTGCAGGGCAAATGGTTGTTATGTATGTCTGCAATGAGAAGGAAACAAGTTCCACCATTTTGTCATATGAAGACATTGTCAAAATAACAAGGAATGGTTCTTTTTGAAAAGACTAGCTACTCTCTAAAGCCCCCGGGGCTTGTTTCATTATTTAACTAAGCTTAAAGATAAGATACATATTGGAGATAGGGGCAGAGAAAAAATAAAATAAGAATAGATTCTCTTTTTGATAATGTATTTTTGAGTTTACCTAAAGTACTTTTAAGTACTTTGGACCAAGAAAAACAGCAAACCGAGTACATGGTCAGTTGGTAATTCAATCGAATCTGTAGTGTACATCCACTTGGGCTATGGTGTTCCTTTTAAAATGGACATGTGAATGTCTAATTGCAAGGCCTACTTTGAGAACTAGTTTCTATATGTTATGTCTTCCATCGTTGGCAAAACAATGCAGGAAAAATATATTATGCATTGTAGGAAACAAGAGGTGTGAATCTCTTTATAACACTTTAACTGTACAAAAGGATGTGTTAATAGTGTGAGACACTCTGTGCATATGGCTCACAACAATTCTTATCATATTAATGGGGTTACTATGAAATTCTCCTGATTTACACATGAATCATCCTCCTATTTGATAATGTAAACACACGACTGAATCTCTTTATCTATCATTATCTTGATTCACCCATACAAGTATTGTTTCTTGGGTTTTGTTTCCACAATCCATGTCTTCTATCCCACTCCATCTTTGTTTTTAGATGGTTGTTGTGAGGATTCTGAGGGAAATCTCGGTGATGTCCAGCAATTGTCTAACCAAGATCTCCACATTTAATCTTTGTTGGTTGATGCACATAGTTTTAGATTAAAAGTTCAGTTTTTGCGTTCTTCGATACAGATCAAGTGTATCAGCATGGTTTGGGTCTAAGCAAAGCGCTGCCTGACAATCTTGAAGCGCAGACGATAGGTCTCCCATTGATTCATAAAATGCAGCTCGCAGATGAAGCATTTGCAGGTCAGGCTTGAAATTTATGGCCTTTGTGAGTTCTTCTACAGCTTCAGTTTCTTTTTGCTCATCCATCATCACTGCTCAAATATGATACTTTAAGTAAAATAGTTGATTTCACAAGTGATGTGTGTGTTTCTGGAGTATGGAGTAATCATAAAAGTAGAATTTGAAGTGCAGGTTAAATGTGATAACTGATAAGTAGCTTTGCATCAGATTTCCTCTTTGTTTCCATTTTTGGTTTGGTGGCAAAATATGTGAAGTTGATAAATGGTAGAAGGGACTAAAGTATCTCCCTATCGTATTTACCACCTACTCACTAGACCTAAAACTTAAAATTACAAACTGAAACAATATAGAAGATTTTGGGCAAGCAAAGCAAAGGCAACAAATAAAAATAACCGTCCTTTCGGAATTCAGATCCAATCAACTTATTACTTAATTTCAATGCAGATACTCAAATCTGAGTTTAAAGTAGTAATCAAACTATAAGGTCGAATATGCCTGTGGTGTTTTTTTATTTGTCAATTGCATAAGGACTAGGCTTAGAATAAGAACATAGATTTCAAAATAAAAAACACTTCATCCTATTTACCAGGTAAAGTTTTCACCAACCATGAGAAAAGGACTAATAAGTGATTGTAGATTAATATATCAAGACTGGCATATTATTATCTGAAATTTGTGTTTCTATTTAATAAAATAAAATGCCATATAGGAGAATGAATGATAAGGGAGGTACCTGCTGCCCTGTATCTATATGGATAAGTCCTAAAAGGATCTAGTTGTGTTGCAACATCAAGATCAACCTTTGCCATCTCACGGTCACAGTATTCTGACCGTTTTTCATACGCTGAGGCATTACTCTCTGCCTTCTCAATTAGCTTGGTCATCTCATCATATGCATTTTTTTGTTGATTTTTCTGATGATATACGCGTGCCAGACCTTGATGAGCTCTTGTGTGACTAATCGCGAGGGCATTCTTGTAGCATTCTTTTGCAAGTTCTAGGTTGCCACAATCCACATAAATACTCCCCAAGTTATTCAATGCCTGCAAAATATTGCACAAGACAATCAAATAACTGCGTAACAATTAACACAGACTTCATTAGCAATAAACACAGACTTCATTAGCAATATCGATAGTAGCATAGATCACTAACTTGTCCTTTGCGAAGATGATCTGAAGGACACTTCAGTGCTTCTTTCAGAAGTTGGATAACGTAAGAAGAAGGTTCAGGATCCATATTAGTATCTGCCAACACATATGCTTTTAGAAAAAAGGCTTCAAATGATCTTTGAATTGTAATGGATCTGTCAGCCCTTGCTAGAGCTTCTTCACGATAGCCAGTATCATATAGAATCCATCCTTCATAAATTAGCCTTTCTTGCATGGAGCTAGAATGGTTTCTGGCCAACTGCAAACTGCGCATTGCAGCCTTTTGACAGTTTAACCTGAATTTCATGGAAGTGAGGAATTCTCTTGAAAGTAGTAACTAATTTGAAGACAGAATATAGCTACATTGTGCAGACTGACCAAGAAGCATTTAAGTGGATTAAAATATCTAGATACCAGAAACAACATTATGGACATTACATAATGTTATAAGCATGTCAAACACTCAAATTCAAGTCCTAAGGACCCAAGACAATGTGCAACAACCACCATAAGAATTGAAAGTTAGACAAAATAGATACTTATAGTTTAGTTCTACAGAAGCTTACCTCAAGAGGAGTAGAGACTTGCGAAACTCTAGCAGGCTCTTTCTAGGCTCATTCTCTAGCATCCGATGTATAATAGCCAAAGAACCAACATCATCTACAGAAGACCATTGTTCATATAATTGCATCCAGCAGTCAGCCTGACTCTTCTGATGCTGAACTCCACAGCTTAGAAGTTGGACCAAATGTTCCCCTTTGATCTTCCCATGTAAAGTTATGTAATGAGGTTCTATACTTAACAATACCCTAATATCTCTCATGGCACTGTCATAATCCTCCAATGCTATATACAACCAAGCCCGCAATTCTAGGCAATCCGGGGTGAGCTTGAATCCAATAAATTTATCTAGCTCCATAATTCCTTCCTTTATCTGCTTCTCCTCCATCTTTGCCAGGGCTCTATACTTATATGGAAATGAAAGGGAGGGATCCAATTCAGTTGCAACATCCAAATCAAAACTCTTTTCCCTACCCATATTGTACAGCGAACGCTCCTGATACATCCACCCCGCTGGTTTATACTCAAATATGAGAGAACTAATTAACTTATAGGCTGAATGTGGTTGACCCTGCTTGTACTTGCTTCTGGCCACACCAGCCATAGAATAAACATGACCTGCCTCTACTGCTGCCTCAAAACAATGCTGAGCATCTTTATAGTCTTTCTTTTCGAGCAGCACACACCCCAATTGATGGAATGCAAGGGCCTTCTGCCATCTTTCTGTAGCACACTCCCCCAATCTCTCCAATAAAATCATTGCCGTTTTCGATACCATGCTTTCCTCCATAGCCACCTGGCTCATGAAATAGTACAACAAGAAAGACGTGTATCCCACCAAGGCCAACCTTTCCCTTGCCTCAGAACTACATAAGATTTCTACCACCTTTGAATTATACAGAGAATTAGGAAGCTCCCTAAGCAACACTTGCAAGCAAGACCCTACAAGAAGGGTAGCCCCCTCTTCCAATCCATAGTCAATAAGTATGAATGCATCTTCAATATTTGCAACAATTGAAGCCAAATGGGCATCACAAGCAGACTTCATCTCCTCACAACAAAACCTATTGGCAAAGGACAGAAGCTCCAAAACAGTCATGGGACAGAAAAGGTCCAATCTTTTGGTCCTACTGTAAAATTCCACTGCCCTCATCCCCTTTGGGCATATCCCATTTCCTGAAAAGTCAATCTTACTCATTTTGGACTCTGCAAAGCCACCATATAACATAGCATTTAATGGTTCTGATAGTTCTGCAATCCTGCACCTAACACAATTAATTTCTTCATTCCCAACACAAAATGAAACATCACCACTTTCCTCATCTGGCAAACACACATTTTCATTGCAAGTTTCATGATTTGGTTCTTGCTGACACTGGCACCTATCATTGATTGAAAAGGGACTAAACCCATGTTCCAAATTCTTCTTTGGACATTCAAGAATGTATCCACCACAGTCCATTGAAGATACCCCAACAAGCTCATCATCCCTCCTCTCAAACCTCAACCATGCAGACAGCACAACCTTGGAGAGAACATCCTCAGCGTTCTGGCGTGCCGTCCTGAGACATCTTCTCAGAAGCTTCTGGTCTCCAAGGCTGCACAATAGAGAGTACTGTTCCACATACAGTGATGCTTTCTGGGACTGTGAGCAACACTCTATGCGATGATAGAGTTCTGCTAAGGTCTCTACAAGATTGATGGGTTTAAGGTGAGGTTCTATGGAAGGTTCAAGGGTGTCAGCGGAAGGAAGCTGAAGAGGTGAAACATGGTTTGCAACTGCTGAGGTTGAGTTGTTGGTGCTGGATTTGTACTTTGAACAAGATGGTTTGGTTCTGTATCTGTTAAGGTGAGGTTTTGTGGCAGATACAGAGACTTTCCTGCTAGTGCTACCATTGGTTTCTGATGAAGAACTGAGAGCATGAACTTGTTTGCTCTTGAGAAGTTCAGTGAACTTCAAACCACCCATTTCTGATGAATATTTTTGTACTTTGTTTTCAACCCTTATTGATAAAGTGCTGAACTTTGAATGAACATAAACTTGGGGTGTGAGCCTTTGAGGAAAAGAAGTTCATTTTGTACTTGCAAGCAAAAAATTCACCCCAGAGAGAGAGAGATAGAGAGAATGAAGGAGGTGAGTTTGATGGTTATAACCTCAACAGGGTTTTAGCAGAAAAGGAATGGTTTTTTTCTTGGTAGTACTGTTAAAGTGAGTGGTTTGAAGAGAAGAGAAAGATGATGGGTGATGATGAAGACCAATGGCCTAAAACTGAACTAGGCATTTTCTTTTTGGCTAAAAAGGAGTGAAAATTAACTTAATAAAGGATTTAGACAATGTATGTTTTTTAGAAGAAGAGAATTGGACTCAACAACACACAGAATGAAAGGTATCTATGGGGGAAAGGAAAACCAAGCAGCTAGTAGTTTTCTAGCTGATCAGGCTGCCATGGTCAGCCAGCAAAACTAACAACTCCATTTGTGCCTTTACAGAAAAAGCCAAGGGGTCCTTCAAGAGAACCAACTCCACTTTGGGACATCAGCATTTGCATTAGTTTGGTCAACTGGTTAATGTTCTATCTCAAAAGTTAAAGTCTTGTTAATTAAACCTATGATCGAAAATATAGGTGAATTCTGAAAATATATGTTATGTTATTTTTGTCTCTTTTTTTACTGCTATTAGTTGATTATATATGGTACCAATTATTATATTTATAATTTTCGATAATATATATATTGTTACAAACTGATAACTAAAAAAAAGAGATTTTGTAATTCATTCAAAGCAAGATCGGAAATGAAGTTCAACTGAGGAAGAAAAATAATCAAATATAAATATTGGCTTTATTAGTATTATTCAAAATTACTGACTATTACATTTACAGTTATTAATATAATATATAACAATGATATAACTTATTGACAGGGTAAAAGAACTATTATTATTCTAGTTAAAGTTGCAGATCCATCACTGTTGGCGAGTCACCGCTAGCACCACTCTCATTACCAAACACAGAAGCCAACTTTATCGTGGAAGAGTATGTAACCCTTTTCCTTTGTCGAAAGAGAGAATTGAAAAGGTTAGGAAAAAAAAAAAAAAGACTAGCAAGAAAAACATTTCTGAAAGTTAAACACCCCTTATTTAAGAACGAATTGTTCTTTGTAAGCTAGCCGTCTTCACCTTAATTTAGGATTCATTAAACTTCAAAAATTGGTTTAAGATAGAATAGCATGTCAACCAAGGTGCACAAGGTGAAGCAAGTTGTGTAACCAATCCAATTATTATTTTTAAGTTCAGCGGTCTAATCAACACCAAACAAGTATTAAAATTTCTTGTAAAATATCCCCCCTCTTTTCCAACAAATGCAATTCACAAACTTATCTTGTAATGGCTTTGATCATATTGGTTGAATGTCTAAATCATACATGGCTTTTTAATTACTTGTTTTTCTTGAGGGGGAAAACGTATAAGGTGATTGAGGAACGACATTTCCTTCTGTAGCCTGAATATACTATCATATATTCTTTGTACATCATATGATCAAATTAAGATAAATAACATATAATAATATGTGCAAAAATAATTAAAAACGGTCCACTACTTCTCCATAGCACATGTATTTGCGTGGATAGGTCAGAACCTAATTGCTCACGTCTATATAAATTGATAAAAATAAAATCTGAACAAATAAGCCAATGATGGCTAGGTCATGAACCTAATTATTGATGGTTTATAGTAGATCTAGCAACAACTTTAAATAATTTAATTATATCTTTAACATCATGAACCATATATTGGTGACTATTCTACATAGAGATTCTATCAATTAGTTGTATCTATGATGGGTCATGTATGTACAAAAGAATAATGTCTGCTATCAACACAAGTTGGAGTTCATGTTAGAGGAACTAAAGCTAACAGGGAATATATACCCATATCAAAATAGCAAAATGACAAGAAAAAGGATCGCATCCCTACAATCACCATGTGTCACTACTTAATTAAGCTTGTTCTTTTTCTAAAGCTGTCCCACAAGGAAAACTTAAAGCAACTCGCGGACAATGACTCAATTTTACTTTAGAACACAATTCCTCTAATTTATGCAAATATGGATTGTTGTTAATTTCTGTATGTGACTTGATTTAAGTTTGAAAAATTTTGTAGGATGGAAATTAAGTTTTTTATCTGCAGTATCTTTCGGTCAATCCTCCAAGCGATAATACCCCAGCTTTTGGCACAACTTACAAATTTTAACATAATATATATGTTCATACTACACACATACAAGAGTTTTTTTTCTTTTTTTTGACAAGATACACACACACACAAGAGTTAAATAGGCTTCTTATTGTTTACCAAATAAATAAATAAAAAGGCATCATATCATTTCTATTATGAAGCAAAATCAAGGGAAAATAGTTTGGGAAATTCTTAATGCCGAAGATAAACTTTGGGTTAGTATTCTCAAAGACCTTTACATTAAGAATGATGACATATTTAACTCAGTAAATGTTAGGGGCTCTCCTATTTGGAATTCTGTGGTTCGTACAGTTAAGGCCCTTAGTGATGGTTTAGAGTTGAAAATTGGGAATGGGAACACTAGCTTTTGGTTCGACCCTTGGGTTTCGAAGCATCCGCTGTGTGGTCAAGTCTCTTATGTGGATATTCACGACCTGGATAAGAGGATAAAGGATGTCTGGAATGGCACTGATTGGAACTTGGCTGGGCTATACACCCCCCTATCTCAACAGGTTTGTGATAGTATCTCAAAAGTTGTCCCTTGGATGAATGATGAGGTTCCGGATGTGTGGATTTGGAGGAACTCGATCACTGGAGTGTACTCAGTTAAGGATGCTTATCAATGGCTTTTGGAGCTTAGAGATGTTCAACCAGTAGACACTAGATGGAGATGGATATGGAGAATCAAAGTGCCATCGAATATCCAGTTCTTTATATGGCAGATTTGTCACAAGTCTGTCCCCACTAGGAGTATTCTTCAAGCTAGAAGGATTTCAACTAGCAATATATGCCCGGTTTGTGAAACTGAAGTTGAGACTATCAACCACTGCCTCTTTAGCTGTACTCGTGCTCAGGCAGTTTGGATTAGGTGTTTCTCCCAGCTAGTGGTTCCCATTGCTGATGACACAAGCATGAATGACTGGTTGCAGGATGCCATCCAGGGTCATGGGGTTGGCGTAGCTGTGGTGCTTTGGATGGTTTGGTGTGCTAGGGATAAACAAGTGTTTGAGAATTCAAAACGGTCAGTGATGGAGATCTGCTATCAAGCTGGTGCCATGTATTACCATGTTATGCGGTCTTTCAATGACAGTAACAATATTGGCATAATGAGGGAGGAGAGGATCATCTCGTGGATTCATCCCTTGAATGGTGCATTTGCGTTGAATGTTGATGGTAGTGTCTTTACTGATTCTGGGGAAGCTGGGTTTGGTGGTCTCATACGTGATTGCATGGGGAATTTTCAGTTTGGCTTTTTTGGAAGTCTTGGCAAGTCCAATATCATGCATGCGGAAGTTGTCGCAATTTACCAGGGCCTCCTTTTGTGTTGGGAGAAAGGCTATAGAAGAGTCACTTGCTACTCAGATTCTTCTCATGTGGTGGATTTGGTTACGAAGAACATGAGCATTTATCATCAGTTGGGCAACATTGTAGCTGATATCAAGAAGTTGATGGCCAAAGACTGGGATTGCTCTCTCTTCTTCATATCCTCAGGTCGAGGGTAATTTCGCAGCTGATCACTTAGCCAAGAAAGGGGTCTCTAGTGAGTCCAATATGGTTGTGTTGCAAGAAGTGCCAACAGATTTGATGCCTATTTTACGTGCAGATGCAATGGGTGTGTCCTACACCAGGCATTAGCACTGTTTTCTTTGTTTTCTCTTTGTGTTTTGTTTCTCATTTGTAACCAAAAAAAAATCAAGGGATATGTTTCTATTAATTATGTAAAAGGTTGAATCATGAAAAATAGTTTAAATTATTTTTTAAAATATAATATATACTATTTCATTAATGTGAAATAATTTTTTCACTTTTTAATTTTTTTTTTTATTCAAGTCCAACTGATCACATCTTAATTGAAGACTGATATATATTTGAGTCAAGAAGGAACTTTTATTTTATTAGAATAATGTTTATATTTTAAGAAGAGAGATTGAGAATATTAAGGCCATCTTTATTGGTTTATGTTTTGGGGTGCTTAAGTTGGAAGAACCGGTGCTTGGAAAAAAGCAACCGATGTAGGCAAGCACCCCAAAAGTGGGGAGTGCTTGTACAAGCACCCGGATCTTGTGAATTTTTGACACACATTTCCCTTTTTTTTTTAAACAAATAGAATTGTAAGGATGTGGGGCTACTGGTGGGGTCCATTTAAAAACTTTTTATAAGTTGCTGGGTTGGAGAGATAAGGTGCTTAAGTTGTAAAATATAAAAATGAGTGATGTGTAATGGTAGGACCCATTTAAGAACTCCAAAGGGGGTGTTGGGATGTGAATGCTCTAACAAACGATTGATGAAGTAAAGAATAATTTTCTTATGTGAGACCCTCAAAAATTAGATTTCCGACTAATGCAAGTCGAGTTAGGAAGACCCATTTAAAAAGGAGAAATTCAAACGTCTTTATTTCTATTTACAAGACTCAAATCTAAAACAATGCTTAAGGAAAATCAAACTCCTTGCCATGTAGACCAATATGTGTTGGTATGATGAAGTATTAAGGTAATTAAAGATACAATCCATCCTGTATAATAAATTAAAATATTTCTTTCCTGAGAATCATTTAACCTCTTAAATTACTTTCTTTCAAAAGAATGATACATGTTATTTCTATGTAGTTATGCATACCTCTTATTTATTTATTTATTTATTTTTATAAGCATGCTTACCTCTTTTATAATTTAAGATACTTTTATCTTTCAACTTAGTTTTATATTTCTATAAGAATAAATTATTTATGCATATTTTCTTTACAATTCAAATATTTTTCTCTTTTGATTTATATTTATTTAAACTCAGATATCGTTAGGATCAAATTACTCTAAAATGACGTTTGATTTATGTAATGTTTCATTTTCAGGTAAAGGCTTAATTGCACTTTTGGGCCCCCAACTTTAGCTCATGTGCGATTTTGGTCCCCATTGTTTTTTTTCGAGCACATCTAGTCCCCCAATTTTTTGAAAGTTGCAAAATCAGTTCCTTCATCCAATTTCCATCATTTGTTGTCCTAGGTGACAAGATTGGTGCCACATGAAAAGTCCACACAATTTTTTTGATCAAGTAAAGTCCACACAATTTATTATTATTAAATAATTATTATATTTGAAATTATTAAATTTAAAAAATTTAAAAAGGTTCTTAATCATTTTCTTCCTCCCTGGTTTTTCCTCTTTTTTTTTTTTTTTTTAATTACGGTTAGGGTTAGTCCCTTCTCACTACAATTCATCAGCCTCCTCTCTGATTGCGCTCACTACCCATCACCCACTAGCTTCTCCTTTGGTTTCACTCTACATGCACAAGCTCGAAAACATGGAAGACATCGTTTGTGGGCACGATGTTGATCAACATGAATGCTAAATGTGGTCGTGTGGGGTTAGCTAGATTGATATTTGACCAAATGGGTGTCAGAAATTTGGTAACTTGGAACACTATGATTGATGGGTATATGAGAAATGGTGAAATTGAATATGCACTACAAATGTTTGATGAATTGCCAGTTAAAAATGCGATTTCTAGGACAATCTGAAAACTAAATTCCTAGCTTGTAGCTAAATCCCACAATAGCCTCCGTGGGTTGGGGGTTGGGGGAGGAGCGGTGGATTGGGGATGGGTGCAGGAACAGGGCTAGTCCTTGGTGATGTTGATGGTGAGGTAGAAGCGTTGGGTTGAGGAGGAAGGGAGGTAGTAAATTTTTTTTTTAATTTAAAATATAATAATTATTTAACATAATAAATTAAGGTGGACTTGCCATGTGGCATCTTACCTACCACCTAGGACACAAATTGAAGGAAATTGGATTAAGGGACGAATTTTGCAATTTTCAAAAAATTGGGGGACCAAATGTGCTCGAAAAAAACAATGGGGACTAAAATCGCACATGAGCTAAAGTTGGGGGACCAAAAGTGCAATTAAGACTCAGGTAAACTATATTTTCTGGAATATCATTCATAGGAATATTTCTTTATCACATTTATACATGAGAATAGAGCTTTTAATTTTCATTCACTAATTTTATTCCTGAACGGCTGAACACCTTTTATGCCTAAGAATATTTTTTAAAACTTATAACAAATATGAAAAACTTTTATATTTTATGTTCACATTCCCAAGTATATTACATTATGACTTATACCAAACACGGCCTAAATGTAACTTTAAAGTATTATTCACAAGACCATCCACCCATTTTTACTTGTATCTAAAGGCCCAAGATTCTCCACTTTAAAAATCGCCTAATCCCCCAAATCCCTTCCCGTGCTTTTATCTAAACTTTTCACGTTTTGATTCTCCCTTCTATCACAGAAACGAAAATTATTTCTACATATTAACATGCCTTCCTTTTTTGGAGGATCCCAACGTTTCTGCAATGATTTATTGCCAATGGAAAGTTTCTTGATTGGAGTTCTATTTGTTTGGTTAGAGAATTGCTGCTTGCTCTTGGAAGAATTAGTTCAGGATTGATATAAAGAAAAATAATAATATAAATTTTAGATACAGGATATAGTAAATATTATTCTAGTGAACATAATTGGCATACAGGTAACAGAATAGAATGCATGAATATTTGGGTTTTATCAAAGATACATTGCTAAAGTACTTGACATGTTGGCTATAATTTTGCGTAAGTGGTAGGAAAATAATTGCATAATTCATTTGAATCAGGTCCATTGCTTGGAGAAGTGCCTTAATTTGTTTAAGACCAATATATAAAGGGGGAAATTTGGTAAACATCAAAATCCGGTCGAAGCGATCTTGGTTTTAAAATATAACGGAACCCTAACGGATACTTAGCGAAACCATAACGAAAAAACCATAACGAAAAAGTATATGAAAGTGTATAAAGGATCCAATTACAAATTTTTTATGTGTTGAAAGACCTACTTACAAACTTTTAAAGCATAAGAACCTTTTTAAAAATTTCCAAATAGTTTCAGGACCTATAGATTAATTTATAATCTAAAAAAAGGCAGGGATTTAAGGCAAGCTGGAATAGTTCTAAGAAGCAACAGAGTTTTCTAAGCATAAATAGACATGCAATAATCGAGTATGAGGATAAGAACAGTAAACAATAACAATCAATATTTGATAGATGTGTTTTATGAAATGAATAATTATAATAGCACCACCATGATGAAGATGATCAAACCTAGAATTCCTTTCCTAAAAATGCTTCAAATACATGGTAATAGTAGCTACAATGATGGATTCGTGAAGGCCGAAATGCCTCGAGTTATTATTTTGCCTCAAACCAATCTCATTGATCAATTTGAGAGCAGCAATCGATGTTATATTTATATTCTTTTATTGCAAAAATTAAATAATAAAATTTATAGTAGAAACAGATAATTAAAAAGTATAAAAGAAAGGTCTGAAAGGCATGAACAAAAATCAAATTCTTGACAGGACATGTTTGTTTTTTCGTTGATGCAGTTCGACGTTTGCCAAAAAGGCAACAATCCGTGGCTTCTCGGATACCTGATTTTGGAATTCATGCACCACCAGCTCAACATGTATCCAAATATGCTTATCTCATAACAGCATGTTGAACCAATAATAATATATTATGAAAGGCATCTATCAAATGCATGAGTAATTCATTCCAGAGAAGCTAAGCTTACATACGCATTACTCCATTGCTCTGCCAATAGAATTGGTCCATTTGACACTACAACTATACAAAATTATACATGTAAGCAAGCACCAAGAAAACCAGTGCTTGTGGTATACAATGGAACAATGGCTACTAAACAAAAGGGTTGGAAAATTGGCATGGTATCAGCTTATTTTCTCAAAGCATTTTCACAACCCAAAGCTTATATTTTCTTATATACAAATATACAAGACAAGGTCCTACCAGATTTGCATCAGAGAGAGACTTACAGAGCTTGAGATAAGCATCTAAATTTCCAAATTGCTGGATCCTTTTCCTTAAACCTTGCAGTACAGCAACCCTATCCAAATACTCTGGATAGAATCCCAATTCAAGCATTTTCATGACTGTCTCCGCCGCCTCGTTAAAATGGCCACCTTTAATATAGCCTCTTAACAACCATGACAGACTTTTCTTCTTTTGTGGTGAGCTTGCGACTTCCATCCGGGTCAGCAGCCTTGCCGTGGCGGTGTCCTCCTTTTGTGAAGCACATATGGCAAGAACAATGTCATAGAGATCTCCATCAGCCTCCTTACCTACAAGCTTCATCTCCCACAACTGCCGCTCAGCTTCAATTCCACGACCGGCACATATATACATAGCTAGGAGCCTCTCGTGAATCACTCCATGAAGTGATGGGCTGCCATCTTGAATCACCCAATTGGACAAGCGCACTCCGTCGGATAGAATATCTGATTGGTACTTCTCTGTGAGTTCAACATCTTCTAGATCTAAATCAGCTATCAACCCAGCCCTCACAAAACTTTTCAACTTGCGTAAAGCTTTGGCAAATTCATTCAGCTCCTTAACCACAGCAGTCATTGCAACAAGGTAACTGTAGACCTCTGGTTTCAAGCCAGTTTCTCTAAATTGAATTACCAACCTAACAGTGCCTCTATAGTCACCCTCAACCTGGAAAAGAAAACATGGATATAGTAACTCATCCTTCTAATAGATACTTGGGAAGATAGTCTTGAAAATGAAACTGCAAGAAGTACCCGTGAAGAGTGATAAACAATGATGGCATGATGCTATACATTTGGTAATCTAAACATTGCTCCTCAAACATCACTGACACAAGTATCAGCTGCAAGTCATGCATTGTTCTTGACACAAATATGACTTAGAAATTTGAATTTAATATCTAGCCTCTAGAGAGTGTATTTGATTACCAAACAACCCAAAACAAGCTATTCCAGTTTATAAAAAACACATACTAATAAGTAATAACCAAAAAGCTCCAATTCTATATCTGAATGAGTGGGGGAGGGAAGAAAAAGTAATCCAAACCATTGTTTGGATGATTTCTAAGAAGGGAAAGAAATGGCGGGAGAGGATGGGAATGCATTCCCCCTCCTTGAAAGAACTTCCCAATTACTTAACATAGACTAACCATAACAATGAAAATCCACCAGCAATAATGTCATCAATTTGACTCAAAGCAAAGCAATATCATACAGCGAATACAACCCTACTTATGCAAAACAGAAAAATCTGAATTCAGCAACTCCAATTAACAAGACACCAAATCTTAGGCAAGAAACCAAATGATAAACAACACACATAATGACTCATTCCATTAAGATAATCTCCAATACCAAATTCAAAGTTTCAAACAAAGTCAATCATCAGAACAAGTAAAACAAGACACCAATTAGCAAATGCTTACCATCATCTTCCAAGCAAGATACCCAGTTGGCCCTCCTTTATGCCCTTCAGGGTCATCCTCCAAAGCATAAGGGATCCCACGCCTCAAAACCTCTTCTACAAACAACACAGCACCTTCCTTCTCCCCCATCTCCCAATACAATGAAATCACCTTCTCAATCATGCTAAAACCAGGCCTCAACCCCACACAATCCATGTCCACAAGCAAGTCAACGACATCAGTCACACCATGTTGTTCCTGAATCAGCTTCTTCACCCACCCACACATGAGTGCAACCATGAGCTCCATGGTCTCCTTGTCCACCCTATTCTCCTTCCTAAGCCAATCAAAAACCTCCAAAGCACACCATGAGTCCCTCCCATCTTGGGAGAAGTAAACAAGCACGAGTTGCAATTCCCTTGCAGAGAGACGATCATTCATCTCTTCAAGGATATCAGAGGGTTCCCTTCTCATTCTCTCAAGTTCCTCAATTGCCTCAAAGAACCCATCACCCATTTCTTCTTCTCCTTCTTCCTCTTCTTCTTCATCACTGGTCACAAACTGGTCCAGTTCCACTGATTTGGTGCTCCTAGACCCTCTGATTGAGGTGGGTTTTGCAGCAATAAAAGAAGGGTTTTGGAACTTGCAGCTTCTAGTGGCTGAAACCACATCACACAATTTGAGGGAAAAAGCACAGCAAGATGATGAAGGAAACAACAAAGGGTGTCTTTGTTGTGGTGAAGAAAGAGAAGAAAACACACACCCCAATTTGAACAATGGAGTAAAAACAATCCCATGTGCATATGCCATTTTTCTTCACAAGGGTTTCTCTGTCTCTCTCTGCTTCAACAGATTTTCAATTCAGCGGCACAGTGAAGTGTCCATTCAATCTAGGCATAAAGAAAACTATGGGGAAAGGGAAAAGATTGAATCTTTGTTTCTCGGTTTATGTGAAGTGAAGTCAAATGAAGCCCCAGAAACTCCAAATAGGAGGAGGAGGAAAATAAAACCCGAATTTTCCAACAATTTCTGAGCAGCTAAACAAGGTGCTGCTCAAATTTAATCCATTCAATTCAACTAAGGAGAAAGAAAGCGACTTAGGGGAAAGATATGAAATATATTGGGTGATGTTGCCATACAGGAGAAATTTACAATAACAAGAACGCTGACAGCTGTCCGACACGGTTAAGGAATCAAAATAAATAAATAAAAAGTAAAAGTCTAAAGTGTCTCCTCAAATTTTTCGAGTAATCCAGTTTGGTCCCTAAAAAAAGAATAATTTGGTCTTATGATGGACAAGTTATTCCCACAAATTTTAAAAACGAGGGACAATTTGATCCCTCCGTAAGGATCAGATTGTCCCCCGTCTTAAAATTTCGGGGATCAAATTATCATTTTATTTTTTTAGGGACCAAACCGGTCTACTTGAAAAATTTGAGAGACCACATTTACTTTAAAAAAATATTTCTCTCGAAAGCAATATATTTAATATTATAAAAATAATTGCCTTTTTATGAATTTTTTAATTAAGTAATATTTTTAAAGTACTCGTTAACAAAACACTTCTAAAAATAATATTTAAAGAGAATGGGTTGGAAACTGTGTTTTGTCACCGAAACGAAACGAAACAAAGGACGAAGACAGCGTGAAGTTGCAATTTGCAAAAGTAAGGTTAGGGAGCAATTTAAGCTGAGAGGATACGTGTACCAACCGCCACTGCACACTTCTCACCGTTTGGTACGGGAAACTTAACAAAAAAGCGACACAAATGAGCATGAAATAAACGAGTCGATTAAATTATCAGTTTATTTATGTAATAATCAACTTCAAAGTTAGTTTCAAAAAAAAAAAATCAACTTCAAAGTTTCAACTTATTTGTTTAATAAACTTTTTCAATTAAGCAAAATGAGCAAATCCTAAACACACCTACCAATACGTGGTTGGACTGAGTAGTAACAGACTTACGTCTCTTAATCAAGTGATCAGGGGTTTGATCTCTGATTGACTGACTTTTGTATATGAAGAAAACTTGATTAAGAGATATCGGTTCTTCAATGTCATCCAGCAATTAGAGGGATTAATCTTCACAATTACACATTGATACCCTGAGAAACAAAAGAAATCCTAAACACACACTATGCGAAGGAGGCATATCAGGTGTGTGAATATGAATGAAAATAATAGGATCTGGATAAGATATTGTAATATTCATGTTTGTAATTATATTTTAAAAATGTACCCATATATGGGCTTATGCCAAAATAAATGGGGTGAGATGGTTAGTAATGGAGTGGAGTGGTTAAGATACATTGACCCATTGTTTGGGAGTTTTATAAATAATGGAGTGAGATGGTTGAGGATGGTAACACAAACCACTCCAAACCATCCAAAGCATCAATTTTTCATACCCTCCAATTTGGGGGGTTTGGGAGGGAATACTCCCATCTTTTTTATTTTTAAATGCAAAATTAAAATTTTATCCCTTCTAAACAAAACTTTGTTATGAACAATGAAAAATAAAAAGGGTAATATTGGAAATAAAAGTTGTAATTCACACCACTCCATTACTTACTATTGTGACTTCCAAATAATGGAGTGGGATGCCCCTCCATTCCTTCATTAAAACTCCCAAACAATGGAGTGGTATACTTTTACCACTCCACTCCACCCCACTCTAAATCACTCCATTACTAACCATTCCACTCCATCATCTCCAAAACTCCCAAACATAGCCTTAGGTAGTGACAAATCTTGTGTAAAAAATTGGGGGAGCTGCTAGACATCGACTAAAATGACGCACTTAAAATTTATAATTATTCTTGTACAATTTATAATTATTCATGCTTAATTTTATCACTCAAATACATAAAGTGTGTAAACATTCAATTTGTGAAATCCTAGTTAATGCTTGGTCATCTTATAATAGTCCTAGTTAGCGTTTGCTCATCTTGCAATTGTACAAATTATTTTAAGGGTGTTATACATAATTTTTGTTTAACTACATTGATATTTTTAAATCAATAGGGTGAATAATAATGTACCACAAGTAAAATATATGATAATTTACAGATTTTGCACATATATATATATATATATATATATAACACTCACTAAGATCTGCCATTGGCCTTGCGTCTCACTTTCTTCCACCCACTGACCATTGATAATTTAATGGATTAAAAAATATACAATTTCCAGTAAGCAATATTGGAATTGAAGCAAAGCTAACTAATTTGGACATGTGATGAGAGTGCACATTTTAATGGGATTCAATTTGAACAATTTTTACAATATATATGAAATCATTTTTGGTTTTTTATTTTGTTCCAAAATATTTAAAACTTTTAGATGACGATAAATTACAAAAAAATATTGCATTAATATATATATATATATATATATATATATATATATATATATATATATATATATATTGAGATTTAGTGAAAATTATGATATTGATGGTTTTGATTTATTTTCAGAATTGAAATTATTGAGAGAAATATTAATAAAACAAATTAATATTCCAATAGAAATATTAAACTATATCAAAAGACTAAATTCTTGTCCAATTGTATGTATTGCTTATAGAATATTATTAATAATATCGGTAGCAATTGTTACTATTGAAAGAAGTTTTTCAAAATTAAAATTGCTTAAATCATATCTTAGATCAACAATATCTATTATATATACAAAGTTAAATGTGCTCAAAGGGAATTCTCTTCTCTGGACGATGACACATCATCAAGCCTTATGTGTCAACACGAAAGGGATTCAAGGAATGCATATTAATGCATGTTAAATTCCTAATCTGACTTTGATTAGTACCTTCAATGCAAATTATCACATTAATATCAATTATCACATTCATATCAATTATCAAATCAACTCAGCTGAAAAATTTCCTAAACTATATGTGATTTGCATTCAAAATACAATATTAAGAATCCATAATGGGTTCAAATTTGTAATGATCCATATTTGTTCATTTAATTTCTACCTACCAATTATAGATCAAATTTTCAACGTTAGGTATATTTTTCTGGAAATAGTTTACATGTATGGGGATAAAAGGATAAATATATTTTCTAATAATGATTAACTTGCAGGGAAAAGAATAAAAAAACGAATAATTTTTTTTAAGAGAGAAGGTCTATAAATCAAATAGATTTAAAAATATATTATAATTAAACTTATATGAAGATTTATCTTTTATATTTTACATAACAGTTTTTTTTTTATCAAATATTTATGCATAATTAACCTCATAAATCAATAATTTGTAGTGTATAATTCCCCAACAAAAACTTTTAAACTAAAAATGTGAAATCAACAATTAGATATTTTTTGATGAAATCCTAACAAAACAACTTATTCCCCGTGCATGGCATGAGTAAGTTACTCTAGTTACAAGAAAGATAGAATGAGTTAGCCATATTATCTAATAGAGTGAAATATTAAAACTTTGACAAATACTTTCGCAGCTCAAAAGGTCGGAAAATAATATAAAAAATAATAATTTACATTATATTAAGTCTCTTTAATAGTTTTCCCCATGGCCCCACAATATCTAGGCACTGCCTTACGTGTGGGTAGCAACTTCAATACATGTACTCTTATCCGCTGGATATATAAGTACTCATGCTTTGCACATTAACCGCACTTTAAATAATTATAAAAATTAATAAATAAAAATATATTGATTAAAATACAACTATGATTCAATTGAAAAACTATTCAGAGATCATCCAGACCTAATCATAAAACATTACTATAACATAATAAGGCTATTGAATATAATGAATAATATTATGTTTGAACACTGAGTAAATGTTACAATAAACTTTTGAGAAACTAGGTTAGGTTACCTTTTTTTAATTTAATATTATAATAATATGTATAACATATATACATGTGTGTGTGCTTGAGGGGGTATGTGGTAGGGTGGGTACTAAAGTGCCCACACCTACATCCAACCCCAATTAAATTTTGTGGGTAATTACCCTACCCATCATGGGTAATTTTTGTGGGGTACCTGTCAGATTCGTCATTCACTGTCATTTATACGTGTGAACATCTAATAGCATGTTTGGATATGGGACAAACAGGTGTTTGCCCAGTGTTTGCTTCCCTCAATGCTATTGCTACTATAGCAAAGCTTGTTTATTTACAAAATCGTGTCCAAATTTATTATTTTTGGGGTGGGTAGAATTGATTTTTAGAGAAACAAGAATTTCTAACTTTTGCGTTAAGTATAATTGATTCTAGGTGCGAAACTCACAAAATTCTTTATATTTACACCTCAAAAGTAATTTTACTTTACTATCCAAACAAAATCAATCTTCTTCTATGAGTTTAATTTGTATACACTGCCAGTGTAAAGTTTTTTACACTGTCAACCAATTATAAATCATGATATTGATGACTTTTAAGATAGTTAAGATATGAATCAAACAATTTTAATGAAATGTCAAATTCTAATTGGTTGACATTGTAAAAAATCTTTACACTGATCGTGCATACCAATTAATCTCTTCTTCTATACCCACTTTCTAAAATGTCATTACCAAACACAAATCCATTTTGGATAAGATCCAATTTCTTTTTTCTTTGGTTCTTGCTTTTTTCCGTTTACTCCTCCACATTCTCTAGCACAAAGGTCATACTCCCTTGCAATTTGCAAAATTGATAAGGCCTTTTTGCTCCTCCACTCCTAGATACTATTTTTAGAATTTGTTTCTCATACCATTGTCTTTCCTCTCTAAAGTATACACTCCATTATCACCTATAAAAAGCCACAATGCATTCAATAAAAATAGTCTCACAAGCAAAATTTCTAGTTACATCACTCAGAGTTTCCATACTCATCCTTTCATGGCCATTTACTCAAAATAAACATCAATAAATTCATGCAATATAAATTACCATACAAACTCACTTTTACCATCACTCTACCACCAGTAACCATCTCCACTTTTCACCATTCTTTAATCATATCCCAAAGAAATCCCTAAGCCATCAAAAATTTTACCAAGCTTAACATCATATACCTGAAGATATCTTTGACAATCTCCCAACAGATCAACAACCCAAATACCCAATCAACCACCTTAAATCTATTTACCCAAACCACCACTCACAAAGCAACCCTCTACCTAAAGATATCTTCTTCAGTAATGGATGAGATGCCTTGAATTTTGTTAGTAGGCCGCTCCGAATTGTAACCTGACCCGATATATTAGAGCTCAAAATTTTAAGGAGAAAAACGAATAAGACATGGTTTTTCCTTGTAATTTGAACCGGTTTATTGGATTGCGAAATAAAAAACTCTCATACTACCTGTAAATGTAAGTTGCATTGATCGAACTATGTAGATCTCTTTGTGTTTTTCTTCTTTTGTTTTCTCTGATATGTTATTCTATTTTCTCGTCCCTAACAGTAACAATCTTCTTTTTGTTTTACATGTAAATGTTTTGTTGCTTGGTATGTTACATTGTAGTTTTTAACAAAAGAAAAACAATCTTTAACAATAATAATAATGATGATGATGATGATGATGATTAAAATTTCTGGACTTATAATTTGAGTTAGATATAATGTTTGTGGGCTAGCTAGTTGGTCCAACTAAAAAAGAATTCTGAACCTAGGCATTGGGTTAGATGTATTTTGGGCCTGACTCAATCACAAAAGCTACCTCATAGGATGAGGATTGCCCGCTATTTATAAGCTCTTATTAGATACTATCTCTAATCAATGTGGGACTTGGGTTTTTCCCAATACAACCTCTCATGCCCAGCATTATTAGGCTTGGTGCGTGGAAAACATGGTGGGTGACCCAACAATAGATCTAGGATAGCTCTCCCATATTAAATTTTGAGCCTAACTCAATCACAAAAACTAGCTAATAGGATAAAGATTGTCCACTAATTGTAACATGGTGAGTGGATAACATGGTGAGTTGCCCAACAATGGATCTATGATAGCTCTGATACCATATTAGATTTTGGGTCTAACTCAATAGCAAAGGCTAGCTCATAGGATAAAGATTGACCACTACTTATAAGCTCTTATTAGATATTATCTCTAGTTAATGTGGAACTTGAGTTTTTCTCAACAAGATGTATAATCTTTGGGCCAGGACATGATTACATACGTCTTTTGTTTGAAAAGAAGACTAGAAGAGGTGAGATTTTGTTTTTAATAAAATAAAATTCTGAACTTCGCCGTTTTTGAGTTTGGGCCTTTGAAAAAAAAATTAGTTATTTTAGAAATTAAAAATAGTGAATAATTAAAATTGAAGATTTAAAAAAAAAAACGAAAATGGAAAATGTTATAAAAAGGTTTTATTAGATCTTTTGTTTTAAGGCAAGAAAAACATTTTAAGAAAATATTATATTCAGGAAAAAGTTAAAATTTAATGAAAACCCAAAAAGAAAGAATTTGATAAGCCACTTTATGTAGTCAACAATATGTCTCATCTAATAATAATAATAATAATAATAATAGGATTGTAAGAGGATCCTATCTAATATGTGAATCTGGTGAAACTTGACCATACCAAACTAAATTAATTTTGGTGGTTCGAATTCATTCATTGGATCAGATTGAATTTTAAATGTTAAATACGAAGACAATTATTTCGGGTATCATATTCAAGAATTTTGAACACATCCAACCTGAACCGAACCTGTGACTATATAAAATTAACATATTGTTTTCTTAACATTTTTCTTTAGTTTTTTGAGATCGAGACAAAAGAAGTCCCTTAATTAGGCCCCTTGCCCTCGCCTTCGAACCCAATTTTTAGATGAACCCTTAGTCCCTATGCCTTCCTGTCTCCTTTCTTCCATCGGCATCTCCCACTCCATCCCTTTGCCACCATAAGTTCGCAGCCAGCCTGATTTGGATCAGATTAGAGAAGAACAGAAGATAGACGGGTACCTTTTAGATCAGAAAGAGCTGCTTGCTCAGGGTAGAAACCTTAGTTTTAAGGAAGGAGCTGATGGAGTTTTGAGGTTTCAAGATAGAGTTTACATACCAGATGTTCCAGAGCTTAAGATGTTGATCTTAGAGGAAGGACATCGAAGTGGTTTGAGTGTTCACCCAGGTGCCACTAAGATGTACCAGGACTTAAAGCGTATATTTTGGTAGCCTAGGGTGAAAAAGGATGTGGCTGAGTTTGTCTATGCGTGCTTAGTGTGCCAAAAGGCTAAGATAAAACACCAGAAGCCTTCAGGTAAGATGCATTCTTTGAGTATCCCAGAATGGAAATGGGATAATATCTCTATGGATTTTGTGTCTGGACTCCCTAGGACTCTAGCTGGTTGTGATGCTATATGGGTTGTTGTGGATATGTTGACTAAATCTGCTCACTTCAGCCCTATGAACATGGAGTATCCTTTAGAAAAGTTGACTAGGTTGTACATCAATGAAATAGTTAGGCTACACGGTGTGCCCTCTAACATAGTGTCAGATAGAGACCCTAGATTTATCTCTAGGTTCTGGAATAGTTTGCATGAGGCCATAGGGACAAAGCTTAGACTAAGTTCAGCTTATCACCCACAGACTGACGATTAGTCTGAGAGAACCATTCAGTTCTTAGAGGACTTGTTGAGAGCTTGTGTGCTAGAGCAATCAGGTAGTTGGGACAAGTTTTTGCCCCTGATAGAGTTCACCTACAACAATAGTTTCCATTCCAGTATTGGGATGACACCCTATGAAGCTCTGCATTGGAGGAGATGTAGGACACCTTTGTGTTGGAATGAACCTGGTGAAAACGTTGTGCTAAGACCCGAGATAGTGCAAGAAACCATAGAGAAAGTAAGAATGATCTAGGAAAAGATGAGAGCGGCACAAAGTAGGCAAAAGAGATATCATGATAAGAGAAAGAAGGCTCTCGAATTCCAGGAAAGTGATCATGTGTTTTACTCCAACAACTGGGGTTGGTAGAGTGATGAAAGCGAGGAAATTTACTCCTAGATTCATTAGCCCTTACCAAATTCTAAAAAGAGTTGGAGAAGTCGCCTATCAAATAGCTTTACCACCTTTCTTGTCCAACCTTCATAATGTTTTTCATGTATCCTAACTCCAGAAGTATATTCATGATCCTAGCCATGTGATAGTACCCAATACAATTTAGTTGAAAGAGAACTTGACTTTTGAGGTACTACCGCTTCGGGTTGAGTGGGGGACTACTGAGGAAAGTGCTACATGGGAGCTGGACAACAACATGATGGAATCGTATCCTCACCTTTTTGTCCAAGGTGAGTAGAAATTTCAAAGACGAAATTTTTATAAGGGGGTGGAACTGTAACACCATGTTTTCCATCCCCATGCTTATATGTGGTTGTTTTACTGAATATATGATGCCTATAATTGATGTTTTTGAACTAGATTATTAGGACAATGTTTTAGGATGGGTAAAAATGGTTTAAGGGGGATTTTCTAGTCAAAAATCTCTTCCTGACACATGAGCACGACCCCTTTATCATTTGAGCACAGCCATGTCGGAATTTGGATGTTTGACGGTGTTTTTGTTGACCTCTTGCTCATTCAGCACGACCCCCTGCTCATTTGAGCACGGCCGTGCTCAATTGAGCACAACCCCCTGCTCGTTTAAGTAGACCCCTTGCTCTTTTAGCGTAACCCCTTGCTGCTATTGAGCACGGCCGTGCTCAATTGAGCATGACCCCCTACTCGTTTCCTGGCATCATAAAAACGCTAGTTTTAGAGGGTTATAAGCCATAACCCTCATTTTGACACTTTTTCTCAATCCTTCGCCGTCAGGAACCCTTTTCTCTCCCTCCCCTTGAACCTCCTCAAGACTCTTGGTGTTTTCTCTTGCGATTGGAGAGTAAACCGCTCAGTAGTGTCAATTAAGGTAATCTTGTAAACCCTTTGTTAATCTTCTTTTGTTTTCTTGAATTGGGGATTAATTACTCCTCCTTTCTTTGATGTTCTTAACCAATATCCGTTGAACCATTCGAGTGGACCAAGTTTGGATTCGCTCAAAGTAACCGTAGATTAGATCTTCATACCAAGTATGGGGAGAAGTGATTAGTATAACATGTAGGTAATGGGGTAGCGTAAGATGAAGGTTAACCCATGACCCTGTTGTATGCTAAGGGCTCGTTTGGTGGTCAGGATAGGAAAGGGGCGGATAGGATAAGAGAGCAGGATAGGAGTAGGATAGGATATGAGCAGGATAAGCTGTTATCCTATCCGACGTTTGGTGTCCACCAGATAACCAACTGGATAGCATTGTAATTTTAGTATGAATTTTAAAATTTTCGTTTTTGTTCTGAATGTTTTTCATATTTTATTAGATTCAAGCTTTTTTTTATAATTTTCATTTTTTAAGTTTATATAAAAAGACAAAATTGTCCTTGTGATAAAATTACATATAATATTTTAAATTTTAAAATATTGTTTAACTAAAATTATTTTTTTATAATTTTAAATATTCATTTTTAGTTTTTACTTTGCATATAGTTAAGTTATTAGAATGTTTTTTTATTTATTTTTTAGTTTTTTACAATAATATACATTAATAAAATTAATTATTAATATTTTTATTATTTTATGTTTTATTATACCTTTTTTGTAACCATATTATATTTTATTATACTTTAATTACTTTATATATAAAATATTTTTATACTTTATTATACTTTTAAATTACCTTATCCTATCCTGTTGAGTTCTAACCCAGCTCCCCCCTCAGGATAAATTTTTAACTAGATGGACAGGATAGGATAGGTGACAGGATAAACTTATCCTATCCTGCTGGCTCACCAAACAACAGTTTTCAGACAGGATATGATAGCTTATCCTATCCTGTCTCTCTTATCCTGACCACCAAACGAGCCCTAATTGTCTATTTGATGTTATCTGCTATATGTATGTTATGATTTCGATATGATTGGCATGCTTAATTTATCGTATTGTTGTTGATAATGATGATGATGCCATGAATTGATGCCTTGGTTGTTTGGGTTGATGTTGTGAGATGAACGATGGTGTTAATAATACCCTAATTAAATACATGAGAACATTTATAGTGATATAAGAGTTAAGGGATATTTCCCAATGTTCATAAGACATGAACCGTAGTAAAGAGAAGTGAGATTGATGCTTAATAGCATAGTTAAGGCCTTAAGATTGATCCATGAGTACTTTAGGGATATTAATAATGAAACAAGAATTAAAGGATTAATCCCCAATAATTATAAGACATGGAGATTAAATAAGAATAATGAGACTGATATTTAATGGTGTAGTTAAAAACCAATAGGGCTGATCTATGAATGCCCTAGGAAGCTTAGCAAGGGTTATCCAACCCTTCTGCCCAGAACGGTACGACCATGCTCCAGTAAGCACGGTCGTGCTCAATAGACAGCACGCATGTGCTTAACTTAAGAGTAAGCACGCCCGTGCCAAGGGAAGCATGATCGTGCTCCCTTAAACAGAGCAGACGTTGGATAGGAACAAGGGTGGTTTCACCCAAATTGTTCCCTATGATAAAATAAGACACCAATCGAAGTAAAGGCAAGTTAGATAATTTAATGAAGACTTAACGAATATAACAAACACAAACGTTAAAGATGGTTAAGACGGTAACAATGGGTTACCGCACGTTGTTATGCTTTGGTGCTTATTGGCCAAACTAACCTTGATGCTTATTGGTCAAGGTGTTGATGATGTTGAACCTTGGTGCTTGTTGGCCAAGGGGGCCTTGATGCTTATTGGTCAAAGTGTTGATGGTGTTAAACTTTGTTGCTTAATGGCCAAAGTAGAGGTGGTGGTTTGATTGTTTGCTGTTGTTGCTCATGCATTCAGGCATTGGAGATGTTAGTGAGGGAAGTATAACATAAGGGAGGTCGTCCAAGAGTAAGGCGATTTGGCCATCCGCGGTGATTCATCCGAGAGTTAGGTGAATCATGGCCCCCCGTGGTGGTGCATACTAGAGTACGGTGCATCGGCTATCCAAGGGGTTCACCCATGGTTTGGTGAACTGCCGGCGTTGATGCTTATTGGTTAATGTGGATATGTAACTCCGACATTATCTTCCTGAGGTAGTTTTGGATCCACATGCATAATGGAGTAGTGGAATAGCACTGCATCACATAGCATACTTGATTGAGATGATATTATTGTGGTGAATGCTATTATGTTATAACATGCTATATTTGTGATGTATGCTCATCTTGCTAACTGCTCACTTGCCATTATGTTACATCGATTTCTTACTCCACATCCTTTGTTGTTCTTTGCATGTACCCCTTTTTGTTATGCAGAGGATGGTGAGCAGCCAGTTGAGGGGTGATTCTGAGGAGCCCGCTCACTCGTAGCTTAGGATGTTCCTTATGTTAGTTTGTTGTCCGATGTATTTTCCGGACTTTGGTTATACCAGCTCTATTATATGACATCGGGGTTGGGTTTATGTTTTCATGTTATGTTCTATTGTTCATGTTATGTTTTTATTTCCGCGTTGAGTCGTTTTGTTCATGTGGTACTCTCTACCCATGGTCTTTATTATTATGAAATAATATGCATGTGTTTCATTTTATTTTTTTTTAAATTTATTTCTTTTATCTCTTTATGATGTTTAAAATACATGTAGGGTAGAGGGTGTCACAATAATTTAAAATTAATTTAATTAAAAGATAGGGTAATACGATAATTTGATCCAAACCAACCCTAATGGGTCGGAGTCATGCAAAAAATTCACAAAACCCAATCCAATTTAATCTGATCAACATTAGTTGGATCAGATGGTAAAATACCTCAAAATCTAATCGAAATCGATCCGATTACAAAATAATAACAATAAACGATGATAAAAAATATTTTCAACAAAATAATAAAAGGGATTGATTTAGATGTGACGACTTGTTGGTCTGTTCTTTTTAGAGTCATTTTAACTATGACAACTCAATGGTTTAAGTTTTAAATCAAAATCTATTTTCCAAAATAAACACAAAAAAGCCTTTCTTAAAAGAAAATTAAATATCTAATTCACAAGCGTGGTTTTCCATCATACTAGAGAATATATAGGAGCAAAATCTTCATTCTATCAAACCAAAACTATTTTTTTTGTAATTTATTACGTAGTTTAAAAAGGGATAAAAATCAATAATTTCCAAAGTTACTAAAGTTTGCATGATTGACTTAAGGTACCATTTATAGAATGAGCGACATATGGTGCTAAGTGCAAACACTTTCCCTACTCGTAAGCGACTACCAAACTCGATCTTATTTCCAAAGATCAATTTTTCTTAATAAATGAGTTATCCCAATGTTTTTCCCAATTTAAATAAATTTTGGTGATTTTTTTTTTCCGTCAATCGCATCGCGATCTAGTCGCGTCAATTTGCTAGTCTTGTGCCATGATCATTTTAAAAAGCTGTTAAGCAAGATCTCTAGATAAAGAGAAATGCCTTTGATAGCTAGGAGTACACACTATGTCTCTAGAGGAGAGGAGAGACCAAGTTAGATAGAGGTGTTGGAAATTTATATTTCCAATAATTATGTGGGCTATATTGTCAATATGTGGGCTTATATTAGCTATTTATCATTAAGGGACTTAATTTATGTGGTCAAATTAGGTGATCCCGTTAGACTACCAAGTAACTTGATATGGGCTTAATGGGTAGATGCAAGTGTTGGCCTGTTAGGGGATCATGAGAATCCTAATAGGTTAAATATGCTAAGGAACGATTATGGTCTACAACACGCCAAATCAGAACACACCAAAAGAGAGAAAAAAGTCCCATTGAGGAATAAGGAGATTTGATTGAGGAAGAACCATAAGAGAACCCCTTTCTTGTTCATGAATGATTGTCAAGGTGATTCCACACAAGATGTTGATCAAACCTTGTTCGTGGACGATTGCCACATCCATTCTGTGAAGGTTGGCAATCAAGGTCATTCCTTTGAAGAACGCTTAAGGTCAGAAACTTTCGATGGATTCAGGTATCCCTTGAATCCTAGTAATATGAAATGATGTAGATCCTAGGCTATGTGATATTTGTGTTCTGGGATGTATGTCATGGAGTTTTCACTTCCGCATAAAGAGTAAAGAAAATCAGGAATTAAGAGTCTAAAGATTTAATTCCAACAAGAGGAATTGGAGAAGGAAGCTCCTTAGCCAAAACTAAATAGATCTATGAGGATTCAAAAGCTAAATATGAAATATATCAATGTAGTGCTTGTAGAAGACAATGGCATATCAAAAAAGAAAAGAAAAGAAGACAATGGCATAAAGGAATCGGGTACTTTTGAAGAAGCAACGAGCTGAGTCCAAGGAGTAGAGAGATGCAACTAAAGAAGCGATGAAGTCACTAAAACAAAATAAAACCTGGGAGTTAGTGATGCACCTACCAGAATACAACCCATCTCAAGTAAATGAATATACGAGGTGATGACTTGTCCCACTGGATCAGTAGAGTGGTACAAGACTCGTTTAATGGCATGAGTATTCTTAGAAGTATAGGTTAGACTATGATGAGACATATAGTCCAGCAGCTAAAATAACTACCATGCATGCACTAGCGGATCAGGACCCAGAGTCAGTGGGGGCAACTTATTTCCAAAAAAATTAATAATTAATTATCATATATATGAAGATAAAGACATAAATGTTGAAATCATAAAATTTAATGATTTAATTAATTTGAAGGTCCTTGAATTATTTGAGAATATTCACATAGGTCTCTACATTTTAAAAGTTTGTAATTGGGTCATTGAACACATAAAGATTTATAAATAGGTCCCTCATACATTTTTGTGTTAAAGTTTCGTTAGGGTTCCAAAAAGTGAGATGAAGAAAGAAAGGAAAAAGATAGAGTAGCATGAGTGCAAATAAATCAACAATGAGGGCAAAATAAAAACATTTAAAGTAGTTATAATTTGTTTTAAAAAAACATGCACACCCTTACCTGTGCTTGGTCCGCCCATGCATGTATTATTAGCACTAACAACTAGCAACTCCTGGAGGCTCTGGTAGTATGTCAAGGGGTAATTAACTTATTAATTACCACGGCTTAGAATTTCAAGTCACATATTCAAACAAACTTTGAACCAGGAAATCTTAGATTACCGCGGCTTAGATTGCAATCACCAGTTGTAATTGCATATGCAATATTGTAATTTTGGTAATCTTTACAATTGCATCACGATCACAATTTTATGACCACTATGATCACATTTTTATTTTTTTAAGCAATTGTCCACAATTATAATAAACTCAACATAACTGTAACCACGACCATAACCATAATTTAAAATCATCCTCATGACACATACGACAAACTTTAGAAATATGCATTGTCAATAGTACTGCAATTATTAATGAAGCATAGTATGAGACGACCCAAGAAAGAAATCCCATTCAAACAATACTTTCATGGTACATGATGGATATGGTTTGGATTCCATGCAGTTTCGTTTATAAAATTCGTCTGCATCACAGGCAGCACGGGCAGAGTCTCGTCCGGCAAAGGTGGAGGCATCTGGCTTTGCTCTTGTGGTAATTCGATGTTCATGTATGGTGTATCATGTCCACTTGGTGCTACTTGAAACGCTTAACAAATTAAAAAGTAGAAGGAAATCAGGTGAAGAGATATATGTATGTATAAAATATGCATTTAATAAATAATGAGTTTGCATTGTTATACGACCAAAAATTAACAATATAAGATTATTACAAAATACAAACACACACACACAAAAAAAGAGATTACTAATCATAAACAGAAAAGTCTAAGAGAATTACTAAGGATTTAATGTATATACACTGACAGTGTAAAAAAGTTTTATACAGTCATCCAATCATATCTCATCACATAGATATTGAGGGAGATATTTTAGGAACTAATATAACAAAGTGGCATAATGATGAAATATAATTGGACATTTGTGTAAATTTTTTTTACACTGTCAGTGTATATTTATTAAACTCAATTACTAAACAAGTTAATGCCCATATCATAAATAAAATCAAATAAAATAAACGATAGACCATCAATTCAATGATTATTATATAATAATTATATCAGCAAAGGCTCTACTAAGGTCATACCATGATCATTATTAAATTAAACTTCTTATTCGAATATAGCTCTTTCAATCTAAGTTATAATTTATGTTTTTTCGTGCATTATATATAGCCTTACTTGATAACTCGAGAAAATGATAATTTTAAGGTTTATATAAGTTTTTGGTCCCTACAAAATTCATCAAATTTGGTTTTGGTCCCTGTGAAATTTTTTCTTAGGTTTTCGTCCCTCTAATCTTACAAATTTTGCAAATAGTCCCTACCGTCATCTTTTTCTGTTATCTAGTACTCATAGGTATCGAGGTAATTTTATTTTACTGTTCGACTTGCTGTAAAATTTGGCCATAAAATAGAAACAAAATCATATATTAGGGACATAAGGTTAAAATTGTTAAATTCCTTCATTTTGTATGATATCTAGTACTCAGGGGGTACCGAGGTAATTTCTCGTTCTTGTCCGACTTGCTCCAAAATTTGGCTAAAAAGTAGAAATAAAATCATACATTAGGGCCATAGAGTTAAAATTGACAAAATTATTCATCTAGTATGATTTCTAGTACTCATGGGTAGCAATAGGGACTATTTACAAAATTTTCAAAAATATAGGGACGAAATCGTAAGAATTTTTTTTACAAGGACTAAAACCAAAATTGGTGAACTTTCTAGGGACTAAAAACTTATTTAAACCTAATTTTAAACTCAGCGCAAAGTAGAGAAACATTGTAGAATTAATAAAAGGGTTCGACTAAGTAAAAGTAAGGCAGGAACATAAAAATATGATTTTATAAGACGTGATTAACAAAGATAAAATCAGAGAAGCTATTGTTAGTTATGTAAGAAAAAGATTAACACAAAGGCTTTAGTTAAAAAAAAAGCTTATTATTAGAGATAATTCATTTATAAACGACAAAAAAACTCAAAAAAGAGGCAAAACCCACTTCGATGATCATCTCTATGCCTCTAAAAGGATTAGTCACAACCGGTTGGAGAATAACCTTGTTGCACCAAAAAAAAAAAGAGGAAGAAATATGTGAGAAATGGGATTGCACCCCCCACGGGGTGGGGATGGGAACGCTTCTCCACTTTTCTCCTGTTCTCGATTCCAATCTCTAATAGGGGAGAATTTTTTCATTGTCCTCATTCCCCGATTCTCTGTAGAGACCCACAGAGACCCCAAAATTGTAGAAAATTATAAATACAGGAATTTTTTTTTTTAAATGAAGTATGCAACCAATTTAAGTTGCTTTTACATTTTTCAAACTATAATAACCATCATAAATAAGGTAATCATTTTAACAATAATTTATAATAAGGAAATTATCGAAAGTTTAATTTAAATATATATTTCAAAGATACATGTTTAAAAGATTTGTAATTTCACATATTCAAGATCCATGTAGAGTATGATTAATGTTCCCGTCCCCATCCCAACGGCCGGGAAAAAAATCCTTGAACTCGAGGCTCTTAATAGGATAGCTCTCACTGAGTTCTCCAAATTTGAAAGGAAATAGTCATCCATAACGAGAAACCGGTAAAGTAATAAGTTAAAAATTAGGCATGTGGCAATAATTTTCTTTACCATAATTTTTAAATTTTGATTGAGTTCAATATTAAATTAATTGGGTCTAACTCCATCTAAATCACTATAAATGATTCGTTATTCATATGTTTAACTAATGCTTGACTTAACTCTTTAACATGCTCTTATAACTCGATATCTGAACCTTTAAAATACCCTAATGATTGGACATTTGAAACGTAAAAGTTGACATTTATAAGTATCACAAGACTGAGACAAGTTCTGGTTAGAGATGGTGTTGAGGCAGGGCGGGGGCGGGGAGTAACCCCTGCTCCTCGTCCACATCCCTTGTTGTCCTCCTCCTCATCCCCATCCCCAACCCCTGCCAGGTGGAGAGTTTCTCCACCATCCTCATACCCCGCCTCCCTGCAGGGACCTCAAAAGGGCAACTAGTGGTAACCCAAACTCTAGCTTCTTTATCGTTAACAACCATCTTCCCTTCAATGCAACTCCCTGTAGATTGCATTAATGCCCCTCAGCCCAACCTTATTGTTGCCATTATCGTGGAAATCATTCAATAACCATTTTTACACTTGCTTTTGGATTTTAGAACACTAGCCTACAAGCCCTATAAGAACATTGTAAGGATGCTCATAGGGAACCCCATTAGCAAATCAGACATCTCAATCACTGTTAAGGAGGTTTTGGAGAAGGTGAAAAATATTGAGAGAAGAGATGAGATTGCGGTGGGTGGGTGCCAATGCGGGTATAGTAAGCTTCTCGGGGTTAGTCTCCAATGCAGGTATAGTAAGCTTCTTGGGGCCAGTCTCTCATTTATAATTTGTGGATGATACTCTATTAGTGGGAAAGGTCTCAATAAATAACTTGTGGGAAATCAAGGCGGTTCTTAGGGGCTTTAAGTTATTATCAGGTTTAAAGGTGAATTTTCACAAAAGCTACCTTTATAGAATAAATGTGGGGATAGTGTTCTTGGATGATCAGCACCAGACTTTCTGTTTTGTATAAGAGGTATGCCTTTCATTTACTTGGGGTTACCAGTTAGGGCTAATCACAGAAAATCATCTACTTGGGCTCCGGTGGTCGATGTTATGAGAAAAAGGCTAGCTAAATCTAAAAACCTTGATTGGAATTCAAAGAGCTTTTCTATGGGGGAAGGGGAAAGTAAAGATAGAAGAAGAATAGTTCGGGTCAGTTGGAGTGAAGTCTGTTCTCTAATGGAAGTGAGTGGATAAGGAGGCTATTTGGGTTCGAATTATGAAAGCAAGGTATGGAGATCTAAGTTAGTTATCTTCCCAGAAGGTCTGGAACAACGAAAATTCATCATATGGCGGAGGGACAACTTTGCTTTGGATGGGGTCGGTGGAGACTATAGGAATTGGTTTAAAAATGGTGTTGATAGAAAAGTTGGTAATGGGGACGAGACATCTTTCTGGTTGGATGCTTGGTATGGTCCTCATAGTTTTTAAGAGCTTTATCCAAGATTGTTCTCTCTTGCCGATGAAAAGGAAGCTAAAGTTTTGGATATGGGAGGGTGATTCTTGGAGGTGGAAGTGGAAGTGGAGTTGAAATGTTTTTGCGTGGGAGGAAGATCTACTACAACAGTTTCTAGGGTCCTTGGGTTCTGGTTATCTATAGTAAAACAAAGAGGATTCTTGGGTTTGGAAACATAGTTGTTGCTGTCACTTGATAATACTTTTAGTAACAATAATTCAGACTTTGGCGTCTTTACAAATATTTGGAAGTGCGTAGCTCCGAGCAAGGTCCTCTCCTTATCGTGATTGCTTATTTGGGATCGACTTCCTACGAAGCTAAACCTTCTTAAAACAAATGTTATTTATGACCCACAAGGAACTTTGTATACCTTTTGTTAATCTGAAACAGAGCCTTCCCAACATCTATTTTTCAACTGTATCTTTTCTTCTAAGGTGTAGTACCTATTTTATAATTAGCTCGGGTTTTCCATGCTTCTTCCACAAGATACAGTCAGTCATTATATCATGCACATGAGCCTTATCAGGAGGAAGGGTAAAAAGGTGTGGTTGATTCTTTCGCATGCTGTGATCTGGAGTATCTGGCTTATGCGGAACAATTTTGTTTTCAATAATGCTAGTTTCGACTGTATGGAAATTATACTTGATCAAGACTAGAGCTTGGGTTTGGTTTGTAGTAAAATTTGGAGGAGCTTGTTATGTTTTCTCAGATTGGTGCATAAGTCCTGTGAGCTGTATAAGTTCTTAGATTTTCTATTAGAATCTGGGTGCTAGATCGAGGGTGCTTTTATGGTTTTTTTTTTTTTTTTTTTTTTTTTTTTTTTTGGATTTGGTTTTGTAGTTCGCAGGGTGCTTTCTTTTGGTCTGTTGGTCTGTTGTCCTTTTTGTATTCGAGTTTAAACACCTTTGAGGGGATGATACACTAGTGAGGAAGAGATAAAGGGTGTCATTCTTTCTTCCTCTCTGGGTTCTTGGAGTGGTTGGTTCTTTCGTTTATCTTATAGCCTGGGCTTTGAGCATGAGGTTAAACACTGGTGAGGAAATATACATATTTTGCTATATTTTCTTTTTGGTTTTGTTGCAGGTTTTGAGCTCTGGAGGTGATTGGCTTGGCAAAATTTTAGTGTTGTTTAGATGGCTGTGTGTGAGAGATACACTAGTGAGGCAGTTTTTTGTTTGGTGAGGGTGTGAAACACTAAAAGGGATACTTTGAGTGGAGGTGAGGGTGTGAAACACTTTATGCTCTCTTTCTATCTGTCATATCCAGGTGTTCTTTTCCTTTTTGCTTTGATTGCATTCATCTTATTCTTATGGGAGTTGATGCAGGAGTGACTGTTATTCTTTGTGCTCAATTTTGAGTGATCTTAGTTTTTGGGCTTTTGTTGCTATGTCCTCTCCTTTACTAGAAGGAGGTTGGTGTGTTGGGTTCTTAATACTGTTGCTGCTGCTTTTTAATATAGCAGTTGCTTGAGCGTGCCTCATGTGCGTTTTGTGCTATAGGACAGTTTAGTCTTATCTCAAGTGACAAAAATGTTTTGGGGACTTTTTCTTATTTGCATAGGCTTGAGTGGTGTTTTTTGAAGGTTGCTTCTTGGTTCGATGGAGGTGGAGTCCTGTTTTCTGAATCAACAAATCCTTTTTCTTTGGTTTGTTGTTCTTGCTCTATGAAGTGATCGTGTCTTGCTCAGTGTGTGGGTTAAAAAATACTAACTTGGGTCTGTATAAATTTTGGGTGGTCATATCATCTTTGGGTAGAAGGTTGGCCTTTGGTAATGCTTTTTGGTTCTCATGGAGGTCAATCCTGTAGTATTTTTTAACCTTGTAGATTGATCATTCATGTGGTTTGCGTTAGTGATCTTTTTGTTCTCTAGGTTGAAGTTGTACTTTTTTTTTCCCACTTTTTTTGGTCTCCATGTATATGGGTTTTGGTACCTCTTGTACCTAAATATATACATTTTTTGCTTATAAAAAAATGTATTACGAATGTCCAAAGGCCGAGTTTTGACCACTCACTTGTTCTCTTAACTTTGTTTTGCCAGAGCCCGTTTGGATGTGCTTATTTTTTAGAAAAAACACTTATTTTTAAATTAAAAGTGCTCTTATGTAAAAAAAAAAAAAATTTGGTCTTTGGGTTGCCTTTTTGAAAAAAGCAAAAGCAGTAAAAAAAAAAAAACACATTTGGGTGCTTTTTTTGGGAAGCCGCAATTGCTAGCTTTCAAGAAAAGCTCATGCGACAGATGAGAGAGAAAAGAATGGGACAGAGCGGCACTTCACTTAAATATTTGGACAAAATTATCCCAGTATAACATTCAAATGACAACCCTCTTTTGTCTTTTTTCCTGTTCCTGGCAAGTCTTTTTTTCTGCCGTTCTGCTCCAAAGATTATCATCTTTTTTCCTCTCATTCAAGTGTTCCAGCTCTTTCTCTTATCACCCATTCAACCTCAACCCTCTTTTTTTTTTTTTTTTCCTCTACCTCTTTTCTACCTCACCCATTCAACCTCAACCCTCTTTCTTTCTCATTTTGCTTTTTGTTTCCAGAATTTAACATTGGTAGATTTTAGTGTCCTATTTGCGCTAGTTCAATAAGCTATAAAAACATGTGTTTATGGGTGCCGTAATGGAATAATTAAATTGAATAATATATATATAAAATGTGTAAACATTATTTTTTCAATTAACAAATTCACTCATGACAAAGGAATTTGGTGTTTATCACACACACACGTCAAGCATGTTATTCTATTAATATATATTTTTTCAAATATAATTGATCTGCAATTTTTTTTAGATATCATTCTTCATGTCCTTTTCAGTAAGTTTAATTAATTAAAAGCATTTTATATAGTTGCATCCAAACACCTTTTATGATTTAAAAGTACTTCTCGATCAATGCATCCAAACGTAAAATAGCTTTTTCTTCTACAAATAACTTCTGCTTCAACTTCTACATCACATAAGTCATTTTTTTTAAATCCCATCCAAACGGTCATATCAAGTTTCTGAATGCTGTTGAATCATGGTTTTGGAGTTGGTTACGGACATCCTTTTTCTTGTTTGGTTGGTGCTTTGGATCTTTTCTAGTGTAATATGAATTTGTTATAGGTTGGCTCTTTGCTTTCTAGCTTCTTGGTTCTAGGCTAGTGTTATCTGCATACTGTTTCTTGTCATTCAATATTTTGATTACATTGGGTCTGGTTCCTTGAGGCTCCTATTGTATATGGGTTTGAGGACCCCTTGTGCTCTTTTTCAATATACCTTTTTGCTTATAAAAAAGAGATCATGATTTGCTAGCGTATAAGTTTAGGACATATTTGATGGTCAAGGAGTCTATATATTTACCATTACTCACACAAGCAGACAAAAGAAAAGTAGCAGTTACTTTGTAGACAACATCCAATATTCATTGTCTTTTTTGAAGCAACATCTGATAGAGATAAATGCTAACACCACCTTATTTCACATTTCACAACCTACGACATACACATATGACTCTGGTTTCCTTTCGTTCTAGATATTATCGCAGAACCATTTTTACTGGTAGTAGTTATAGTAGTAACAAACAATTCTAGTTATAGTAGTAACAAACAATTCTAAGTTTTTATTTTTGTCATTTGTATAGGATTATTTTCTTACCTTGATCTGGGATTGTATAATAATTTGAGATTGGATCAATGGACATTTGTTGCAGACCCACATCCCAATTGAAACTATTTGTTATCAACTGCCCTTCCTGCATCATATGGAGTTCCCTCAGCCAATCCCTTTTGACTCCGTTGTTCTCAATTTCAACTGAAAAATCACAAGTTAATTAATGTCATTAATTTTCTCTATACATTTTAATATTATGAAAAAAGTTTAAAATTGCTGCTGCGATCTGGTTGCGCAATTACGTTGAATTTACTGCCATAATGCGGACAATAGTGGGAAAACAGGATTGATGCAATCATAATTACAGCTGCTGAGAATAGAGTTTTAAAATGAGCTCCGCAACCACAATTGATTCTGCAACATTATGATTTTTAAGTCTCCACAACCGCATCATGGCCGCATTTTCTCACAAATGTCCGCAATTGTTGTAAATACAATGTAATGGCAAACGTGGTCACCACAACCCTAATTTAAAACCTTGGCAGAGACTATATATTAAAACCACAAATGTTGCGGCCTCAATTGCGGTTGTAGAACTTATTTCAAAACCTTAGTTATGAAAAACCTTTCTCGAACACATGCACGCCCACACATTCAAATACTACACTCTACACATTCACAAAATCCACTATGCAACAACCGAGAGATATGGATAAAAGAACAAAAGTAACGTTACCATCTTTGAGTAATGTTTCTTTGTCAAGGGCTACCATTTGACTGTCCAATGTCTGATGTTCCAACATTAAGAATTGCTTCTGATGTTTGTAGGAAGCTAGTTGGGGTTGAAGATGAGCTATTTTAACCTACATATATATACATACATATTTATATAACCCCAAAATATCATAGATATGTTTGAAACTTGCTTGACTGCTAGCCACACAAACAGACACATATAGAGAAAAACATTGATGACATTAATCATTAATCACCTCGTAAGCTTTGGCTTGCATTTCCAAATTGGCCAAATATTCCATCTTTTTCTGTCTCGATCTCTGTGCAGAGAGCCGATTTGACATGATTCTGCATAGAGAAGTAGATAAAGGTCATGCATATATGTAAAAAAAATCTCTTGGTGTTGTGTACCATCAAGGTTTTAAATTGCGGCTGCAATTACATTCCGTTTAACATCATTACAGATAAATGCGAAAAAATATGGTGCAATTAAGGTCGTGATACAGTTGTGGAGATTATAAAAATTATAACATTATGACCTCAATTATGGTTGTAGACCTCATTTTAAAACCCTGTGCACAACTGTGTAGGTGCAACTTGAAAATCAAATAAATTTTGTTACCGCTTTAGCCTCTTATCAGGATCCAAGTTTGGGTCATAATTAGCATTCGAATGGGATATTGCTGCTTGAGTTTGGTCAGGTTTTGTAGTTGAGTCATCGGTGGTGGCAAAAGAAACTATACCGCTGATTGGAGGATTTGCTACCATTTTGTTTTTTTCTACTTGATTTTGGAGAGCTGCTAGCACCAATAGCATCACCAAGGGTGATACAGAAAGGCTTTTTCCCACCCTGAAATGATGAATTAGCCCCTAAATAAACTTTATCTGGAGACACTTGAGATAGGTGCTTCTGGTGCCATGACTGATCGTCAGACATTTTAGAGTTCTCTGCCTGTGTTCCTGCAAAAGATGCCAATAGGGCATATTGATTAAGACATAGATATGCACAATATAACTTACATACATAAAATGTTATAAAGAAAAGTGAACATAGATATCTTGATACATGAGAGAGAGAGAGAGAGAGAGAGAGAGGAATTTCGACTCACAGTTTTACAATCACCTTACACTTTGTTTATGTATGTATATGTATATATGGAGGCTGTTCTTATATTTTTAATTTGTTCAAAGCATATTCGCCACATAATTTTACCAAATATATCCCTCCTCTGCCCTTTTAATAATTTTTTAAAGTATTATTAATTATTAATAATAACGCATGCCTTATAAATTATAAGGAAAAGTATCAGTTTGGATACATAACTATACTGCATTATATATGGCAAGAAAACTAGATTGCGTAATTTGGTGAATTAAATTGGATTTACACAGAATCATTAATATTGATGCTGTTTGTGTAAAGCGGATTTATTTTGATAAATGTCTATATATGAAATAGTAATTAAAGAATAATCACTAATTTGATTAACATTACGTCAGAAAAGACCTTTAATAGTTCCTATTTAATAGCGTTTGTAAGGAGGAAACAATATAAAAAAAAAATGCGTGGAGGTGTTCAATAACATTTAGAACGTCCTTAAGGAAACACTATTAAATAGGATACCCAATGTTTTAAATTGCGGTCATGTTCGCAGTCACGATTGGGTTACTTTTACCATCATTATAGATAATTGTGAAAAAAAAAAAGAAGTCACATCAGCCACAATTTTAGCCATGATGTGGTTGTGGAGACAATGCTTGAGAAAACCCGTTGTCCCATTAAAGAAAACCTAATTAACTAAACCTTAATCGTGTTTTCAATGTTAGGTGTATATCAAGATACAAAGATATTGAAAACTTTAAACATAAAGCATACAGAGATACATAAAAACATCACACACACACACACAAACATACATGATAGCCCCGTTAGAAGGGCACTATACCATATACATCAATAATAAACATAAGAGAAACATAACCAAACCAGATAAAGATACATCAAAGAACACCAGACAGAAGAGACCTTTACCGACACTCCTCTAAGCCCGACTCATAACAAAATACTTCAAAACATACTCACCAGCACACACCTATTTACAGATGCATTGGCCCACATACTATCTTTAGTATGGGTAACTGGAACTACCCTAGCCCTCGCCGTAACGACACCTATACACTCTCAATGGTGGCTCGGTTTCTGTCTCCTCGCTGTCGGATATGAACACTCGCTATTATCGCGCCATCCTCTGGAACTACTGTTTACAGCCCTCATGTCCGCGTGGAATGATGCCTACTAGTCCAACCACCTGAGACGATTGGGAGTAGTCCCATGGAAGTTGCTGAGTCCTCAGAGGGTGCCACATATGCGGAAACTGCATCCGCTGTCTAATCCGAAAGCCACCAACGAAGCTAGCCTGAGGTGAGTCCCCGAACCGTATGTATACACTAATGGGTCCAGTGTATACCCACAAGAAGGTGGTAGGGTCAATCTGCCACCGCCACCCTCTCTCGTCGTGGAACTCAAACTTAAATGTGCCCATGACCAACATCCGGGGTGGACCGGTCATCTAAGGGTGTAGGAAAAACGACATTCTCGCTTGAAGGATGTTCTCCAGAAACATATAAACAGACATACATAGAAAAAGATAGGGAGATAAGAACCTAAACTACCATCATGCAATGGAAAGGGAACATAGCTTAAACGTGCAAAGATAGCATATAGACATGCAACACATAGTATACCAATCATCCTCGAGTTACCGTATCAACATATACCATTAACCTTTCATGCATCTATGCCTATATGATGACGTGGCCACCTACAATCATGTCACACATCTCTCATTACAGGTAGGGATGTTAGTCAGTCGTCCAAGTGCACTCCTTATACACTGCCTCATCGCAATGATAGCCAAAAGTGCACATCATCATTCTCGTTAGGAATGTCACTATTCCCCTTTCCCGTTAGGGAATAGTGACACGTATCTCAAGGATCCAATAACTTAGAGCAGCTCAGCAAAGGACTACAAGAGTATCACGATAGAATCACGAATCAACTATCATGTGATGTCCGGTATTTGTAATCAGATGCTTTGACCGTTTGTTCCACCCACACGGCTGTGAACGACATATTGCATACTAGTATGAGTCTCACCGACTCTTACCGGGGCATTACCTAGTGCCTCAACCTTTTACCACAACTCAATATATATATATATATATATATATATGGGACAAGATCCGTTGACGTCAGGTGTAAGTTAAAAGACTTACACCAAATCTAAGTCGTTGATTTTAATTAATCTAACTGGATCAAAAATTTTCAATTAAAAATTTTCTAAAAGAAATAAAAGAGTCACTTGCCTTTGATGGTCATTTTGTTTCTTCCCCTTCTTTTCCTCACTAGCATCGTCCTCCTTTTTCTCCCTTCTGTTAGACCTTCGAGAAGCACACCGCCATGCCCTCTTCTCTGTTAGGGACCTTCGAGGAACACGTCATGGCCACGCCACCGTCTCAGCACGCGACGCCTCCTCTGAGCAATTGCAATAATAATAGAAAATAGGCATGGAATGTAGACTCAAGTGGAGACTCAGTTCCTTGATGAACTTCCTCAGAATCAACCATATGCTCTGCTTGTTGTGCTGGCTCGGCTTCCTCAGCAGCTTCTGCAACAATTTCCTCTATCTCCTCAGAGTGAGTTTCTGCTTCATGAATTGAAGGCTCAGGCTCAGGTTCAGGTTCCACCCAGTGGACTTCATCTTCATAGATATAAGAGCTTCTAACAGGGATTCCAAGGTTGTCCTTGTGAATAAAGAACCTAGCTTCAGAAAAGCCATATTCACCTCTCACTACTGGAGTCTCCTTTTTTTTTTGCTGCAGACAGGCCATAAGAGGATGTTGTTTTTGAACAGATCTATATGTGACTCTCCTAGTAGCCTCAAGCTTCATTCTCTTATTTTTATTCCTATGGATGAGCACAGTAGATTTCCATAATATCAGCATCAGTCATTTCTTCCTGACTGACTTCCAACATAACCTTGTCAGGAAGAGGAGAGGTCTTCTTAGGTGGTCTGAATTTGCCATCTTTATCTTTGTTGAGGTCTAAAATTGGTAGCCTCGAGCAAATCCTTGGAGGAACCATCCCAACCTTGGTTTTAGTGTTGTGATCCAACCAGGTAGGAGGCACAAAATTGACAGCTCTGTAGAATCGAGGCATTGAGAATTCAGCCTTCAGGTGACCATACATCAAGTAGTCTCCAAAGTCAGCTAGCTTGCCATATTCTCTTGGGTGAACAAAATACTTCCACTTGACATCTCTACACAAAATGATCCATCTGTACTCATAGGTTCTGGACCTTCTATACTTTACATCCTTGTGGTTTCTCTTCTAGGGTACAGTCCACCAGATAGGAATAATATTCCTATCAACACCATCAGTGTGGGGGGTGAAGGGTTTCATTTTAATGAGGTTTGGGAAGATTTTTCTAGGTGGGAATTTTTGTTGGGGTAGGTGAGATAGAAGAGGTCCATGTGAAGTGAAGATAGTAGAAGGTAGGAGATCAGTTCCTTCATATGGATTGGGTACATACCAGGGGTATTGGACAGGTTTAGGCTCATATTCATATTCTGGTAAGGGATAGAATGGCCTTGGTTCTGGTGTAGGAGGGAAGTTTTGGTAAAGGATTCTCCAGTTCCTTTTAACTTTAGCCCAGTTTTCAGCCGGGCCAACATAAAGGGTATTAGGGTCGGTGTAGGGAAATTGGACTTTAGGTATTTTAGGGAAAGGTGCACCATAGATAATTCCATCATCTGGTTAGTTAAACTAGGGATCATCTACTGCTATGATGGATGGAAATTATGGTTGAGGTGGGGAATTGTGAATAGGTGAGTGTTCTATTTGTAGTTGGGGTGAGTTTTGTGGAAGTGGTGATGTGTGTTGTTCTTGTGAATGTTTGATGGGTTGGCTAGGTGATGGTGATGATGTGTTGACAGGAATATTTATAGACCTAATAACATCAGTAAGTACATTCTCAATGACAGTTTGAGAAGGTGGAATTACCTCAGTAGAAGGCTTAATAACCTTGGCTTTCCTGGAGGGTTGCCTTGGCCTAGTAGGAATAGCAGAGGTTGAAACTTGCTTCTGCTTCCTCATAGCCAATCCAATTGGTAGATCATCTTCATCATCCTCATTACGAGAGAGGATAACCTTTCTTGCTCTCTTCTTTTTTTGTGCAGCTTGAGGTTCATCGGCCTTTGGTTCCCTGATGACTACCCCAGTGGATGTCTTTCATGTCCCTGATGGACGAGCTTGTTGAGAAGGTCTTCTAGCTGGCTTAAGCTGCATGGCTTGACCCTCGACTTGATTCAGCTCAACTTGCTCAGCCTTTACTTTCATCAGCTCTTCCTTCTTGGCTAATTCAACTTGCATCACAGGATCAAGTTTAATCATCACCAAGTTCATCCTTCCAAATATAGCAGGGGTCATGCCATGAGACTTAAGGTACGTAGATTATTCCTCAGGAGTCCCATCCGCCAACATGGCATAGATGTGTTATGAATTGAGTACCCTGGAAAGGAGAACATAGTAGGGTATAGCCGTGTTGTTTGCCCTGTGCACTACGTAGTCTTTGAACCTTTTGAAGAGAAGGTTAGGCAGGTTGATGGATGATTCCGTGAGGAGATGACTAAGGCAGAACTTGTGGATTTGAGAAAGATTATGTTTTGACCCAACCTTGTGCAAGATGGCCTTGTTAATAATTTGATGAAGAACCCTAGCTTCATGCTTCATCTCCGAAGCTTTCCAAGAGTGATTTCTCTGTGTATCAGCCTTCATCAGGATGTCCTCAACAACTTCACCCAAATCTTTTTCTCATTTGTAAGTTAGGGTTAAGCCAGTCTAGGGACAGTTGATCGCAGTTGCGATTGTTGCTTCATATACTATCACCTCATTGTTGAGAACAAAGGCTTTCACTTTAATTGCAGTGATTGTGGGGTTTCTCCAGAAAGCCCTAACCAAATCAGGAAATACAGACACTGATTCAGAAAAGAATCCTTCCCAGCCTGCAGCCTTGATGTAATGGCTCATATCCACATTGTATTCCTTTAGGATGTTGAGGTCGATGTGCTGTTCCAGGCCAAGTTCCATGGTATCGATGTTGGACGCAGTGTTTGCAAAGGTGGAAGCCATTGATGAAGGTTTGAGAGTAAGAAGAGAAGAGTTCTTTTCGCAAAAGGGAGTTTTGAGTTTCAGAGTAAGTGAAAAGTTTTTCTGAAGGGAGAGGGAAGCTTAAAAACGAAGGTGAAGAGGTTTTCTTTTTGAAAATAAAGTTTTTTTAAAAATGAAAATAAAAGAAAGTGGTGAGAGGACGTGCATTAAATGCTAACACGGTGCAGGTTTATTGAAACCGTAAAAAGTAGTTTCATACAAAAGATGGAAAAACTGACTCAGCAGAGAGAGAATGTGAAATAAATATGTCTTTAGACATAATAAATGTTAATAGTAACAGAAAAAGAATAGACGGGTCAGATAATAACATGCATATGGTTATTGGACTGCCTATGCAATGGATGAGCATTTAACATATATTAGCGGACCTATACTGGACGACATTTCAATCAACACAAATCATGTTAAGATGATTTCTAATAAAGATGAATCTGTCCTTAGCTAGAGGTTTAGTAAAGATATATGCCCATTGATGGGCAGTATCCACAAATTGAATATCAAACACACCTTTTTGCACATAATCTCTAATGAAATGATGTTTAATTTCTATGTGCTTAGCTCTTGAATGTAAAATTGGATTCTTAGATAAATTGATTATAACAGTGTTATCACACATAAGTGGAATACTACTTACAAACAGGTTGTTATCCTCCAATTGATGTTTGATCCAAAAAAGTTATGAGCAACGGCTCGCAGCAGATATGTACTCATCTTCAGCAGTTGATAAGGCAGTAGTGTTTTGTCTCTTGCTTGACTATAAGACTAGATTGGCTCCAATGAAGTGACATCCTCCGCTGGTGCTTTTCCTTTCTATGCTATCTCCAGCATAGTCAGCATCACAAAAACCAACTAATCTATAATCATCATTTTTCTTAAAGCACAAACCCAGATTAGTAGTACCATTCAAATATCTAAATATTCTTTTTACTGCTGGTAAATGAGATTCTCTAGGATCAGATTGAAAACGAGCATACAAACATACACTGAACATAATGTCAGGTCCAGACGCAGTAAGATATAGGAGAGATGGATGTACACCTTTTGGTATACCTTTTTGTCTTTGTCATCTTTGTTCAATATGGATGTAGGATGCATTGGAGTATTCATTGGTTTGCAATCATCCATTTTGAACTTCTTTAAGAGTTCCTTTGTGTACTTGGTTTGATGGATGTATACCTCGTCCACTGTTTGTTTCACTTGAAGTTCGAGGAAGAACTTGAGTTCTCCCATCATGCTCATTTCGAATTCCTTTTGCATAAGCTTAGAAAATTCCTTACAAAGAGATTCATTAGTAGCTCCAAAGATTATGTCATCAACATAAATTTGAACTATTATAAAACTGGACTTGCTGGATTTTCTAAACAAAGCTGTATCAACCTTTCCTCTACTAAACCCATTGTCCATTAAAAATGAACTTAGTCTTTCATACCAAGCTCTAGGAGCTTGCTTAAGACCGTATAAAGCTTTCTTCAGCTTATATACATGTTCGGGATGAGTTTCACTTTCAAAACCCGGAGGTTGCATGACAAACACTTCTTCATTTATGAAGCCATTTAAAAATGCACTTTTTACATCCATTTTATAAAGCATGATGTTATGATGTGCATCAAATGGTAATAAAATGCATATGGCCTCTAGTCTAGCTACAGGTGCAAAAGTTTCAGTGTAGTCAATCTTGAGAATAGCCTTGAGCAACTAATCTCGCTTTGTTCCTTACCACATTGCCATTTTCATATAATTTATTTCTGTAGACCCATTTGGTTCCTATGACCGATTTGTCCTTGGGTAGAGGTACAAGAGTCCAGACTTCAATTCTTTCGAATCGATTCAGTTCCACTTGCATAGTCAGAATCCATCCCTCGTATAGTAGAGCCTCGTCTACTGACTTGGGTTCCAACCTAGAGACAAAAGCAGAATCAGCTTGCTCTCTGAAGGTTGACCTTGTCCTTATTTTGTCACTGAGACTTCCAATGATTTGCTTTTGAGGATGGTAATTCTTGAAATGTCATGACCTTTGAGCATCGGCTTGTTGAGAAGTTGATGCTTTTGAACCATTTTGTAGGTCGTCCACTAGTTCATCATTCTTGACATTCACTAGACCACCTGAATATTTAAGATTCAAATCTGCTAAAACTTCATCTAGCTCTGATAGTTTTTTATCAGACTGTTTGTCATCAAATGTAACATGTATACTTTCTTCTACAATTAGAGTTTTAGAGTTATAGACCCTAAATCCTTTAGAGGACTCAGAATATCCTAATAGAATTCTATTATCTACCTTGGAATCAAACTTACCAAGTTGATCTTTAGTATTTAATATAAAACATTTACAACCAAATTGATGAAAATAAGATATGTTGGGTTTTCGTCCATTCCACAATTCATAAGGGGTCTTATTCAGAAGTGGTCTAATGTATATTCTGTTCTGAATGTACCAGGCAGTGTTAACAGCTTCAGCCCAGAAGTGTCTAGGGACAAAGTTGTCATTGAGCATTGTTCTAGCCATCTCTTGAAGAGATCTGTTCTTTCTCTCTATCACACCATTTTGCTGTGATGTTCTAGGTATTAAGAAGTTATGAAGAATACCATTTTCTTCACAGAACCTTTCAAATAGCTCATTTTCATACTCTCCCCTATGGTTACTTCTGATTGAAGTGACACACATACCTTTTTCATTCTGCACACGTTTGCAGAATATAGAGAAGACCTTGAATGACTCATCCTTGTAAGCTAGGAACATAACCCATGTCCATCTAGTGCAGTCGTCTACTATGACTAGACCATATTTCTTCCCATTGATTGAAGCAGTCCTTGTTGGACCAAAGAGATCAAGGTGTAGCAGCTCTAGTGGTCTTGAGGTACTAACAATGTTCTTAGATTCAAAAGAACTTTTGACTTGTTTTCTCTTTTGACATGCATCACAGATAGCATCAGATTTATACTTAAGGTTTGGTAATCCTCTCACGAGGTTATGCTTGTTCAGCTTGGAGATTAACCTTAAGCTTGCATGAACTAGCCTTTTGTGCCAAATCCATCACTTATCTTCAATGGACATTAGACATGAGACACTCTGATTTGTGAGGTCCTCCAAGTCAATCATATAAAGATTGTTTTGCCGCTTAGCATTGAAAAAGATAGATCCATTAGTTTGCTTGACACTACACATATCTTTGTCAAAGGAAACAGCATACCCACTATCGCACAATTGACTTATGCTTAGCAAGTTGTGTTTTAATCCTTCAACTAACAAAACATTATCAATAGAGGGAAAATGATGTTTACCAATCTTACTAATCCCTATGATTTTTCCTTTCTGATTACCTCCAAAGGGGGGTTGAATTATGTTTATTAACAGATTTTTCAAAATCCTTTTTGTAAACAGTTTTGCAAGTAGACAAGAGATAAATACACACAAAGAAAACTTTGAAAAGAGTTAATAAAACTCAATATCAATTCCCCACAATTAGAGGATAGAAGATTCACAACAAGTGATTTTATCCTTGTTCACTCTCTTCCAACCAAGAGCTACGTCCAGTCCCTTCTACTTGAAGGTTTTCTCCACTATAATCTAATAGCTTACAAGTATTCTTTCACTTGCCTCTTCAGGCTTACAATCAATCAAGTATTCAACACCTCTCCAGGCACTCAGGTATTCTTTTCTAGTCAAGCCTCTTCAGGCTCTGTCTAACTTAAAAGATAAAAGAGTTTGATCTAAGAACTCACTATATGTGAGAGTATGAAAGTTTAAGATCAGATATTACAATCAAGAAAATATTTTGACAGAGTTTTCGTACTTTGAAAGTTTCAGAGCTTCGTTGTAGTTCAGTAGTATTCTTCACTGGGGTCGTCCAATATTTATAGAAGAAGTTCAGCTTCAGCTCTTGTTTCTTCAACAGTCTTCAAGATGTATCCGTTTAGAGATAACATTTAATGCTAGGATCTGTTGAGTTTGATAACTTGATATGTGATCTTCAGAAAAGAGCTCTTGGTTATCAGAAATGCTCAAAGTGGTACTGTCACTTCTCTGTTGTACGCGAAAGTTGTCTTTTGTCTTTCCTTCTTTGCACCGAGTCAACTTTTGCAGCAGCAAGTGTCAGAGTACAAAGGCGTTTATGTAAACAATGGTACTATGTTTCTTTTACCAAGGAATATTAGAATAAACATTTAAAATAACCAAGGTATTCGAAAACATACAAGGCATATTTAATATTCAATCATTTGAAATAAAAGCGCTGACTAGACGGGTTCTGAAATAGTACATCTTTGGACATGTGTTTTTAACTTTAAATAAAACAACTGAGTAGTCCATTACTACATCTTCTAGTATTTTACCGAGTAGACTAGTGTTAACTTATTTAGCTTTCGCTGGGTAGTTTACTTAATGGGTCGTCTACTTTTTATCGGGTAGGCTACAAGTCTTTGGACTTGCTATGTATTGGACTTGTTCATTTCTCCTATAGACTTAGCATCTCATCTAGCGAACTTAGAGTGGACTAGCAATTTACCAGATTAAACTAGTAGCTCGTCTAGTGAACGAAGTTTGGACTAGCGATGCTTTTGGACTAGTTTAAACAGCTTTAGACTAGTTTCCTCGTCTAGCGATACGAAGGCAGTCCTGCGTAGTCCATAACTTTAACTTTGCCATACAAATTTAATCTTTTTGTTAACATCAAAATTTCAGATATTATTAACCATAACCACTTTGGTTCCAACAATCTCCCCCTTTTTTATGATGACAAAAACTTATTAAATTTGATTGAACAAAGTCTAAGAGAGCCAAAGGGCTCTCCCTAAGACAAAGCATTCAGAAATTTTAAAAAGTCTAATATGAAACAAATAGATATGCAAAAACAGATATGTCATCTACAAGAGCATATAAACTTAAACATACGCAACAAGTATGCATGTATCAGAGCAAAAACATATGCATCAGAGCAGATATTTACTATAAGTTGAAAACCATTTTTCCAAATTTGATTCTCTCTATATTTATCCCCCTTTTTTGTCATCAGACAAAAAGGTAAAAGGAGATAGACCATCATTGTCAGTTTGAACACAAAGAAAATATAGAGGAAAAAGATAAGGAAAAAGAAAAGGTTTAAGAGGATGGAGGAGGAGGTGGAGGCGGAGATTGGGGGTCCTGATTCTGCTTGAAACCCATAGCAGATAGCATCTGAAACATCTATTGTAGCAGGGCATTGGTAGGTTGTATGGCTCTCTGAACAGTTCTTTCAACTTGTTCTTCAACCTGTTTGGCTATAAGCTCTTGTAGATCAAGAGTGATAATAGGTCTCAAGCTTTCAGCAGTGGCATCCAAATGACTTTGGCCAGGGATTGGGCTAATGGTCAAAGATTACTGAGGTGCTTCTGGATGATAATTGAAAGAGGAACATGATGTGAAGCTTGCCTCTCAGTTCCTTGATGAACTTCCTCAGAATCAGCCACATGCTCTACTTGTTGTGCTAGCTCGGCTTGTTCAACAGCTTCTACAACAATGTCCTATATCTCCTCAAAGTGAGTTTCTGCTTCATGAATTGAAGGCTCAAGCTCAGGTTCAGGTTCCACCCAGTGGACTTCATCTTCATAGATATAAGAGCTTCTTATAGGGATTCTAAAGGTGTCCTGGTGAATGAAGAACCTAACTTCGGAGAAGCCATATTCACCTCTCACTAATGGAGTCTCCTTTTTTTCTGCTGCAGATAGGCCAGAAGAGGATGTTGTTTTTTAAAAGATCTTTATGTTACGCTCCCAGTAGCCTCGAGCTTCATTCTCAAGTTTTTATTCCTCTGGATGAGCACAATAGATTTCCATAATGTCAGCATCAATCATTTCTTCCTGACTGACTTCCAGCATAACCTTGTCAGGAAGAGGAGAGGTCTTCTTAGGTGGTCTGAATTTGCCATCTTTATCTTTGTTGAGGTCTAAAATTGGTAGCCTCGGGCAAATCCTTGGAGGAACCATCCTAACCTTGGTTTTAGTGTTGTGATCCAACCAGGAGGAGGCACAAAATTAGTAGCTTTGTAGAATCGAGGCATTGAGAATTCAGCCTTCAGGTGACCATACATCAAGTAGTCTCCAAAGTCAGCTAGCTTGCCATATTCTCTGGGGTGAACAAAAGACTTCCACTTGACATTGACATCTCTGCATAGAATGATACTTCTGTACTCATAGGTTATGGACCTTCTGTACATTACATCCATGTTGTTTCTCTTCGAGTGTACAGTCCACCAGATAGGAAGAATATCCCTATCAACACCATCAGTTGGGGGGGGGGGTGAAGGGTTTCATTTTAATGAGGTTTGGGAAGATTTTTCTAGATGGGAATTTTTGTTGGGGTAGGTGAGATAGAAGAGGTCCATGTGAAGTGAAGAGAGTAGAAGGTAGGAGATCAGTTCTTTCATATGGAATGGGTACATACCAAGGGTATTGGACAGGTTCAGGCTCATATTCATATTCTGGTAAGGGATAGAATGACATTGGTTCTGGTGTAGAAGGGAAGTTGTGGTAAAGGATTCTCCATTTCCTTTTAACTTTATCCCAGTTTTCAGCTTGGCCAACATAAAGTGTATTGGGGTCGGTGTAGGGAAATTGGGCTTTAGGTATTTTAGGGAAAGGGGCACCATAGATAATTCCATCATCTGGTTGGTTAAACCAGGGATCATCTGCTGGTATGATGAATGGAAATTGTGGTTGAGGTGGGGAATTGTGAATGGGTGTGTGTTCTAGTTGTAGTTGGGGTAATTTTTGTGGAGGTGGTGATGTGTATCGTTCCTGTGACGCTAGAGCGTGGCCACTCAGTAGACAACGATTGGACAAGCTGGACATGTAGTGAATCGTGCAGGGACACTGGACGAGAAGGGCGATTGCTTCGCGATGAAGCACATTGCATGCTCAAGCGTGGAGGAGCCCCACGCTAGAGCGTTTGCATGCTCAAGCATGGAGGTCTCCCATGCCAGTGTGTTCTCACCAAAATAGTGAAAAAAAATAAAATGTTTAAAAGGCAAAAGCTTTTAACTTTCACCATTTCATGAAAACTGACCAGAGAAGGGAAAGAGAGGGCAGAGAGAGTGGGAGTGACTTCTAGAGCTTGTTATCGACGAACGCAAGTGAATCACGAAACCGACAGCACCGTTGCACTCATATCTTCTTCTGCTTCTTATCTATGCCATTATTTCTTCGATTAGGCTAAGGGAAGCCTAAGCTAGTAAGTACGTCGACATGTCGACAATGTCAACATTGATGTTTTTTGTTAGTTTCTCAATTACGTTATCGTTTCTCATATGCATTAGGGTTATCAACGTTGCCTGTTTGTAGTTTCCTTTGTTAGGGCGAATTTTGGAGCGTCAAGGGACCCAGGACGTGCGTGGCAGAATCTTCTTTGTAGAGGAGGAGGCGAGTTCGTTAGCTCAGAGACACCTACATGTACCTCAGATGGGAGAAAGAACCTTACTATCATCGGAGAGGTAAAAATAGTATAAAATGCAATGATAGCTGTATGGGAACCAAGACTCTCCTAGTGGCCGAGTAACCGACAACTCCAAAATCATGTTGGTGACTACCTTTTAGTAACAATAATGATTTGGGGAATGTAGGTTTATCGCCATTTGGACTATTTTACGTAAATCGAGGTTGTATGCTAGTTAGGGTTGTATTGCTTGCTATGTGTTGGTTGAGTTGACTTACTTAACATGTTTTATGATATGCTCTGTGATAACATGTTTATTTCATTATTATTTTAATATGCCTAACATTTTTGGTAAGCTCAACATGTTATATATGTATTTTTATGCTTAGTTGGTATCTAGGCGATGACATGTGATAATCGGGAGATGTGTATGTTAGGGAGAGTATGATATGACATGTAGTGATGCCTAACCTTATAAAATATAATTTATTATGTGATTGGCCGATGTGGTATGTTATATATATATATATAGGGATAGGATCCGTTGATGTCAGGTGTAAGTCAAAAGACTTACACAAAATCTGAATCGTTGCTTTTAATTAATCTAAGTTATCTCTGCCATTTCCCAAAAGTCATCTGCTACCATCTAAGATTGTCTGGAAATACAGCTTCATGCCAAACCAAATTGAGGATTTGGAATAATGACCAATAGGATTTCCACTTAATAAATCTGGCTTTAAGAACGGAGGACCACTGATTGTTAGAGGAGTATATATCAAAAGTAAGCTTCAAGAGAGCTTCCCCATTAATAGCTCTCAAGGACCTAAGTCCAAGACTATCTGCATCAATAGGCCTACAAGTCTTACTCCAAGACACTGTTACCAGTTTCCTTTTGGAAGTATCCCCTGACCATATGAAGTTTCTCAAGCACCTATCAAGAGATTTCAAAAGAGAAATAGGCCATTTATATACATGAAAGTTGTAAATTAGCATACTATGAATAATGGACTTTACTATTTGAAGTCTGCCCATCACAGAAAGCATTAAACCTTTCCAAGAAGCCAGCTTTGATTTGATTCTATCTGCCAAAGGCTACAAGAGAGTTGTAGTTGGCTTACCTTGAAAAATAGGAACACCAAGATACTTTAAAGGCAGAGAACCAGCTTTAAAACCAAGAAAGTCACCACTTTCCTTATTCCTAGCAGAAGACATGGAACCAGCATAAAATTTACACTTTTCCAAACTCGGAAATTGACCAGAAACTGCACCATACTCTTGGAATAGGGTCATTAGAACACTCAAGTTTCTTTTAGTGCCCTTACAGAAAACAAGGATGTCATCTGCATATAAAGCATGAGTTAGAGTAGAACAAGACCTAGAACCTGCCATTGGTTTCAAAGGACCAGAATCAGCCAACATAGAGATTCCCCTGCTCAATACCTCTTCTGCTAAGCAAAAGAGCAATGGTGAAAGAGGATCACCCTGCCTCACACCTCTTTTGCATTGAGAGAAGCCAATTGAATGACCATTCACTGAAATATATAGCTTAGCTGAATGCAATATTGTTTTAATCCAATTACAGAAGGTTGAATTAAAGCCAAAAGCTTCTAAGACCCTTAAAAGGAAATTCCAATCAATTGTATCAAAAGCTTTCTTGATGTCCAGCTTCAGAACCAAGTTTCCTCTAAAAGACTTGTGATCCAACATGTGAACAGCTTATGAGGCAATACCAATGCATTCTGAGATCTGCCTTCCCTTGATGAAACCTCTTTGATGCTCAGATATAATCTTAGGAGCTATACATGCTAATCTATCTGCAAGCACTTTAGTAATGATCTTGAATTGAAAGTTATCCAGTGCAATAGACCTATATTATTCAATTTTGTCTGCACCAACTGACTTAGGAATCAATGCAATCAAATTAGAATTTAGATTTGGCAATATCCATCCTTCAGCAAAAAACTGAGAAACAGAATCAAACACATTTTTGCAGTCAATGTCCTAAAAGGTTCGGAAGAAGTTCCCCCAAAGCCATTAGGGCCTAGAGCCCCTAAACCATTTAATGAAAATACTACAGACTTTACCTCCTCAAGAGTTGGCATGGTTGTAGGCATATCATTTTCCTCTGTGGAAACCAATTTAGGGATCTCTGTGGAAACCAATTTAGGGATTACCCTATCAATAAGATTAGAGCTAGAACAAGAATTCTCTGAAGCATAAAGATTGGTGTAATAAGCTAAAATATGCTGCTCTATGTCCATTTAGGAATCAAGGATATTATCACCTGCCTTTAGGATAGACATCTGTTTTGAGGCATATCTTATCTTTACAATTTTGTGGAAATAAGAAGTATTTCTATCCCCTCGAGAGAACCAATTTATTCTAGATTTTTCTCTCCAAAAATCCTCTTGATATGAAAGATCTTGTTGCAAATTCCTTTGAGCAAGAAGCTCCTGAGCATCCAGATCACTAGAAAGACCAGATATATCAATCTGTTTTTGAATTGAGTCAAGCTCAGATTGAGCAGCATCCATAAGATAAATATGCATCTTGCTTAAGCAAATACCAGAGAAAACAAACTTTGGAAGTAAAAAAGAAAACACTTAGTGGAATCACTTAGATCCTTGAGAACATCACATGAATTAGAGAAAGTGTTGGGGAGTCCGGGGAGCAGCGGGAGCAATAATGGGTTAATGACTAGGACCACCAAGAGACCAAGACACCACATCTCCACCCAAAACCTTAAGGCATTAGGTATATGGGTCACCTCTCTTATATATCCTTCATTTAACTCATTCCTAGCCAATGTGGGACTTAACCACTCACACTTGAATTCCAACAATCTCCCCCTCAAGTGTGAGTCTCCCACATCATTATACTTGCACCGCCGTTACCAACCAACGAGACACGCCACCTGACTCCACCACGGTAGGGAAGACTTTCGATACAAGGATCCAATACACCTGGATCCACTTTCGCTCCCCCACCAGGCCAAACCATGGCTCTGATACCACTTGTTGGGGAGTCCGGGGAGCACCTGGGAGCAACAATGGGCTAATGACCAGAACCACCAAGAGACCAAGACACCACATCTCCACCCAAAACCTTAAGGTATTAGGTCACCTCTCTTATATATCATTCATTTATCTCATTCCTAGCCAATGTGAAACTTAACCACTCATACTTGAATTCCAACAGAAAGCAGTGAAAAGGATAGACCTTGCATGAGTAAATTGTTAAGAGTGATACTCAATCGGTTGAAAACCCAAAAGCTATAAAGAAAGATATTGTTGTGGTTTGCAATCTATATAAAATATCATGATGTGATTAATACTATTTAAGGTGGCAATGTGAATTAATAAGATGAAAGAGGTAGAACTTTGGGAACAGAGAATCCCTAAATGAGATAAAGCTTCTTTGATAACTAAGGGATTATGTAGAGGAGAGCTGTTATTCTAACAACTCCCACGGGACAACTATACCGGACAACTCACTACTGTAGCGCCACTTTTTTTTTGTTTTTTTGTTTTTGTTTTTACAATTTTTGACTTTTTAAAAAAAAAATTAAAAAATTTATTTCTAAAAAAACTCATTAACCAGATAATGAACTGAATTAACCAGATATTTGTACGTGATTAACAAGATATTTGCACATACATAACCAAAATTTTATTTCTCAAAAAAAGCCATTAACCAGATAATGAACTGAATTAACCAGATATTTGTACCTGATTAACCAGATATTTATACATACTTAACCAAAATTTTATTTATCAAAAAAAGCCATTAACTAGATAATGAACTGAATTAACCAGATATTTGTACCTGATTAACCAGATATTTACACATACTTAACCAAAAATTTTATTTATCAAAAAACCCATTAACCAGATAATGAACTCAATTAACCAGATATTTGTACCTGATTAACCAGATATTTGCATATACTTAACCAAAAATTTTATTTCTCAAAAACACCCATTTGCACATAACAAAAAATTTTATTTATCAAAAAAATCTATTAACCAGATAATGAACTCAATTAACCAGATATTTGTACCTGATTAACCATATATTTGCACATACTTAACCAAAATTTTATTTCTCAAAAAAACCCATTAACCAGATAATGAACTGAATTAACCAGATATTTGTACCTGATTAACCAGATATTTATATATACTTAACAAAAAATTTTATTTTTTCAAAAGAAAGTCAAAATTTGAAAAAAAAAAAAAAGTTCAAAAATTGTAGGGGGAAAAAAAGAGAGAAGTCAAAATTTGTAATAAAAAAAAAAAGTGCTATAGTGCAGCATTACAGTAGTGCTGCACTGTTCAACTATACAGGTTGTCCCGTATAGTTATCAAACCCAGATGTCAGAAAAACATTTCTGTTATGTAGAGTTGGTATGTTTGTTTCACTTCTTTGCATGTGTTATGTTATGATGAAAGGAGCTTGTATGTGTGTCTTGCGATAAGTATGCCTGATTTGTGAATCGTGCAAACTGTAATGCTTGTAGCCAGTACCTATGAGAATGATTTTATTGGTACCTTGAAATAGATTTGATCTGTATGTTATGAACTATTGGAAAGGATATTAGATATGACTATGGTCATGCCTATGTGGTGCTCAATTTTTGATTTGGTCCCACAATGATTTGATATTGGTGGCTTGTTTCCCCTGGCAAGAAAAGTAACCTATTGATGGTTAATGGCATAACATTCCAAAGATGCATTAAATGGAGCGTTTGTGAGTCAAGATGTTTATTCCACATCAGAATTTACGTGGTTTGAGATATGGGTTACCTTCCTAAAGAATTCATTTTAATTTGAAAGAAAGGACTTTTTTTATAAAAAAAAATTGAGGTTAACAAAGTTGATTTGTGTTTGATAATGATATTTTAAAAATAGGTTTAGAAGATTTGATTTTGTTTGGATGATAAAGTAAAATCACTTTTAAGGGGTAAAGAATTTTGTGGATCCTACACATAGGATCAATGATATTTGACAAAAAGTTAGGAATTCTTGTTTCTCTTAAAATTAATTCTACTCAACTCAGAATTAATTTTATTGAATGCAAAAATTTAAATTTAAAATAAACACATTCAGAATCTCAAAATCACTTTTGTTGGAAGCAAATGTGATTTCCAAAATGTAAACCAAACCAGCACTATATCTTTAAAATAATGGTTTCGTGTCTAATAGCTACTATTGGACCTGTTCCTATATGCTCGAGATCTGGACCCTAGAGCATATCACACCAAGATTGAGCGGGATCCCTGTGATATTATTCGCTCAAGAGTATCAGGATGAGGACACAACAGAAAAGAGCATTCATTACAACGATGAATAATGAGTGATTTTCACCCATCACATCAATAACCTTAAATGACTTCGTTTATGGAGAAGGCCTATATATGGAGTATGTTGGACTTATGCTGAGAAGGATTGAAGCAAAAACCAGATACTCAGATACAGAGGTCTCGAGAACCACTCAGCATATCTTGGGACTTTTATAATTCTTGTACTCATAATTCTTCTTAGTTTTGATGAAAGATTTAGTTGGCCTTTGAGATTGGGTCACTCATTATTGGACCTATTCCTGTTGAACTCAAGGTTAGGATATCGGTCCACAAAAGAGATAACTTAATACTCACCTTGATAGCTTATTTTGCTAATTGTTTCTGTTGGTATTTTGAAATCAAAGAATTATGTTTAAGATTTTACTTCCTAGTGCTACTAAATAATTTAATTGGATGGGTTTGTAGTTTGCCTTCTATGAAGCATTCACGTTCGGGATATATTGATAAAATGTATGTTTCATCAAATTTTGAAGGCAATATCCATATCCATATTTGATGAAATGATTTAGGGATGACTATTCCCATTTGAAGCTTCTATCAAACAAAGTTTCAGTTGATTCTCATTCCTTTCCTACCTATATTCCATTGAGCCAAATATTTGTTACCTAACTCTAGATGTGATAAAAGATGTCAATTCAATTGAAATATCTATTCATCTACACACGAAAAAAAATATGTAGTCAATACTTGAACCGACTTAGAGAAGAACTATTAGAAGAATTACGAAATAGCTCATTACGATACAAAAACAGTGCAATTAATTTAAGTCTGAGAATACTTGAATTAAGCACAAATGTATCGAAATGAAACTAACTAAAAACATAAATAGTTGAAGCTAACTTGAGTTTTTTTCGGCTCTTGTATATAATGAAACCCACCAAAAGCAGATAACATATGGTGCAAAAAGCAACCTATTGTGCAAAAACAATAATGTTCACACACAGAAGTTTGATGGACAGCATGTAACCCCGCATATTACTCATCAACTGGCTCGGACTTCACGATGTTCAGATTCAAAGTTGACCTCTGTCCATTACCTCGTTTAGTTATCCATGCCTGGCTCTTGTTCTGAGGTTGTTGGCCTCTACCAGTTTGAATTCTTGATGTTCCTACTCCATTTTGAGCTGTTTGAAACGAAAAATGAACTTCAGAACTAGTAGATAAACTTAATAACAATAATGCTGCAAAATATATAAGGGGTGCATTGGTATCGTGCTCATGTTTGATATATTATGTTTATATATGTGTGTTTGTGTGATATTTTATACATTAAAATGATATTAAGTATCTATGTAATACATTCTTTCTTCGTTTTCATTCATTAACAACTTTTAGTTGATGGTTCCCTTCTTTAGTGGAAGAGAGAAAACGAAGGAGAAACAAAACAATAAATAAAAAGGAAAGTACGTACAGAATAGATTGAAGGAAACCAATGAAAAAGAAAAGGAGCAAATTTCTCCTTTACGCATGGCCACAAATCAAGTAGGATGGTTGGCTATAAAATCCATTACCTTAATTCAATTTTAATCATCCGGAAGAAAAACCAAAACTTAGAGAGTTTTGAGAGAGAAAAAGAGCCTCATTATATGTGAGAGAGAAATCCTTTTGAGAGAAAAATCAAGAGAGTGTTTAGCCACCAATATTTTAGTGAGATTATTATTATTATTATTATTATTATTATTATTATTATTATTATTATTATTATTATTATTGTATTCCCATTTTTTTCATGGTGGAAGATATTTTTATTGTCTCATTGTAGTTACACAAAGTGTGGGAAAAGTTTAACTTGTGTTATAAGAGCTTTGGTTCATTACACAGTTTAACTTGTGTTATTCACAATGGACGAGTTAACCTCGATGACCTCAACAAAAATGGTTTAATCTCTTCAAACTACTCCATTTGGAAGCCCAAAATGGAGGACATCCTTTATTGCGAAGATTTATACAAGCCTTTGCAAAATAAAGGGACAAAGCCAGACGGCAAGTCTGATGATGATTGGATTTTGATGAAAAGGAAAACTGTCGGACAAATTCGACAATGGATAGATCAAAGTGTCTTTCATCACGTGGCACAATAAACAGTTGCGTATACGTTATGGATGAAACTAGAGTCCTTGTACGAGAGAAAGACGGGCCAGAATAAAGCCTCTACTATTCGGCGATTAGTGAACCTCAAGTATAGAGAGACTTGGAGTGTTTCCAAACACTTGAGCGATTTTCAAGGTGGTGCTTGACGGCGAAATGCAAGCATTGTTACTTCTCAGTTCCTTGCCAGACAATTGGGACACACTTGTGGGTTCATTGAGTAATTCGGCACCACAAGGTGTTCTATCATTAGACATAGTAAAAGGTAGCATGTTCAATGAAAAATTAGGAAGGAAGGAACAAGGATTGCCAATAGAGTCTTAGGCACTTATCACAGAGTATCGTGGAAGAAGCAACAACAACAAGAAGTTCAACGCTAGAGACAAGCAAAGGGACAAGTCAAGAGATAAGTTCAGAGGAAGGTCGAGGACAAGAAGAGATGTAGAATGTTACTACTGTCACGAGAAAGGCCACATGAAGAGAGAATGCATGAAGCTCAAAAGAGAGCAACAAGAGAATGGTGATGTGAGTAACGCAGCTGCTACCATTTTTCATGGAGATAAGGTATTCTTTGTTTGCGATGATGGTCATATTAATTTGACATCACAAGATACATGTTGGGTCGTGGATTTAGGTGCATTATTTCATGTAACCTCACGAAGGGATTTCTTTACCTCTTATACAAGCGGTGATTTTGGTCATATGAGGATGAGGACTGATAATAGATCCAATATTGTGGGAAAAAGGAGATGTTTCCCTAGAAACAAACACCGATTGTCACCTAACATTGAAAGATGTGAGACATGTTCCTGACATGCATCTCAATCTAATATCCACAGGGCTACTAGACGAAGAAGGCTATACTAGTGTGTTTGGGGATAGGAAATGGAAGCTAACACAAAGTTCCTTGGTGATAGCCCAAGGTAAGAAAGTAAGCACTCTTTATGTGATAGAAGCCAAAGTCAATAATGGGTGTGTTAATGCTCTCATATAAGACTCCTCAGTCTATGGCATAAACGGATCGGACATATGAGTGAGAAGGGGCTTCAAATTCTATCCGAAAGAGATACATTGGCAGGTTTGAAATGATCAAAAATGTCTCTTAAGTCGTGTACACATTGCTTGACTGGAAAGCAAACATAGAGATTCTTTCTGCTACAAGGCCCCATATAGAAGACCCAATGTTTTAGATTTGGTGCATTATGATGTTTGTGGTCCAATGACCACTAGTAATCATGGAGGTGCAAGGTACTTTATTACCTTTACTGATGACCACTCCAGGAAGGTTTGGGCGTATGCCCTAAAAAAAAGACCTGGTGTTTGCAATATTCAAACAGTTTCATGCTAGTGTTGAGCGAGAAACTGGTAGAAAGTTAAAGTGCGTTCGCACTGACAACGAAGGATAATTTATGGGAGCTTTCGGGCATTACTGCATGAGTAATGGAATCCGACATGAACGATCTGTTCCGAAGACACCTCAGAATAATGAAGTGGCTGAGAGGATGAACAAAATTATTGTTGGTGAGAAAAGTGTTATCTCATGCCAAGTTACCCAAGAGTTTTTGGGGTGAAGCTCTGATGACTACAGTTGACTTGATCAACTTATCCCCTTCAGCTCCGTTAAATGGTGATGTTCCGAACAAGTTTTGGACAGGTAAAGATGTATCCTACAACCATTTGAAGGTGTTCGGTTTTAGAGCATTTGTTAATGTTCCAAAAGATGAAAGATCAAAACTCGACTATAATTTGAAGGAATGCTTCTTCTTGGGATATGGAAATGAAGAATTTGGGTACAGGCTATAGGATTTTGTCAAGAAAAAAATTATTAGAAGTAGAGATGTTGTCTTCTTTGAAGACTAGAATATTGAAGATATTCAGAAGGGTGTAAAGCCTGTTAAACCTAGAGAACATCCAATCAACTTGGATCCAATTCTTCTTCCAGAGCTTTTTGGTGGAGATGTAATAGAAGACATTGGAGATGCATAAAATGAACCTCCAATTGATAACGATCCAATTGAAGAAGTAGCAGATGGTAATAGAAGTGGTGGTACTAATAATGATATGGTTGAGGATTATGAGGATGAAGAACAAGATATTCAAGAGCCCCAAGTAAGAAGGTCGGTCAGGATACCTAAACCGCAAACCAAATATCCTGCAACAGAATATATGCTACTCACTGATGGGGGAGAACCAGAGTCTTATGAAGAAGCTATGATGGATGACCACAAGAGGGGGTGGTTGAAAGCCATGCAAGAAGAAATGCAATCCTTGCATGAGAACCATACCTATGAGTTAGTAGAGTTACCGAAAGGTAAAAGCGCACTAAAAAAAAAATGGGTGTACAAGTTGAAGACTGAGGAGAATAACTCACGACCCAGGTACAAGGCGAGATTAATCATGAAAGGCTTCAGTCAAAAGAAAGGTGTTGACTTTGAAGAGAATTTTTCACCCATGGTAAAGATGTCATCCATTCGGGTGGTGCTTGGTTTGGCTGCAAGTTGGAATCTAGATGCGAAGCAGCTAGATGTGAAGACTGCATTTCTTCATGGCAATTTAGAAGAAGAAATCTTCGTGGAGCAGCCAGAGGGATTTAAAGTCAAAGGCAAAGAAGACCTAGTATGCCGGTTGAAGAAAAAGTCTATATGGACTTAAGTAGGCATCGCGTCAATGGTACAAGAAGTTTGACTCCTTCATGATTGAGCATGGATACTGAAGGACTACTTTTGACCATTGTGTCTTTGTCAAAAGATTTCTTGATGGTGAGTTCATCATACTACTTTTGTATGTTGACGATATGTTGATAGTAGGACAAATAGTGATAAGATCAGCAAGTTGAAAAAGGCAATGAAGAAGTCTTTTGCTATAGAAGACTTGGGAACCACAAAGCATATTTTTGGTATGACTGTTTCTCGTGATCGAACGGAACGAAAGTGTGGTTATCAGAAGAAAAATAGACCGAGAAAGTATTAGAGCAGTTTCACATGGAGAAAGCTAAGCCTGTTGTTACTCCCCTTGCTAGTCACTTTATGCTTAGCTCAAAGCGAAGTCCTACAGGTGAAATTGAAAAGGAGGAGATGCGCATGGTGCCATATGCCTCAGCTGTTGGAAGCTTAATGTATGCAATGGTGTGCACACGACCAGACATAACACACGCAGTTGGTATTGTTAGCAGATTCTTGGCTAAACCAGGAAAAAAGCATTGGAATGCTGTGAATTGGACTTTAAGATATCTCAGAGGAACTTCCAAAATGAGTTTATGCTTTCGGAGTAGAAAATCTGAACTGATCGGTTGCACAGATGCTGATATGGCGGGAGATATTGATTCCAGGAAATCTTCTTCTGGATTCCCGATTAAATTTTCAGGAGGAGCGGTATCGTGGCAGTCAAAGATACAAAATGTGTTGCTTTGTCTACCACGGAGGCAGAGTTCATTGCAATAACAGAAGCTTGCAAAGAAATGCTATGGATGAATCTATTCTTGCACGAGTTAGGGCATGACCAACATAAGTACATCGTGCGCTGTGATAGTCAGAGTGCAATCCACTTGAGCAAGAATTCGAGTTTTCACTCGAGGTCAAAGCACATCGAAGTGAGATATTACTGGATACGAGATATATTGGAACCCAAGCAAGTACAGGTATGATGACCAAGTCCTTACTTAAGGACAAGTACGAATTTTGCAGAAGAGCAGCTGGCTACTGGAGCCCTCCACCTAAATCAGGAGGGGGAGATTGGTGGTTTCCTTCTTTAGTGGAGGAGAGAAAAAGAAGGAGAAACAAAACAATAAATAAATAGAAAATAAATAAAAAGAAAAGTACTACATGAAAGATTGAAGGAAACCAATGAAAAATAAAAGGAGAAAATTCCTCCTTTACGCATGGCCACAAATCAGGTAGGAAGGTTGTCTATAAAAGCCATACCTTCATTCAATTTTAATCATCCGGAAGAAAAACCAAAACGTAGAGAGTTGTGTGCGTGTGTGTGTATGTGTGTGTGTGTGTGTGTGAGAGAGAGAGAGAGAGAGAGAGAGAGAGAGAGAGAGAGAGACATTATATGTGTGAGAGAAATCCTTTTGAGAGAAAATCAAGAAAATGTTTAGTCACCAATATTTTGGTGAGATTATTATTATTATTATTATTCACATTTTTTTTTCATAGTGAAAGATATTTTTATTGTCTCATTGTAATTACACAAAACGTGGGAAAAGTTAGATCCTAGGATAATAAATTATCCATTGCCCTTGTATTAGATGATTTTATTTGTTATCTTTCCCAATATTAGTTACTTAAAAATTATTATAAATCGATATCAGTGTGAATAAATAAAGATATAAGTGAAAGTCTTTGACTTGAACTATTCATCTTTAATTTATATTAATTCGGTGCTAATAGTTTTTTTTTGATCTACTTCGAGGAGTATCCCATCGCCAACTTGAGACGGGGACTAATCTCCCGCGGGAGTTTGTTCTGCATCTCGGTGGGTGACATCCCTCCCAACTGAGGTTTTTTTTTATACCCAAGACTTGAACCCAAGATCTTAATTAAGGGATGAGAGACCTTTCATCACTCATGTCAATCTCAGTTGGTGGTGCTAATAGTGCTAATAGTTTATGCTTCAGCATTATATATGCAATTTTATTTTATTTTTTTAAAAAAAGACTGCGCAATTTCAAATGAATAAAAATATTTTATTTTATAACCAAAATTTGACAACAAAGTTTGACTTCCATCATATCAATTCTAAGCTGTAACTGACAAAATGGATCAGGATCCTTTTGTAGATTTCTAAGAAAACGGTAGAGGATCTTTAACCTTTTGAAATTGTTTTATTTTATAATAAAATGTTAAAAAGTTTTCAACCAATAAATGAGTAAGTAACGGTAGAAGGGGGAGTTCTTTTATGAACTGTACTACCTTGTCTGGATCTGCCAAGTGAATGCATGCACATATAAAACTAAAAATTCCAATCTTATCAACAAGACAAAGCAGTTCTGGCAGAGTTTAAAAAAACTAAGAGAGAAGCATCAAATCAACCAATTAAATTTTAAAGAAGTTAAAAAAAAGCTAGCAAAAGCATTTGTACATACTAATGTTTTAATTAATTTTCTTGATAAAAACTAAGAAAAAAATAAACTCATCTAGAAGGAATTATACCCATATCGCTTGCGGCTCTGGAGTGATTGCTCACTCGTCACCATTTTGTTAAAAAAAAATATTAAGAAACACAAAACTTTCTAACCTTCATTTGGGTTTGAGAAAATATTCAACTGTCCAAAGCTAGAAGAATTTTTCGAGTTGGAATTGAATAAGGTGCATAGGAGCATCCACATTCAGCATCCTTTCCCTTGCTTCAGCTAGTTGTTTCCCATGGAGTTCGCTCAACCAAGTCACTTTTGCTTTGTTCTTTTCAATTTCCACTGGAAAAAAAAAAAAAAAAAAGGAATTCAAAACTCTTGTAAATGGGGAAAACAGACACAAAAATCAATGCCAGAGAGAAAGAACAAAAAAGAAGAGTTTGAGACAGGTCCACCTTCTTTTAGCATTCTGTCTTTTTCACTAGCAGCCATTTGCAGTTTCAAGCTGTGCTGCTCAATCAGCAAAAAATCCTTGTGATTTTTGTAGGCTTCAAGTTGTGGATGGATGGTGGCTATCTTAGTCTGCATTCCAAGAAATCTCAAAGAAACATTAGTTACACGCTTCAAAGAATAATAGTGGCAAAGGCTAATTAAAGGAATTTTTTTTTTTTTTTATATGAAAAATAAGGCTATTTAATATATTGAAATATCATGTATTTAATTTTTAAATAAAAACTTATCTTTTTTTGATTTTTTTTTAACTATTCCCTCAAGCAACATACTATTTAATGATATTTACCTCGTAAGATTTTGCTTTCCCTTCCAATTCCGCTATATATTTATCTTTCTTTATTCTGGCCTTGAGTGAATAACCTCGGTTTGCAATCATTCTGCAGACAAAAGAAAGATAAAAGATGAAAAACCTCATGAGTGCAGAGTTACAATTTTTTTTAAGTACTTCAACCTTTAAATCAAAGTGAAGAAATGTTCATGAATAAGAGGCAAAATATATTGCAGTGGAGGTGTATATACATCAGTCAGAGAATGAATATGAACAATCGAAAAATGAGCTTTAAATCAAAACCAAGACCACACCTTAATCAAGTCTAGTGTTTAACCTAAGAAATATATATATATATATATAGGATATATATATAATATTTTTAGGATAAAATTTGTTTTTTTGTCTTTTATCTTAATTGTTTTGTTCAACTTAGTCCTCTAACTTTTATTGACAAACGTTAATCTTGTTACCATTTCCATCAGTTTCCATTATAACATCGTTACAACTTCTAATTAAACTAAATAAAAATATATTTTTTTTGTTTGTCTCTTCTCTCTTTTACTGCAACAATTTTTCCGACGAGATCCACCGCAATCAATTCTCTCTCTTTCTTCTTCTTCCTCTTCTTTCTCTTTCTTTTTAGTGTCTTCTTTTTTATCATCTTCTCTTCTCTCTCTCCCTTCCAAAACAAGTGACCACCTCCTTCACAAACCCAAAAGACGACGATTCTCGGTGGCTCAACAATGGAAAAAAAATGGTGGTTTTGCCTCCTTCCCAGGGAAAAAAGGGTGGGCGTCGCCAGAAATTAAGAGAGAGAAAAGAGAGAATTGAACAAAGCTTGGATATATGCATATACACATAGATGAATCCAAGCCTTTTTGGCAGTGTTGGATCCTCCCTCTTTGATATATTGAGTCAAATTAGGTATATGTATATGTAATATTTTTAAGATAAAAATAATATTTTTGTTCCCAATCTTAATTGTTTTGTTCAACCTGATCGTCTAACATTTATTTGTGTGAAGTTAATCCTCTATGCTTACAAACAATAAACCTATTACTCTTTCCATTAGTTTTCATCTAACACAGTCACAACTTCCATTAAAATTCAAAAAAAAAAATTTATTTACTCTCTCAGTCTCTCTTCCCTCTTCTCTGTGTTGATTCCTCTGTTCCTTCCACCATTTTTTCTGATGAAATACACCATTTTTTCTGGCGAGATCCATAATTTTTTCATTACGAAGGGAGCAAAACCACCGTCGCCCATATCTATTACTTCTTCTTCCTCCTCTTCTTCCATGCTCCGTCTTTGCTTCTTTTCACTGCTTTCTCTTTCTCTTCGGTCTGTTCTTCCTTATCCGCACCTCCTTCACAGACCCAAACGATGACGATTCTGGGTCAGCAGTGAAAAAAATGGTGGGTCCACCTCCTTTATCAGAAAAAGTGGCGGATCTCGTCGGAAATTGAGAGAGAAATTGATGGAAGTTTGGCCGATGTTAGATTGAATGACGATAATGGTATCAGTATTAACGTGTGCCAACATAAAGGAATAACTTCAAACAAATAAAAGTTAGAGAGCCAGGTTGAACAAATAAGACAAGGGTTTGAATGATCAAAACATGTGACCATACATATACACACACACACACACATATATATATATATATATATATATATATATATATATATATATATAGAGAGAGAGAGAGAGAGCATATACCGCTTGAGCTTTCGATCCATGTCTTGGATTGCATCTGTTTCCGCAGCTTGAGCATGATTACCAGCACCAGAAACTGCACCACCATCATCCATGATGGGGTTCTTCTCACGAGCTGAGTTCTCTACATGCATGTCATTGTTGTCTTGATGTGCAGCATTATTGTTGGAAACGGCAAGCTGAAGCTGGAGAGATGGGTCGGTTGTAGTGTTGCTGGTTTCTGCAATTCCAAGGTCCTTCTTGGGAGAGGGTTTCCAAGGGCGAAATGCTGAATTTGGACCCTGCTGCAGGGAAAAGGGTCTAAACACACTCCCTGATGGCAAGTCCTCCATTTGAACCTGGTAAACATAGAAGTGATCACAGAGTAGGATCAACAAGGGTTAGAAAATATGGATTTGCACAGTGTTCACACGAAATATGACAGAAAATTAAAAATGAAGCTAACTCTTACGTTAAAGACTGCAGGAATTTTTTGACTCACACACAGTCACTGTCATTGATCATATATAAAAGCACACTAGTGGGTGACGTCAACCAGTATTTATATATGGGATGGAGATAGTCTGTAACACCTTCCTGTCACATTCTCTATGTCCTACCAATAATAATTTGCCACTTAATAAAATAAAATTATAACTCATTAAAACTTATACACATTCCTAACTTTTGATTAGATAGAGACATCATTTTTTAGGACAGAAGATTTGTATCCATATATATGACATTTAAGGGATAGAGCTTGTCCCAAAACGGTGTCTCATTCCTATCCCACCCACTTATATTATGCTACTTAAAAAATTAATTATATTATTTATTATAAATATATTATTTTTAAATGATATGGTAAAATCTAAGTGGTTGGGATACAGAATGAGACATCATCTTAGAGTAGACGATCTCTATCAACATTTAAGATACAGTTTTTTTTTTTTTTACCTAATATATACCTTTTGAAGGGAGATTTTCTACCTTGGATTTTACTTAACTTGATACCATATTGTGAAAAAGCAATACACATGAATAAAAAGCGATACCTCACCCGCATTTATATATCAGTTTTATCATTGGTTTAACTAATATCTAGGTCCTTTTACTTAATGCAGAATTTTAATGATCTTTATCATTACAAAGTTGACTTGGATTCTCCACATTCATGCATTCACTAAGTCACAAGATACACCATTAGATCAATCTTGTTTTATTTTTTATTTTTTATAATGTACACTCAAATGTATCTTATGGTTTACATCAATAAATACGTGAATGTGTGAAAATAATGAATGCAGGGAATCCAAATCCAAATATTTGAATATTATTAATAGTATACTTTGACTGTTGCCACCACTCATGAAAGAAATTTTTAAAATTAAATTTTTTTAAATCAAGCATGATAGTGTATGCTTTTGCGGGCGACATGGTGTCTAGGGATTTATGATGGTGCATGGACCGGATACAGTGCCTCAGTGTTATTAAACTCGGACTGGACCGATTGGTCGAATCGGTTCGATCCGGAAACCGAACCCATGATCGGTCTGGTCATCATATCAGACCGCATAAGACACTGAACTATACTGAGATCATCAAATCACGATCGAACCGGGTTAAACCGATTGAACCGGTTGCGGTCGAACCAACCAGGCTGACAAATACATGCTAGCCAACCTGTCGCATGCTTTTCAAGGTCCACTCATACGCATACACCTGAATGCCGCTCGTGAACGCACCTGAATGCCACTCGTGAACGCACCCAATGGTCAGTGCCACATGCCACACATGCACCTTCGGGTTAAATAGACTGAACTAGCCGCAGTCGAACCAACCGGGCTGATGAATACATTCTGGCCAACCTGTCGCACGCTCTTCAAGGCCCACTCACACACACGCACCTGAATGCCGCTCGTGAACGCGCCTTAATGGTCAATACCACCACTACAAGAATAATGCTTAGTAGCGACATAATTTTCGCGACGGCCTCAAATCCGTCGCTAATTTTATATTTTCCGACGACTTCGGCCATCACAAATTGTGAAAGGGCATACCGACGGCAGTTCCGTCGCAAATCCGTCGATACATTTCCCGCCATTTTACATGAAATGTTGGCGCCATTTTTGCGACGGGCAAGGTCGTCGCTAATTTGGAAATGTGAAGCTGCAACAGCCAAACTTATTTGCGGCGGAAGATGATTTGCGACGGGCCTATACGATTTGCGACGGAAATCTGGTTTGCGACGGACATACAATAAAAGCCATCGCTAAATTCTCTTCATTTTCTGAACAGCTTTCTTCCTTCCCTCATTCTCATTTCGCACAAAACCTAATAAGTCCCTCTCTCTGCTTCTTTTTACTCTCCCACACCGCCTCCCCAACCACAACCCCTGGCGCCGCCACTGTGCCGACCCCACGCACCGCCTCCCGTGCCTCCCACCGCCACCTACCCCTCGACGTCCTTACAGCCATCGCGGGTAAGAACACTAGCCGCCGCGTGTACTCAGTTTTCGTTTTGTCATTTCCTCTTCTTATCTAGAGCATGTACTGAGTTTTCGTTTGTGTTTTGTTATAAGAAACAGAACTCAGCCGTCCTCCGCCACGTCTCCACCATTGCCGCCGCGTCGGACCTCTCTGATCAGTCACTACCTCTTCTTCTTTGTTAGTTGAGTGGAAATTTCATATTCAAAAACCCCCAGTTTACAAACCCATGTCCTGTTGTTGGAATTTTATTCTGTAAGAATTTGGAATTTCATTCATATAATTGGTGTTGTTGTTTGTGTTCATAATCTGTTTGTGTTTATGATTGAATGAGGAATAGGCCTAATGGTATGCTTGGTTTGCTGTTAGCTTAGTTAAAAGTACTTTTGGTAGGGTGTTGGGATTGAGATTTGTTGGAATTAAAATGAAAAAATATAAAATGATTTTAATTATATTAGATTCAGATGATAAATTTCTGTTAGTTTCTAATAACAAAATATATTTTGAGACAGAGAGAGAATCAACAAAAAGTTTGGCTAAAACAAACTTAGAATTGGACTTTATCGAAATCAGTTTTAATCTCAGTTTCAATTTAGATAAGAACCTGTTTTTAAAGCATAGTTAAAAGTACTTTTGTTCAAAATTGTTGGAATTGTATTGGTGGGTATGATCTCTACCGGTTTTAAAATGGCTAGGGAGACATTTCGTGTTTGGTCTTTGTTTTCTTTGAGTTTAAAAGTGGGGAGGTTTGTTTTATGCCGTTTGTTTTGAATGCTATTGTTTCCGGAATGTTTGAGAACTTAGGGGTGTTTTCCTTGACTTTGGGCACTGAATAGTAGTGAAGGTGGGGAAGTTTATGTGTTAATGAATGGTAGGTCTCTAAAGAAGAAGGCCTTTGGATAACAAATGAAAGTGAGTAATGGTTGTTTTGGGGGATGAATTATTCAGAACTTATCAGTGAACATTTGGTTATTGTGTTATAATTTGTCACTACTGAGCTGGCGTGTGGTATTAGATTGTTCTTTCCCTTTGGAATGTGAAGGTGGCGGTGATTTTGATTGGTTTTATGCTGTGCTCCTATCTAAAGCATGCCAATTAGCTGGTTTTACTAATACAAATTAGAAGCTGCCATATTATGTGAGATAATAATGACTTTTGGATGTTATATCTTTGAGTTAATGATAGTAAAATTGGCTGCATTAGTTTTTTTTTTTTTTTCCTGCCTATGAATAATAATAGAACCAGAATTGTATGGTTATAATAGTAGATAAATGGTTGTCTGTGACCTTTTTTGAAACTATGAATGAATTTCATGACCAAAACTTGTATTGCTGTGATGCTGTCTGATATATAGAGTGAAGGATAAGGTTATTTACCTCTTGAACAGAAATGCCGCAGGTTAAGGAAATCAATATTGGAATAGTTCTTTAATTTTTGCATGAATTTGCCTCTATTATTGGATTGAATCCTGTTTTTCTTTGAAACTTGAGATTCTAAGTGTGGGTGCTTAAGACAGAAGGTGGTAGAGACACCACCGAGATTATTTAGTTTTGGCATGATAGAATAGCGAAACAGATCATTCTTTTTAAAGAAGAGGTTATTTGCTCATGATTTTTCATTTCTCATTGACTTAATTAAGGGGGTCCATTTTTTTATAATTTATATCATTAATGTTTCTGCGGTGTGCTGGTTTAATTTAGTGTTTTTGTTTATGATTCATTTGTAAATGACTGCTAATGTGGAAACTCATATCATCAGGTTTATTTGGGGGTAATTTCCCAGATTTTGGTTCTGAATAGAATAGTGGAGACTTGAAGGTATCTACAATCAAGGAGATTGTAGAACTCAGGCCTTAAAAGTAAGACTTGGTATTAACATGAAAATTGCATCAAGATCTCAAATAACTTCATGGTTTAAATACTAAAAAGAGTTATTTGTACATGCAAAGTTGTATATGTATACTAAGTTGTTTATAGTTAAATCATGATCATTTTCGTTAAGGATATTATAAATTGTCTATAGCGATAAAGATTTATTTTCTAGATGAGTTGATCGTCGAGAAAAGCCTTAGTTACCCGTTTGAGGTGCAATATTTTAGAGCACGTGTACTCCTGTGAGTCACTGAGCTCTTGATATTGGACCTCGAATTGTCCAAGTGGCACAGTTTGAGAAAAAACTTTTTCTTTACTAGTATAATAGCTATTCATTAATTTTTAGTTCGTTTTAATGTTTCTTTAGTTTATTATTATCCTAAAAAATATTATATTCTCCTAATTTACAAGAGACGGCTGCTTGGAGAGTAAAGCATTCCATTGATTTGGAGATAATTTTTCATCAAAAAGCGGCCAAACGCCTCTCCGAGCTGTTGACGAGATATCAGAACAAGGGAGAACGTCCAAAATGGTGTTTCCCACCCATTTGGGAGGAGCTATGTGCTTACTGGGCTACACTTGCATTCAAGAAAAAATCCGCCCAGGTAAAGCTCAACAGGGCCTCGGAAAAGGGTGGGAGCCTACACACTGGCGGCAGCATCAGTAAGCAGGAGCATGCTCGACGCCTTGTAAGTTTCAAATATCATATTTTGAGAATTCATTTACATGTCTTTATATTTAGAATTTTAACTTCAAATATCAACAAGTTTTTTTTTGGTGCAGGGAAGGGAGCTTGGCTGTAGCGTCAAGCCGGACGAGCTTCATGCCCGAACCCATACTAGGAAGGGTACCGGCGAGTATGTAGATGAGCGCTCTAGACACACTCAGGTGATTTACATGTCTCTTTGTTGGAAATTATTTTTATTTTATATTTAAGAATTATGGTCATTTTGTATGATGATGTGCATTAATTTTAATGACAGGAGGACTATCAGGCTAAGTTATCTCAGGTTCGGTCTCAGGTAACCTCATCTTCCCCTACCACCACACTTGACCCAGAGGTGGAAGCCCAACTTGAGTTGCAGACATGGGTCGAGGTTGCTGACGGCAAGAAAAAGGGTCGCATATACGATACGGGAGACCTCGCCGGCAACTATCGACGCGGGTGCTCCAGCGTCTTCACTCAACAGAGTCGAGCATCGTCTAGTAGGACTCACCAGTCTCGGGAGTCTGCGGAGACGGTCGAGATGCGACAGAGGCTGGCAGCTGAGGAAGAGATCAATCTGCAGCTGGTTACTCGACAGACACATATGATGGAGCATATACAGATGATGGCAGCTGCACAGAGAGAGCTCATGATGCGTTTAGGAACTACCCCCTCAGCCACAGTCGCAGCAGGACCAGCATTTTCACAGCACCCCTCAGCCACAGCCGCCGCCGTCCCAGCCTGAGGGTAATCAGCAGACTAGTGATGGGGAGGATCAATCCTTTACAGATTTGTTAAATCGGGGCTATAGAGAGAGTTATAAGTTTGGGTTATTAGTTTCTTTAAGATTAGATTTTATTTTGTATGATGTACGCACTCTGTCAAAACAATTTGCTTTTAGTTATGAATTTCATTTATCGTTTAAAATTTTTATTCATTTATCATTTAAAATTATTATTTATTTATCATATTATAGTCTAAATTATAATTAATATACAAAATAAATAAAGTTTATATTATTTTGAATTTTACATTAAATAAATAAATAATTAAAAATAATTCATATTTTAAATAATTAATTAATAAAAAAATTAATTAATTAAAAATGTTTTGCAATTTGCGACGGCCAGGCCGTCACTAATTTCTGATAATTTGCGACGGCCAAGCCGTCGCTACTGTCTGTTGATTTGATATCTTATGATTTGTGATGACGAGGTCGTCGCTAATGTCTGATAATTTGTGACAGTCGTTCCATCGCAAATTTGCGACAACCATTTAAAAAACAATTAGAATACGTTTGTGACGATCCAATATGTGAGGGATTTATGGCCGTCTCAAAGCCGTCAGAAATATGTGTTTTGCGACGGATTTAAGCTGTTTGCGATGGCTTTTGGCCCTCGCTAAATTCAATTTTTCTTGTAGTGCACATACCACACGCAAACCTCCAGGTTAAACAGGCTGAACTAGTCGCGGTGGAACCAACCAGGCTGACAAATACACGCTAGCCAACCTATCGCATGCTCTTCAAGGCCCATTCACACGCACGCGCCTGAATGCCGCTCGTGAACGCGCCTCAATGGTCAGTGCCACATGCCACACGTGCACCTTCGGGTTAAATCGGTTGAACCGGTCATTGTCGAACCAATCAGGCTGACGAATTACATGCTGGCCAACCTGTCGCACACTCTTCAAGGCCCACTCACACACACGTGCCTAAATGCCACTAGTGAAGGCACCTTAATGGTCAATGCCACATGCCACATGCACACCTCCAGGTTAAACCGGCTGAACAGGTAGCAGTCGAACCAACCAGGCTGACAAATACACGCTAGCCAACCTATTGCATGCTCTTCAAGGCCCACTCACACGCAGGCGCCTGAATGCCGCTCGTGAACGCGCCTCAATGGTCAATGCCACATGCCACACGCGCACCTCCTTTCCATCAAGAAATTCTAATTTTGCAAAAGGAGGATCGAACACTGACCTTGAAGTATATCCACGAGTGGCTGTACCGCTGAGCTACGAAATTTCTTGGAACATCGTTGACAAATATTTAATATATACATATCTCAACTATAAAATATACATATGTAATATATACTGTTTATCCGGTTCAACCAGTAACTCACTGGTTCAACCAATGACCCATTGACCCGTACCATGACCAAGTCGATGATCGGTCTGGTTTTAATAACACTGCAGTGCTTTTTCCATCGTTTTCATTGCCCACTCATAATTTGACCCCCATGACGTTTTTGCATATTATGATCATAAAGAATGGAATTAAATTAATGTTTTTACACAATAAGCATTTGCGCCATTCGAAATTGAGTATATGACAGGGACAAAACTACTATTGATTGCATATGTAGGAATTGATTTAAAAACTGTTTAGGTATAAGAACTAAATAAAAAATGTGTGTCACATGTAAGGACCGATTTGTTGATGGCACAAACGAATTTGATAAAATTTGGACATGTAGGGCCCAATTTCCAAACTTTCTAGGTATACGGACTAAATCAAAATCCACGTTATGTATAAAAACCAAATCATTAGTTAAACCTTTATTATTTATATACTACTTGAGATAATAATTCACATTTATTTATATTTTTTTTAGGATTTAATTGGTTTTAACTATCAATGTAAAGATTTTTTACACCGTCAACCAATCATAAATTGCCACATAATTAAAAATGATTGATTACTGTCAAACTACTACCTTAAAAGTCACATGTAGGATGACTTGCGATTGGTTCACAGTGTAAAAAACTTTACACTAGTTATGGATCAAAATTAAGCTCATTTTTATATCATAATATATAATATTTTAGTTTTTATCCACAAGCCCATAAATCAAATGCTATTTTAACATTCTATAAAAAAAAAAACAAAATATTTCTTTTGGTGTCAGTTACCTGAGATTGTTGGCGGTGAGCTAACATCCTACCTTGGCAAGGCCGGGGGGAGTCAAATCGAAACATGGCACTGACTGCTGCTAGGATTGGTTAAAGAAAGTTGTACATTGACTAACAACTATGGCTTTTAGCCTAGTGGTAAGCGCTTGATCGATCCTACACTTGGTATCAGAGCGGGTCATGTGTTCAATTCCTATGTAATGCATTGCTGGCGCTGGGAGGGGGATTATTAGTAGTGGGCCAATATTCTGCCTTGGCAAGGCCCAGGTGCCGTCGAGGTCGATTCCCGATAAGGCGCAACAGGTGCTAGGAGGGGATTGTTGGCAGCGGACAAATGTCCTGCCTTGGAGCTGTTAATAGCGCTTTGCAAAGGAAAAACTATTAAATTATAGACATTTAATAGTGTTTCCCTAAGGAAATGTTATCGTTACTCCATATTTTCTTTTAAAAAAATGCGCTCAAACATTAATAGCATTTTCCAGAGAAGCGTTATATTAAAATATACCTTTAAAGGAATTTCTTCAAACAATCGCTATTAAAGGAGTAACTATAATAGCACTTACTTGAGGAAACACTATATTTTTCTCGTATTAAAAGAAAATCTCTAGGCGACTAACTGTTTACACGTTAGTTGACACAATTTATGAACAAATAACAATGCTCTGCATAAAAAACACGATATTCAACCTACAACACATAGAAAAATGTCCATATTCAATTCTGCATTATCTCTATTGAACCAAACTCTCCCATAAATATTGTTTCTTATGTATTCTTATCCTTCATACTAAAAATTTTATAAACTCGACGTCTTCTCTGTATTCTTCATTTCTGCAACTCTCTTATGACTTATGAGTTACAATATAATTCACAAGAGGCCAGGAACCCCATATATCTTCCTATCTTTTGTCATGTCTATTGTCTAGAAGAGGTAAACAAATGTCACTACAAAAGATAAGAAGATATAAGAATGTTGATGTCCCTCCCTTATAGTCAGGCAAATTAAAATGTCCACATGAGGGAAATAACCTGAGAGTGCTCCCTTCTATGGTAACTAGTTATGTCTCCCCTTTTTACCATTGTTATACCATTGTTTCTGCTTATCCTTTGAGCACCCAAGTACCTCTCAAACATTGTTGTATGGAAGTTCCCGCTGAACTCAAATACCAGTAACCAACGTTGGTTGCTATACCAATATGACTACTGGAGAGAGGGAAATGAAAAGGGAACACAAATGTGCGACCTTTTGTTTCTAATATCTTATGCGGTCTCAACATGTTTGCCTTAACATGTTGGAGAAATAATTATAACAATGTATTCAATTTTCATTGTCACTGTATACTCAAAACCGTGTACGTATAAACTTGAAACATGATAAATAAAATAGAAAATACATTCTTTGAATTCTTTGTTAATACAGAAATTCTCTTTTATTCAACATTGTAAATGGATTTCATGATTTTAGTAATATGATAATGAAACATAGAAAGAAGTATCCACTTGGAAAAATTATAACTTTCACAATTGTCCATGGAGATTAATGTAGTTAACATAATGATCTGCTTGCACTAGAAAATGAAAGCAATGAATAACATTAAAATAAATAAATAAAATGGGTTTAGATAATTCTTCTTCAAACAAGGGTGGTTGAAAGGTCTATCTTTCCTAATTATTTTTTAAAAAAGAAACGTAATTTAGATTTAATAGTGTTTCCTTTAGAAAGCATTATTAAAAGATCTATCTTTAATAGTGCTTCATCATTTAAGCGCTATTGAAGGTGTTTAGCAATGTTTTAAAAATCGGACTGATCATTGAACCGGTGAAGGTATTGGTTCAAGGTTCAAAGGTTCAACCGTGGTCGAACTAGTGATAGTTAAATTTTTTTTAATACTATATATATTATATTAAGTAATAAACTTGAGTCCTTAAAAAAAGTAATAAACTTAAGAAAAATAATTTTAAATTAATATAAAAATAATAATATTATATATTCTATAAGATAAAAATATAAACGAAGAATGATAAATAATAAAAACTCATGTATATGTGTTTTTATAACTTATCAATGGACTTTTATTTGACTAAAAAAATATATTATTATACTTTTAAAATAAGAAATAAAAAATATAACGAAAAATAAAAATTGACCGATTCAACCTGGTTCTTAACTGGTTCTCACTGGTTTTGGGGGTTGAATGGACCAGATACTTGATAGGGTCCCGGTCCAACTGGCCGATCTGGTCCAGTTTTCAAAACAACATCATTTAGATATAACAGTGTTTCCTTTAATAAGAGCTATCAATTGCAAGGTTATCAAAACTGGACCAGACTGGCCTAGTATCCGATTCAGAATAATCACAAAACCGTTCTGTGCTAGAACCGGATGGAAACCGGTAAAATCGGTCAAAACCAGTGGTTCGTCCGATTTGGCCTGTTTGCAGAATTTCTATTTTCAAAGAGAAAGATGGAGGAGAAACAGAGAACCGGAAGAGAAAGAAAGAACCAGCTGAGGAGATTTCGAGCCGGTAGAAAAGGACCCGCACATAATATCGGAACAAGGAGCGGCGTGTGGCGAGCACGCGCAGACACACACACACACTTATATATATATATATATATATATATATATATATATATATATAAGTGTGTGTGTGTTTGTTTTTTTTTTTCATTATAAGAAATTTTACAGTTCATAAAGTTATCATTCAGTTAATTATGCAAATATTTATTAATTGAAAATAAAATATAAACAAAATATGTTAAAAATAAGAGAATACCCTATGCGATGCACAGATACGAGTTCTAGTTACTAAATAAAACTAACCTGGCAAGAAGGCTAGGCAGTTTTAATATCCATGACTACCACCCTTATTCCTGCAAAGGAGATGTAGTAGCTAGGCACAAAGCAGGGGGTTTATTTCTCCAAGGTCTATTCTTTTAGAGTAATGATATTTGGACACAAAAATAATATCCAACATTGTATAAAAGTACTCATCCCCACTTATTTTTTGTTTTTTTTTTTTCTCATCATGTATTTCATCACTCCCAAGACACGCATAAGCTCTACGATGTCTATACACATGTATCCAAATTATGTGTCCAAATATCTTTACTCATTCTTTTATCCAACGTCTAGAGTCTAGACTTTGAAAACGTGAAGAAGGAAAGAAGACACCTACAAATTAAAAAATATAGATGTATTAGGAATATTTACAACATATGACCACTTATCAGAATAAAACAATATTAATTAAAAAATATATCAAAATAAATAACAATTTTATACTTTAAACACGATATAATAATTTTATGGCACACGTCATTAGCCCTGTGAGCAAAATAAATACATGAAATGAAAATGAAGATCAAAATAGAATATGTTTGTTGATATCATGTCATTCCAACGTTTTGGGGTTACCTCAACCTGGCTCTGATATCATTTTAAAATGTGGACTTTAGGCCTAATTCAACCCCACAAAATTGTTTTGTAAGGTGAGGACTGTCCAAGTCTTATAAGCACTATTTTAGTTTATATCTTTAGTCAATGTGAGACTCTCAACAATCTTAATAATAACACTACATTAATATGGATAACCTACTATTGTGGTTAATCTAAAAAATGGGCAAAGATTAAAATGGACAAGATAGACAGCCATCTGACAAGCAGTTTGCTGATATTAGTAATAGTTTCATTTCATTTACATGAATCCTCCAAAGATTATACCCCATATTCTATCATCAGCACAAAAAAAAAAAAAAAGGTTACTCAAACAAGTGTGGCCTACAAATTACATGTTAATCAAACATATCTGATCAAACAATTTACTATGCACATTAAATATTTAAACCAAAGAGATGGACTGCAAAAATAGTTAGTTATTCATTACACAAATCGCGTTGATAATAACATATCAACAAACTAGCAAACTTACAAGAATTTGAATCTCTCTTGTACTTCCTCAATCTCACTCTATGCTAAATCAACAGAAATTCCAAAACACTGTCAAACCCAAACCCCATCTTTATACCCACCCAAGTTTGTCATATATATACCTATATCCCAACAATTTGCCGGAATAGTAGGTGCCCGTTTAAAAAACTAGCTAGTAAAACAAAAGGAACCATATGACAAGAACACCGGGTATGTTTGCCAACTCACAAGGATAACAATGAACTTGTTGCTATAAATATAAGAACATGTAATTAAGAACGAGTAAATAACTTGTTCATAATTAAGACAAGACCTGATTAAAATGTTATCTAGAGGCTAGAGCTCCTACTCATGGATAAGCTTAATTGAAAGATTGATTTAATGTAATAAAAACCAAAAGTTATATAATTATATAGAGCTGTCAATATGGGTTGGAACATATGAGCCAATTCGGCGTACCGATAAGTTGAGTTGAACAAAACCTGACTCATTTTTATCCTGCATCATTTTGACCCGGCGCGACCAAAACACTCTGAAAAGTGAAAAAATAAGGAATGTGCTACTTTGAATCGTAGGTAGGAGGTGGCGCGACCATCCTTCTCCCTAAACGACGAACACTTTATCACTCCCTTCATCATCTTCATACATCCCGTCATTGAGTCGCTACCTCCACTGTCACCTGCGTCCATCGATCTCGATCGACTTTGCTCCTCTATCACCCTCCCTGATTCCCTCTCTCGCAGCTCTAGCTAGACCAGCCTTCATTCCTCTGTCTCTCATTGCCGCTTGTCGTCGTAGTTGCACCACAGGTCCACCGTCGTCGCTGCACCACTCGAGTCAGAGTGAGTGGTTTTAAGGATTTGCAACATGTTCACTGCTAATGTTCCCCGAGTCACAGTGAGTGCGATTGCAGGTTCCAATACGAAGATTTTCTTGCGATTTGTTAGGTTCCAAAACCAGCTTGTATTCCAATATTTGTTTGGTATTATTGAATTATCAGATTTTTTTTTCCTTCTTCAGTCTTTCAGATTTTTTTTCATTGGATTTTCCTATTTTTTATTTTTATTTCTTTTTTTTTCGTTTCAAATTTTAAGTCACCCAATCCTGTTTAACCCATCAATTTAGGGTGGGTCGAGTCGGGTTGACTATTTCTTGGCTCACCAATAAGTGAGTCGGGATGGGATGACTTACTTTTTAGCCAACTCGGATGAGCAGGACTGACCCGTTTTGACAGCTTTATAAATACCTAACGATCTAATTACCCTTTAGAAGACACTTATTGAAGAACTCCATAAAGCAATCACTGCCAATGAAAGAAAATCCCTAAAAATTGGTATCAAAAGGACTTTAATTATCGATTCAGTAAATTGAAATTACCTAGAACTGTCAAATTAATATCTAATATATGGCTTACTTCTGGATTTCATTCCTGAAACTATCAAATTAATATCTAATATACAGCTTATTACTGGATTTCATTCAATTTGTATATCAATTAGCTATATTTTACCATTATGAAAATGCTACTTAAATGTAAACTAGTAGAAAATACCTCAGTTCCATGAAAACTCCAATTCTTATACAAACACATGAATTTCAATACTATGAAAGTATCTTATTGAAAATCAAATAAACGGTAGTTTCTATCTTACCTTGAAGTGAGCGAGAAGAGAGAACAGAAGTGACAATGACTTATGAATTTCTAAGAAGAGAGGAACCTCTGAAACCTGTTGACTGTGAGAAGAGAGGAAGTGGGTTTCTCATACATGACGAGTTTGTGAGAGAGGAGGAAGTGGATTTTGTGAATTTGGTAATAATTTTGTAAAAAAAAAAAAGATACAAAAATGAGAAAGGGTATTTTGTGAAAGGGAAGGATTCTGTCAAAGAAGGGGATGGAAAAAGAGAGGCATAGTGGGACTTAGTAACGCTAAACTGAAATTAATAATAGCATTGGCTTGGACAACATAAAATTAAATAAAAAATTAAAAAAATTGCAATCTAATGATGGTATAGCGTCCATTTAACGCTAGCTAGGTTATGAAAATAGTGTGGGTCTTGCGGTCGACACTATGTTTCGCAGCTATTATGCCATTTTCTTGTACACTCTGTTTGGTTGCAGGAGAGAAAGTGAGAGGAAAGAAAGGTGAAGGAACGAAGGAGAAAGGAGAGAAAAAGAGTGGAAAATGAGAGGATTATTTAGTTGTTTGGTATGAGAGAAAATGAGAGGAAAGAAAACCAAAACTTTTTTCTCCTCTTGTTTGGTTGAGTAGAAAGTAAGAGGAAAGAAAAAATATATTTATAAAATGACATAAATGACCTCATATAATAATGTTATAAAAATACAAAATGAATTTTTTTGGGTATTTCACACAACAAAAGTGTGGCAGTTCAATTCCCAAATGACATTGTCTCGGCATGTGTGTTTTCTTGCCGAACGGAGATGAAAAAAAAACACTTGTGGGAGCCAGGCTTTTTCTCTTTCCACTCTACCCCTTCCTCTTGAAACCAAACGGGGGAAAGACCTCGATTATTGTGTTTTCTGCCCTGTCCTTTTCTTTCCACCAACTTTCATGCCTTTCAAACACAGTGGTAATGTTACTTGAACTAATATAGTATTTGTGAGCTGCACAGATTTTTTTTTAATTTTTTATTTGTTAAAATATTAATAACAAATAATTTTCTATAAATAATTTGATAATATTCTATAATATAACTATAAAAAACTACAATATAAATTAATAAAAGTAACTATAATATAAATTAATTTTGTCAAAAAATAAACTATAAATTAATATTAATTCAAAACACCAATTAACATAAATACAACTATTTAATAAAACATAACATTAGTATAAAATTATTATAGAATATGAAAAATATAAATAACAACAAATTCTTATATAATAGATTATCGAATTCGAAAGTAAAAAAAAAAAAAAAAAAAACCTCACTTGATTTATATTTATATATGTAAGATTGTGTATTCAAGTCCCTTTTTCTAAAAAGCTATTAGCTGGTATTTGTGGTGGTAAAGTCATTTTTGGTCTCTGAATTTCATCTGATTTGAATTTCGTAGTACATAAAAGATGGGATAGCATTTTACTCTTTCAGGCTTTGATTTCAAATTCTCCTATCTTTTTGTTGCAAGTTTTCACAATTAACTAAAGTGTTGTGTGCCTTTATCTCTTAAACCTACTGCAACTCCAACTTTTCAATTTTTAAAAATTTACAATTTAAAAAATGACAATTTAAACATGCTAATGGAACCTTATTAATAGTGAAAAACTATTGAGTTTTACATTCATAATCAAAAGTGAATTTTATATTAGCTGGATAAAAGATGAAACTGCATTTAGCAAAGGCTAAAACTCCATGATAAGGCTTATGAGACTAAAACTCCATGATAAGGCTTATATCATATAAATAACTATATGATAAGATTGTTGTTAAAAAAAAAAATGCATGATAATGGAAAACTGGCACAATTTTTATCCATTGATTTTTAAACCTTTTTATTTTTATTTTTTTTAGTCTATCAAATAATAATTTTTTAACAAAGGCCCGTGTATGGTTCTGTGAATGTTAATAGTGAAAAACTGTTGAGTCTTGCATCCATAATCAAAAGTGAATAATACAGTTGCTGGATAAAAGGATAAAAGTATAAAACTACATGATAAGATTGTGATTCAAAACAAAAATAATATAAAATTCCGCTGCAAATCCATATTCAAACCTGTAGTTGCTAAAAGTATGGTATTTACAACCTTTAAACTGATTCCGCAAATTTTAATTTCAAACTTTTTAAGAAATTTTTTAATAAGACAATAAACTGAAAAGGAGAAGATGTGGGAACTGCCATAAACACAACTCTATCTCTCACTTCTCAAACCGCCATAAGACAAAATTAGTATACAGATAGATATAGCTAATGGATTTAGATAATGGATATAGATATAGCTAACTACATATAATCAATATCTATCTGAGCAGTTACCTCTTCCTAACTTGATCTACGACATTCACTTTCTTCAAATACTATTTAGTCTTCATCGGAGCATCACCATCACACAGCTTCAAATTTTATTTACCATAAAACTGACACCGCCGTGTCCCAGAACTATCGAGCACCGTCACCGACAAATTCCAGTTGAACCGAACACCAACACACATATTCTATTTGCGTGTATTGTTATCTCATTTAAGAGGTCTAACCACTTGGGAATACTTACTTACGGCAAACGGCACGCGCTACCGCACATTCCACGAAGCAGTTGAACAATGGGGCTTTTTAGAGGGAGACAACAATATTCGCGATTGCTTGGTTGAAGCAACAAGTCTACGAATGCCATACACTTTACACTTTACGGAGATTGTTTGCTACTATATTAATCTTTTGTGAGCCAACTCATGTTCGAAGCATATGGGATGAGTTTTACACATACATGGTAGAGGACTATCCTTCAACATCCACTGCAAATGGGCTAGCCTTGACTAATATGTTGTTGAGGGATTTGAATGGCCTATTGCTTCAGCATGGCAAACAAATCACAAATTATGATTTGCCTGAATTATCATTGGACACAACTCAAGGTGATCATGTTCCAAGAGTTATACAGGAAGAGCTATCAGTCCAAGTTATCCAGCGTAAGCAAAGTCAAGCTTTCTTTGTGGATGGGCCAGGAGGAACGGGTAAGACATTCTTTTATCGTACCTTAATTGCAAAATTGAGAAATATGGGTCAAATTGTCTTAGCGACTGCCTCATCTGGTATAGCAGCTACACTATTACCTGGTGGTAAGACATAACATTCTAGATTTTAAATACCCATCAACACATACGAATGGTCCTTTTGCTCAATATGTAAACAATCCGATCTTGCCAAGCTAATAAGAGAAACAACAACAATCATTTGGGACGAAGCACCCATGACAAACCGATATGCTTTAGAAGCATTAGACCGCTCATTGAAAGATATTCTAGATTGTGATGCTCCATTTGGGGGAAAAGTGATGATCATGGGAGGGGATTTTCGTCAAGTGCTTCCTGTTGTTCCAAAAGGGACCAAGGAACAAACGATATATGCGTGTATTGGTAAATCTCATTTATGGTCTAGCATAAAGGTATTACATTTGCGTCAAAACATGCGTGCATTACAAGAACGGGATTTTGCATAATTTCTTATGCGGATTGGAGATGGTGTCGAACCTACCAAACATGATGATTTGGTGAGGGTACCTCACCGGATTGTAATTCCATGGGAAGGAGAAAGTTCGATACGTATACTTATGCAACAAACGTTCCCCCATATAGAAGATCATGGATGGGATGCATCTTATATGGTAGAAAGTGCAATACTTACACCGAAAAATGAGGATGTTCAGAAACTAAATGACATGATTATCGAACATTTCCCAGGTGAAGAGAAAACTTTTTTTTTTATCATTTGATGAGGTCGAAGGGCACACACGAAACTTATATCAACAAGAATATTTGAATTCCATTGCTCCAAGTGGTTTGCCACCACACATTCTGAAGGTTAAAAGGGAGCACCGTTGATATTGTTGTGAAACATTGACCCTAAATCCAGCCTCTGTAATGGGACACGATTACTATATCAGGCTGTATTTATGAATATGTTGGATGTGGAGATCATAACAGGACCACATTTTGGAAAGAGAGCTTTCTTGCCCAGAATTAAACAAAAGACAACTGAGAGTGCAAGACTACCCTTTGTGCTTATTAGGAAGCAATTTCCTATAAAACTGAGTTTTGAAATTACTATAAATAAGTCATAGGGACAAACTATTCCCAATGTTGGGATTTATCTTCCGCGACATGTGTTCAGCCATGGTCAATTGTATGTGGCATTATCAAGAGACATATCTAAATCTGCCACAAAAATCCTGATAAAAGAAACAAAAATTGAAAGGGAAGATGAGAACTTCACTAGAAATGTTGTCTTCAAGGATATTTTGTTATCCCAAACTCGGGTAATGTCCTGTTACATTTATTATATATTTTATTTTTAGATTTTCCACGTTACACTAATTAAATTATACATCAATCAAATATCATTTTATTATTTAACTGTACAGGCAGACTAAAATTCAAATAAAAAATCCAGTTATTTCAAGAGATGAGGACATAGCATTTGGGCATGTGCTATTACAAACAAGTAAGTTTTAAGGTACCGAATTTTTTTAAACATTTTTTATATATCAATCTATAAACAATACAAGTAAAAAATTTATAGTAGCTATTTTTATTTTATTTATTTAGCTCGCTTTATAGTTTTTTTATCCAAATCAATTAACAATATATCATTATTTTGATTGTGATGCAGGAAGATGTAAAAAGCTCTTGAAATTCAATTCCTATTTAGCATCCCAATTAAGCCAGATTTGAAAATGTCAAGACCAAATAACAATTGTAATTGGATAATAATATATTTCTTGGATTTATTTTTAATTGCAATATGCATTTTATTTATGTTTATATATTTATTCATAACATAATATTATTAACGTAACGACATATATACACGTGTGTGTGGGGGAGGGGGTGTTCGCACGCGTGTGTGTTTTATATTAATCAATCACGATATAAACTTTCAAAAGTTAACAATTAAAAATATTATATTTACACAAGTGAAAAAAAATTATATATAAAAAATTAAAATAACATAAATAAATTCGAGTACGTGCCTCTCTTGCAGCTAGTAATATATAATGCAATTAATTGGTTAGCATGTTAAGATTTGTTAATTTGAAAGTAATAAAAGCTTAGAATAGGACCCGATTTTCTTTATTGAAAAAAATAATCAATAAAGCATTAATTTGGCTGCTGAATATCTTAAATTCAAGTGATATAAAAATAAAAAGTATAAAATATACGTAAAGTCATGTGATTTACAAAGACGGAAAATTCTAACATATATATATATATATATATATATATATATATATATATATAATAAATAAAAAGAATAATAGAAGAAGAGTCTATACCCGTGAAACTTTATAATATCTCTTGTGTTAGACTTATTAAGTGATAATCAATTGTTATCTTAAACATGAGAATTTTGTTATAAGTTCAATATCCTAACTAGTGCAGACATTTTAGAGTATACTTTTGATACATTGTTTTTTTTTTTTTAAAGTTATTTACACCATGAATAAATTATGAATCATCTTATATGTATCTTTTAAAGTTGTTATGATTTAGCCAATATGGGTTGGCACATCTCATCTGGTGAAGCCTTCCGCTCACGCTAGCTGTAACTTGGGTTCGATTCCTATATCTCCTCTATTAGTAGGCAATATGTAAATTTATTATAAATCCTCACTGAGATTGGTGGTATTTCCTGACTTGCAAGGAGGAATGTCTTCTCCCAATATAAAATAGTTATGATTAGAGTTAAACATTTTCAATGTCAAATATTTATGCATACCAATTACGTCCAACATTTTAATTGTTAAAAGTTACCTTGTACTAATTAGAAGTTTAGAGTAAAAACATATTTTAATACACTAGACTACTAGAGCTCTAATTTACATATCCTTAAGTCAGAGATAATTTATGAGAATAACTCATAAATATTGTAATATTATATATTACGAATATAAGTATGGTGGTTTCTACCATGTGGGTGTCACTAAGTCCCTCATAAGTGAGGAAGACGTTCTGACCATAGGATTTATCATTTTAAAAATGAGTGGATGAGATCATTTAAGGGTAACTTGTACTTCTGGTTACCATTTTATTTTTCACTTTTATTTTAAAAATCTCATTTTACTTTCTTCTTCACCATCGCCACCCTCATCCTCACCCAGCCACCACCGCCCCATGCCCAACCCTCTGCCCGTCTTCCACAACCATCGGCCAGTTGTGAGCGCGCCACCACCGTCATGCCGTCCACCACCACCGCGTCAAAGATTTCATTTTTATTTTTTCAAAGATTCAATTTTCTCAGAAATCAGACACATTGACACAAAGCAAAAGAAACCCAAACATTTGACATGGCACATTGGCACAAAGGCGAGATTAGCAGGCGGGCGGTGATGTGGGTGGCGGTGGGTGGGTGGGGATGAGGGTGGTGGAGCGGTGGTGGTGTCAATTTCATGCCCATCCCGTTTTTCACTCTCACCCCTCCCTGAAATCAAAACGCCTCCCTCTCAAACGAAAAAATAAGGGGGCCAACCAAGATAGTCTTCGCTCCATCCATCATTGATTCCTGTCCTGAGGTATTCTCTCATCAACTGAAAACAATACCAGTCGTTGTCTCTCATTCATACCTTCCTTTCTCTTATGCACAAAACAGAGAATAAAAACCCATGCTCAAAGTGAAACAAACAAAGCAAATGTAATTTTTTTTGTGAACAGAGCAAGTGCGTTTGCTGCATCTAAAGGATAACTTTTGTTAGTTTTTTGGCATCCAAACTGAGAAGTATAATAACATGGTAAGTTAATCAGTAAAAAAAAAAAAACCTTTGAATTAACAAAAATACCACTGTGTTTACATGTTGTACCTGGTCATTTTTTCTCCCTCACTTGTGAGGGTCTTATTCCGTCCCTCATGTTAGAAGGCACCTATAAGCATTATTAATAATATGCTTTATTATTATTTTTAACAAGTAAATATATGAAAATTGTTAATTTTTGATTTTCGACTTATATAATTTTTCTGATGGAATTGCTCAACATACTGAAACTTTGGTGCTGGGCTCGCAGTCGATATTGGCTGTGAATCACCCATCTCACGAAAATGGTCAACAAGAACAAACTTTAGACCCAATTGACAATGGAGTGAGTGGAGAGATAGTCAGACGTGGTTCGACCTAGTTGGTGAATCAGGAATTTACTTTAGCTGGGAAGCAGCTTATTTTCGTAAGGAAAAAAATTGACAGATGCTCAAGTTGAGCAACAAAATCACGTTAAGGGGAGGATTTTTGATTAAAAGAATCAAGCAGAGAGGAGAAAAGAAATGGCAATTCGAGTTCGGTGGCTTCAAAGTGTAAAGGAGAAGTGATGGGCATCAACAATGAAATAGTTGGATTAGGAGAAAATATACAGTTACCACTCTCTCATTGCCACGTTGGTGTAGATTAGGTGGTGTAAAGTAATTGGGTTCTTAACTTTCTTTCAGCCGGTCCTCCAGTGCCATATAAAATTTTAAAATATACTATCCAATTTGGGTAACCTTATTTTTAGGGCGTCACAATTTGTATTTATTATTTATTTTTGTTATCATGATATAGGTGAGAAGTATCCACCAACTTAGTCGATGTCTAATCTCCGTCGAGAAACCTGACTAATCACCTTTAGTGGGGTCTTCTCTGCCAACCACATTTTGTTTCCATCCACGTTTGTATGCCTAGCATGATCATGCTTGTTGCTATAATATGCTTGATGATATGCCTTCTATGTTGTTGATAATATGCTTATATGATTGTGATACAATGTTTAATTGATAACATGTATACATGATTCTTAATGATAGATAATATGAGCATGATGTGGTTTGTTAATCTTACTGTATGACTAGAAAAAGGTGACGATTGCTGTTGATTAGACGATGTATGCTATGAGCCGAACTGATAGTATGTACGATAGTACCTCATCGGATGAATTAGATGATGTGTGCTGTGATGAGTGGTAACACTAAGATATGAGGTTAAGGTACTAAGCCATAAGTTATCATCGAGATGAGCCGGTGAGATTCATACGGCATTGCCATTGTATTTCGCCACCGCGTGGATTGGAGTGGAGGATCATCCTGAAATGCTGGGGATGGGTCGAGATAAGGAACAAGCATTTTGATTTGCTGGGGATGTGTCATGCGAGTATCTCGATATGTTGGGGATATGTCATGATAGCGGACGATCATCTTGAAATGTCGAGGAAGGATCAAGATAGTGAACGAGCATCCTAATCTGCCGGGGATGTGTCATGACGAGTATCCTGATCTGCTAGGGATACGTCGTGGTAGTGGACAACATCTTGATTTGTTGGGGAAGTGTGGCATGGTGGTGGATGATACATTTGACTTGCAGAGGATGTGAGGATGTGTCGTGGTGACCAAGTCTTCAAGTACGTTTAGTTTCATGAGCAAGAGTGAGCCTGATTGGCATGATAGCTTTAGGGATGGTTTTTATATGTGATTCGAAGTATGGTTATGCATGTTATGTTTGTCTATGTGCTTTCATTGTATTTTATTATATTTCTACTTCCCAATTTACGATGACTAGTGTAGATTCTTATCCCTTGTTTCTCTGTGTTGTATTTATTGTTTTGGGACGAGAAGACTTCGTCAAGGATTACCTTTTTGGACAGGGAGACATGTCGCAGTAGCCAGCGATCGCCGGAGCAGCTGGGAACACTCACCGGAGATAGTATGGATAGTAGGGGAGTCTTTGTTCCTGCTGCTAGTGTAGTTGGGAGTGTTAAATCAGTCCTTTGTTATATGGGCAGTGAGTTATATTTTGATGTATTTTGGTGAGGAGAGTCAGGTAGGCCCAAGTAGCTGTGTTTTATATGTATTTTCACTACCTCATGTACTCTGATGTTATGTATATATTGTTATAAATGGATACACATGGGTTAAAGTTTTTAAGTTTTTAAGTTGTGTTTTATATTATTAAGGTTACGTGTTTAGTTCCATGTGACACTCGGAAGGGTGTTACATTTAATGGTATCAGAGCAGTTTGGTCCTAACCGGACTGTGGAGTCTTTGGGAATGTTGGAACTAGCCATATCTTGTCAACTCTACAAGATAGATTGACTGTGTCTAGATGGGTAGAATGATCAGTTTGATTGATTGTGTGCTTTATGTGGATAGTAAGTTATTTACATATAGATATACTGCTTATTATGTTTCGAACTTGAGTTAACGGTTGCTTGTTTACATGAACCGATCCCTCGAGGTAACAAAAAGTGAGGTAGAGGCAGGGGTGGACCCACAACAACAAATGGGCACCATGCCGGTAATGCCTCAGGAAATAGATGTGGTAGTGAAACTACCGAAGCAATTTGGGTAATGTGGGATTTACCAACCGCAAAGCTGCAACAAATCCAACAGAATGCCCAGTTCATGCAAACACAAGAGGAAAGGGAAGTGAGACAGCAGCAGTGGAACCCAATTAGGGAAGACGAAACTGTAGATAATAGATTGAATGCCTTCATGAAAGGCAATCCCCCACAATTCCACGGGGAATATGAGCTAAAAGAAGCAGAGCGATGGTTACAGGAGATAGAGAAGATCTTTGTACGTGGTCATTCATTGTCGAGATGATAGGAATGGTGGACCGATCTGCAGCACTGCTAGTCAAAGAAATGAAGATAAGGGAGGTGAATCCCAATCAGGGCGAGGACCCTATGAACATGTAGTGTCGCACGCTACTGCTACTGATAGAGGAGCACTAACACAGCAGCGACCCCAGGGATGCTTCCGATGCGGAAGACCACATCAGGTTAAGGATTTCTCAGTGAAGGACAATCGTCGGTGTTTCAATGTGGCAGGATGGGCCACATTTCTTGGGGTTGCACAATGAGAGTTAAGCCTATTACCGATGGACGTGGGATAAGTGGAGTAAGTGGGAGGCCATAGACACTAAAAAAAAAAATGTATTTTAGCAACCAAGCTTTTAGTGACCACACTTAATTGGTCGGCAAATACGAAATTCAGCCACTAAGTATGAAAATTCATTCGCTAAATCGATCACCAAAGGGTTTAGCGACTGATTTAGCGACCACCAAGGGTTTAGCGACTGATTTAGCGACCACCAAAGGGTTTAGTGACTAGGCAATCTGCTACCACGTTTGGTGGTTGTTAAATTGGTAGCTAAATGTTTTAGCGACGAATTTCCATATTTAGCTACCAAATCTGGTTATCTCTAAATACCACTTTTTTTTTTTTTTTGTAGTGAGACTAGGAGAAAGCAGGCGGAGAGGTCTCAGTCCAGTGGGAGAGTGTTTGTTTTGAAGGGGACTGAATCCTCTCGATTTCTCGATCAGATACAAGGTATTTGGATTATTTGAAAATTCATGTTCCATCTTTACCTCATAACTTGACAGTTTCCAAACCTACTGGTGATTCTTTGACATACCATGTTGTTTCAGACTCTTCCGAGAAGACCCTTCGCTTTTTCAGAACAATATGAATATTTTTTGTCAGTGACAGTGTCTCGGCAGGCAACAATCGAGAGATAGCATGGTGCCATTTTCTCTGAAAGCTACGAAGTCTCCGAAGACGAATGCATTGTCTGTCGTATACAAATTCTCTGAAGTGTTTTCAAGATGATATTCTAGGGTTTCTGACCGATAGAGTTCACGATAGATCTCGTACCAGGGACCAGACCGATATCGATAGTACCCTATCGAGTGTCCCCAACAGAATTGACAGAGTTGAAGAAGGAGTTCATCCGACCAAGTGTTTTGCCATGGGGAGCTCCAGTTCTGTTTGTTAAGAAGAAAGATGGCAGTTCAATGAGTAGAGAAGAACATGAAGAGCATCTTCAGGTTGTACTTCAAGTTTTAAATGACAGACAACTCTATGCCAAGTTGTCTAAGTATGAGTTTTGGTTGGACGAAGTATAATTTCTTGGGCATGTGATAAACAAGATGGGATAGCCGTAGATCCTGCTAAAGTGAAGCTGTGGTAAATTGGCAACGCCCTAAGACAGTGGGCGAAGTCAAGATTTTTCTAGGACTAGCAGGTTACTACAGGGGGTTTATAAAAGGTTTCTCGAAGATTGTTTTACAATGACGCCATTAACGAGAAAAGGAAAGGTGTTTGAGTGGGCCGATGAGTACGAGGCTAGTTTTCATGAGTTGAAAAGGAGGCTGGTAACATCTCTAGTGCTAGTCTTGCAAGATCCATTAGCACCGTTTTGCATGTACTGCGATGCACCACATCAAGGCATGGGTTTTGTTCTCATGCAAAATAAGAAAGTAGTGGCTTATGCCTTCAGGTAGTTAAGAGTACATGAGAGGAATTACCCAACCAATGACCTAGAGTTGGCTGCAATAGGGTTTGCATTGAAGATACGGAGACACTATTTAAATGGTTCTAATGTTCATAGTGTACAACGATCACAAAAGCTTAAGGTACATGTTCGATCAGAAAGAGTTAAATATGAGGCAAAGGAGATGGATGGAATTCATAAAGGATTATGAATTCGATCTCTAATGTTATCCCGGAAAGGCGAACGTTGTAGCAGACGCACTAAGTCGGAAATCTTTGCAAGTGTATGCTATGACGGTTAATGAATTGTAATTGATCGACGAGTTCAGAGATCTGAATCTCGGGATAACAGAATTATCCCAGAACAAGATGAGTTTAGGAATGGTCACTATCACTAGCGGATTCCTGGACTTAGTTTGGAAGAAGCAGGCTGAAAGCTAGTACCTCTAAAAGGTAAATCATATGGTAGAGGAAGGAAGAATTCTAGAGTTTAAGCGAAATACTTATGGAATCATAAGGTGGCGGAGGTTAGTGAAGTTAGGAAGTTGATCTTGGAAGAGGCGCATAAAAGCAAACTCAGTTTTATCCAGGAGCCACAAAGATGTATCAGGACTTGGAGAAAACATCTACTGACTTGAAATGAAGAAGGAATTAACATTGTTTGGGATGCAGTAGTTGAAGAGGCCACATGGGAAAGAGAAGATGACATGAGGCAGCAGTATCCACAACTTTTCTAAGGTATAATTTAAATTTGAAGGATGAAATTTATTTTAAGGGGGATAGTAATGTAACTCCTCGATTTTTCGATAAGTGTATGGGGTAAGGATTAAGAATGTTTGAAGGCTTAATAATGTTCCTTGTGTGTTAGTGATCTTGTGTTTCAAATCTGAGGTCAATCAGACTTGAAACGAGCTCAGACTTCACCAAAACGAGTGAGAATGGATATCGGCAGAAGGTCCAATGTTTGGATGTTTGGAGACCTAACGTTAGAGCGTTGGCACGCTTTAGCATGGGTAGTTGGACACTCAAGCTTGCAAGGGGGTCAGACACGTAGCTTCCACACATCAGCTGCAAGAAACACATGGCATCAGGAGGCCACGCTTAAGCGTGGTAACACCCAACACTGGAGTGTGTGCACGCTCAAGCGTGGGTGTCCAGCACGCTCAAGCATGCTAAGTAGACAGCACCACACTTAAGTTTTCATTCAATTTTCTCTTGTCCATTCTTCATGTTTTCAAAACCTGCATACATTGAGCATCTAAGAGAGAAACGATAGTTTAGAGAGAGAGACTTGAGGTTGAAGACAATCCGGTCATCGGCTTGCAAATTCCACTACACCATTGTGATCAGGGCTACGAGTACTATAAGTATCGAACTTCGATTCTTCGATACAACTAAGGTAATGCCCGAATCTCTAACACGTCGACATTGTCGATATTAGTATTCTTCGTCATTTCCCTTCGTTCTTTCGTTATTTCTTGCTTCAATTATAGATTTTGAGTAAGATTAGGGTATATGACGATGCCTACATGCTGTCTCTATGTTAGGACAGATTTCAGAGCACCGAGGAGCCCTACGGAGCACGTGGTAGCAAGGAGAGGAGGGAGAGACGAGGTTGCGTAACTTCGAACAAGTGTACAAGAATACTCAAGGTGGGGGAAAAACCATTATCCGGGGAGGCAAGAATATTTTTTAATACAATGACATGCGTAGGGGATCCTAAACCCTACTAGAGGTTGTGTAACCAGCAACAATTAAACTGCAATGGTGGCTAAAGTGGAGTAGTACCAATGAGGGTTTAAGCATTGTGCGTTTAAAAATGGTATGTTGATATACTATTGATCGAGGTTGTATGCCTAGCATGATTACGCTTGTTGATATAATATGCATGCCTTCTATGTTGTTGATAATATGCTTAGTGTATATGCTTATATGATTACGCTTGTTGATATAATATGCATGCCTTCTGTGATACAATACAATCCTTGATTGATAACATGTATACTTGATTATGTATGATAGATAATATAAGCATGATGTGGTTTGTTAAGCTTGTTGTATGACTAGAAATAGTTGACAATTGTGTTTGAATGGACGATGTATGCTATGAACCGAATTGGTATTATGTGCGATAGTACCTCATCGGATGAATTAGTTGATGTGTGCTGTGTTGAGTGAAGTTAGCATCGAGATGAGCCGGTGAGATTCATACTACATTATCGTTGTATTTTGCCACCGCATGTATTGGAGTGGAGGATCGTTATGAAATGCTGGGGATGGATTGAGATAGTGAACGAGCATCCTGATCTGCCATGGATGTGTCGTGACGAGTATCCTTTCTGCTGGGGATACGTCATGGTAGTGGAAAAACATCCAGATTTTCCGGGGATGTGTGGCATGGTGGTGGATGATACATCTTGGCATGCAGAGGATGTGTCGTGGTTACCACGTCTTCAGGTACAATTAGTTGCATGAGCGAGAGCGAGCCTGATTGACCCGAGAGCTTTGGGAATAATTGTCATGTGTGACTCGAAGGATGGTTGTGCATGCTATCTTTGTCGGTGTGCTTTTGTTGTATTTTATTCTATTTCTACTTCCCAATTTATGATGAGTAGTGTAGATTCTTATTCCATGTTTCTCTATTTTATATTTATTGTTTTGGGACAAGAAGACTTCGTCAAGGATTACTCTTTTGCAGAGGGAGATGTGTCGCAAGAGCCAACGATCGTAGGAGCAGCTAGGAACACTCACCGGAGATAGTCTAGGCAGTAGGAGAGTCTTTGTTCCTACTTCTAGTGTAGGTGGGAGTGTTAAATCAATCTTTTATTGTAAGGCCTGTGAGTCTTTCATATTTTGATGTATTTTGGTGAGGAGAGTCAGCTAGGCCCAAGTGGCTGTGTTTTATATGTATTTTCACTACCTCATGTACTTTGATGTTATGTATATGTTGTTATAAATGGAAATACATGGTTTAAAAGTTTTTAAGTTTTTAAGTTGTCTTTTATATTATTAAGGTTATGTGTTTATTTTCAAGTGACACTCTAAAGGGTGTTACAAGAACCATTAGATACTTCGGTTGTTGAGATGTCATTGTCTACACGATCATAATTACAATTACAACTATATATGTGTCGTTCGTCTTCAACAATAATGTTTTGCAAATGATGCATGCATATATTATATGCTTGATTGTATCCATGTTCCAAACACGCACTGGACCACGTACAATCACAAATCATGACTAAATGATTCCATATGTCCAATCCACATCCTTTCTTGTTGATTCTTGTTGTTGGGCGAATAATTTTCTCTTGTCTCCTTGCGGCACCTTCATTGTCAAAACTGTTTTTTCACATGGAGCGGCAGAGTTGAAAAGCAATGAACCAAGATCTATTTACAAGGTGTATGGACAAAGTCTTAAACACTACATGGAGGAGAGTTTGATAGACAAAGACTGACCTTCAAGATGACTTAGTCTTTTGGAGGCACGACCCTCAAGCTCGCGACGTTAAATAAACGCTTCTTAAAAGGCAGCCCAAGATTATATCATTTTTTGCACTTATTTGTAGAGTAGTCATAGTGTTTGAATATAGAGATCCATAGGTTAGGAAACTGTATTAAGGAGCATATATGACTTAGGTGTGTGTAGAAAGGTAGAAGTGATGTTGTTTTAATACCGACAATGACTGTATAATTTTCCAAGTGGATTATTTTCACTTGCAGATTCAGTGCCCCAGGGAACACCTCTCTAGGGTGCAAAGTGAATTGATCTTCACTCCATGCAAATCGGCCCACGACTGATTATTCGCCCCATGAAAAAGGTGCACCAGAGAACACCTATCTAGACTGCACCGCAAATGTAAATTTGCTTCACAAACAAGGGCAAGCATCTAAAAGAACAATTTCGAAATTTGCCCCGCGAACAAGGTCCGCCATAGAGCACCTCTCTAGATTGCCTAAGGAACCTTCATTCACCTTGCGGATAAGGGCAAGCATATAAGGGAAACATTCATAGATCCGCCCCACGAATGTAGTGCTCCAGAGAACACCTTTCTAGAGTCCCAGCAAATCTTTCATTCGCCTCGCGGATCTGGGCAACAAGAATGTTGATAATCCCCAGATTCTCCCCACAAAAGTCCAAATTAAGGTTTTCATAACCCCCCAATTTGGGGAATTTTGATAAGTTTTGCCCCGCGGAACATCATTTGCCTCGTGAATCAGGGAAATATAGTCAACTCGCTAGCCAGGATAGGGGTACATTATGCATGTTAAGATAGTTAAGGGGACATTATTGTATGATTCTTGCATGTTCCTAAGTAGAGATATAAGTTTTTTGCTTGTTGCTCTGAATTTGGGGTTGATTTGAGAGAATGCACTATGAGAAGGAAGTTATCTATGGGTTTTAATGTCTTGGAACTTGATATGTTGTTGATATGCTATGAATTATCTGGAATATCGGGACTGAATCCATTGTCTTTTTGTTGTATTGGGACTTTTCTGATTTTCAGGAAATGGCTCCCCCTAAAAATACTGGGAAACAGGTTCAAAAGCGCAATGTAAGGCACAAGGTTACTTCCCCACCCCCTTAGGGGATCGGCTCCACCTCTAATGGTAACGCTTCTCCTCCTTGATTCCGCTCTGACATGCATAAGGAACATTATGAGCAGTTTAAAAAGAGGCAGTATGTACCCGAGAGGAGACTTATACTCTTAGGGAACTAGAAACCCGAGATTCAGACTAAGATAGCAAATAGAGGATGGGGGAAGTTAGCTTCTTTTCATCGTCGTGTTAACCTCCATCTCGTAAAGGAATTTTATGTTGATGCACAGAACCCACTCTCGGAAGATCGGAAGTTTATTATAGTAATGAGGGGGGATAATTCAAATTTGATAATGTGGCTATTAATTCCTTTCTAGAGATTGAAAATGCATGGGGGGGAGTGTGTAAGTATCAACGGTTGGATAATATCTAAAACATTGAAGCGGTCGTCATGACAACTTGCTGCCTCCCTGTATGATAATGGGTCATTGGGCCTCAGGGAATCTGTTGAGGATATTCAGGAAGGATCTCAATCCTATAGCTCGGGTTTGGCATGTGTTTATCCATGTTAACTTGAATTTTTGCTCACACGAGTCGGACATCATTACACCGAGGGCATGCATTTTATTTGCTATTATGACGTGCAAGTCTATCAATGTGGCCATCAACGCATTAGACATTCCGATGGAGGCCAGCAGCATAAGGCTCGTCCTCGCCAGCAGTTATCCATGGACTAGATGTTGACCATCCACTAGCATAATCTGGAGTGAACATCCGTTCATAAGAGGCCACCCGAGACTTTCTTAGAGAGTGGATTGCCGCTTAAGTTGAGATCTGGCCTCCGGTTTTTCCATTTGAGGAGGAGCTAAGGCCTCGGTTCGACTGGCATTCTTTTCCTGGGGACTAGGAGGCCGCGCTAGTGGTGGTGAGCTCGAGGGATAGAATGACTCTCTAGGCATGGATGAGGACATAAGGGTCGACGATTACGATTGACTTATGGAGGACTGGGACAACTATTTTTTGTTTTAGTCATTTCTTTTGGTTTTGTATTGAGTTTTATGATAAACTCTGATTTTGAGTTGATACTGTATTTCACATGAGTTATTGCACTGATGTGATGATAGAGGCCTCCAAGATGAGTTCCTAATGTAAAGTTCCATCCCAATCCCGAAAACTTCATTCCCGAAGAAGTGTTATAAAATGCTTGAAAAGGCCATATCCCAAATTCTTCTTTTCAAATAAACCCCCACAAAACCAGCTTGTAAGATGAGGATTGCCCAAGCCTTATAAGCACTACTTAAGCCATATCTCTAGTCGATGTGGGATTCTCAACAGTTTGTATAAAGAAGCGCAAGATTCTTGGATACAGAAATACGATAACACTCTGGCTTTTACTGTCAAGTATACCTATTCACTTTTAAAAATTATTTGCTGCATGGTAATGACATCAGCCCTTTACAAGCAGTTTTCAAGAAGTCTTGGAAGTGTAAAGATCATTTAAATTGCTGTTGAATTTTTCTTGGCACCTCTTGCTTGACAGATTGCTTACCTGAATAGTTTTTTTTTGGTGTAATATGTCATCTCTAATATATAGAAGGTAACATGTGCACTTTGTAACATCTATCAGGAGACTTCAAAGCACTTATTTTTCTCCTACTTGGTATATTCGCATGTATGGGCATCTTTCTATGGTTATGCTCACTTTCTGTTGGTTTCCTCAGTATGGTTATGCTCACTATCTTCAGCATGGGATTTTTTTTAGGAGAAAATGGAAAAAATACTTTTGGTGGATTTACTAGCGTGTAGTAGTGCGGTCTATATGGTTGGTTCCTAATAAGATTATCTTTCCAAATGGTTCTTTTGATTTGTTAACTTTGTTGTAAATTATAAAGGCTAGGTCTCTTGATTCCGGTTCTAGACAAAAGTAAGGGGTTTCATTTTATGTTTGCAAATTAATATGCTAATCCTGTTTAATGTATTTGTCCTTGACTTTATTTTCTATTTTGTTAAGACTTTGTATACGGGTTGTACTCTGGTTAATAAATTTCTTTTACTTATAAAACAAAAGTTGGCATGTATAGGATTTGAACCATTAAATGGATGCCTGCCCACACTTTCTATAGCATCCCAGTTGCATACATCATAATCGTAGATAATGATGATACATGTCCAATTTAGTTATAAAATTGTTATAATAAGTTTGTTAATACTTGAATCGCAACTCGGTATAAAAAACGAGAATGAAAACATAAATAGTTGAAGCAACCTTGAGTTTTGTTGGCTTCTATGCATAATAAAACCCACCAAAAACATATAAGAAATGGTGCAACAAGCAACCTAATCGAGAAAAACACACACGCAAGGAGTTTATTGGTCAGCATGTAACGTGAGATATTATTAGTCCTTTAGCTCAGACTTTACAATGTTCAAATCAGGAATTGTCCTCTTTCCATAATCTCATTTAGCTATCCACATTTGGCCCGGATTTCGGGATTGACTTCTTGTTCCAGTTTCCAGTCTTGATGCTACTACTTCATTTTGAGTTGTATATGAAACCAAAAATGAAGTTAAGAGCGAGGATAAGCACGTACTAAACCTAGTAAGTATGATTCTGCAAAATATATGGTGGATGAATCAGTATTGTGCCCATGTCTGATATATATGGAAGATAACAAGCTTTTATAATTCCAATTTACTTAAATAGTCTTTATCTAAAAATATCATTGCAAAATAAAGCTAAAAATATCATACACATGTTTAAGTTGTATAATAAGAACTTTTTTATATTGTAATGTATCATAAAGTCAAAAAGAAAATTAATGAATGAATAAAAAGAATTAAAATATGTTTAACAAAATTGTGGAAAATCATTTTCAAATTAATATAGAACATTATTAATAATAAGGATACTTTTTGAACTGCAAACAAGATGCAGATCGTGTATGGTTTATTTTTCTAAACTGCAGACAATCTCAAGTCATGAAAAATAGTTTATTTTGTTACTAAAATAAATTATAAAAATAACTCAATGAAAGTAAAGATGTTGGATTAGAACTACACCTCATGCATAGGATCCAGGGTCCAAGAAGTCAATGATTTTATAAAATGAAAAAACAACAGGATGACAGAGATTAATAGAGAAAACCCTTTTCATTTTTTACATATTCTTTTACATCACTTTTCTAGATTTGTCATAGAGGAACCAATATTTATATTTACATAGAAAAACCTCTCATTGACTTTCTTTTTTTATAAAAAAAAAGGAAGTAAATAATAATAAGGGAGTACAAGGGTACTTCAACCCATGCTCAAATCAATCTAGGTAGAAAAATTAGAAATTACTTAAATATTTCATCCATTATAAGGGACAAAAATATCAATCAATGAAAGAAACAGAGCCTTCAACACTAGATGTCCAATTATGTGAACGAAATTCAATAAGCTTGGCAATAGTAGACAAATCACCCTTCCCTTGTTTCAATTTTTTTCCATTTTGTTGAACCCAAATGGAATAAACAGTGACAAATCAAGGAATCAGTCAAATCCATTTAAGTTTCTTTTCACAGCCTACTAATTAATCACTGATGTTGATTAAAATGTTCTTTACATTCAAAAGGAAGAGTTACTTCGAACCCCAACCTAGCGTAGCAATACACACACACATACAATAAAAAAAGATTTGAGATGTTTATTCATCTTGAGCATGACAAAACACACAGTCGATGGTCATGAATCATTGACCTTTTTGCTATATTTTACTTTATGGGTAACCTTTCCAAGATAACTTGTTGAGAAACAAACCAATATTTCATTGGAAGTGAGCTACTTCAAAACTTCATAAAGAATTATGATTTATGGGAGTGAAATTCCACTGCTAATTCAACCTACAATTAAGAAGAAAATTATAGGCTATCTTTAAGGAATATATAAAGTGTGTAACTATCCAACAACCAACACCAATCATTATCCTTCTTTTATCTGAACATGTACACTTTTTCTATCTTATCCCCATCACATTTTTAAGCCTGTGTCACTTCTAATTTTCTATGTACTAAGTTTTTGTGAAAGAAATGTTAATCTAGAGTAATACTTGCCCCTCTTGCCAAGTTTAAGTACAACACGAAAGAATTATTTCATTTTGGAAAATCCTTATTTGTTGGGAATTCGAAGTGTGAGTAAAATGTGGATGAAGAATTCCTACATTGAAAATAAGTTGACAAGTTGAAGGCCATATGAGTAGAGAAGACTCATAGACTCATTACCTTAAGATTTTGGGTCAAGATGTGGTGTCAAACCTACTTATGTAGTTCTTCATTTAGCCCAACGAAGAAGATCTCTCGGTGTTAGCGCTCCCTTGAACCCTTAATTATAAGTGGCATCAAAGTCAGGTCTCGATTTAAGACTTGTGGAAAAATATCATATTGGAAAGAACTTGATAAGTTGAAGTCTATGTATAACGAATAAGACTCATAGACTCGTCTTAAGATTTTAGGTTAAGTGGTATCAAAGTTGATGGTTTGGTTGGGACGAGTATTGAAGAGAATGAGGATATTGGTGGGTCATGTGTGAGCTCCCTTATGTCGAAAGTCTTCCTAGAAATGTGAAGGGTAGGCGATGTGTTCAGTTGTAGATGATGAACAATGACAGGACAAGTATGAAGAATAGCATGGCGCAGTCCAATTTGAAGGCGAGTTGGGTTCTTAGTAACACTGTCAAATAGTCGAAAGGCTTTTGTTCAAGGGAGAGTGACCCTATGTGAAAGACTCATACTTGAGGGGGAGGTTGTTGGGAATTTCAATTGTGAGTAAATGTGTGGATGAAGAAATCCCACGTTGGAAAGAACTTAACAAGTTGAAGTATATATAAGTGGAGAAGACCCTTAGACTCATTACCTTAAGGTTATTGGGTCAGATGTGGTGTCAAACCCACTTATATGATTACGATATGGAAGATCTTTTGATGTTTGCGCTTTCCCGAATTGTAACAAGTGGTATCCGAGTTGATGGTTTGGCTGAGACGTGTATTGGAGAGAAGGCGCATGTTGGTAGATCCATGTTTAAGGTCCCTTGTGTCGAAATTCTTCCTAGCAACGTACGGAGGCTATACGTGTTCCGTTGTAGATGATGGACAACAATGGTACAAGCATGAATAAGAGAACGTGAGGCCTGATGGGTTAGGCTCTTAGTAACACCTTCCAATACTCGAAAGACTCCCATTCAAGGGGAGTGACTTTGTGTGAAGGACTTAAACTTGAGCCAGGGGTAGATTGATGAGAATTCGATGTTTGAGTAAAATATGGATGAAGAACTCCCATATACAAGTTGAAGGATATATAAATGGACAAGACTTATAAATGCATTGCGTCAAGGTTTTTGGGTTAAGATGTGGTATTTTTATTGTGATGCCTTTGCATGCCAATCCTTTGTTTTTTTTTTTTTTAAAAAAAAAAAAAAAAGCCCACTTATATGGTTATAGAAGAAGGTCTCCAAGTGTTTACTTTTTCCTAAACCCTAGAAGTGGTATCAGAGTTGACAGTTTGGTTGGGAAGAGTATTTGAGAGAAGGTGCATGTTGGTGGATCCATGTGTGAGGTCCCTTGTGTCAGAAGTCTTCATAGCAACGTGGAGGCTAGGCATCATATTCCATTGTAGATGCTGCACAACAACGATACAAGGGCGAGTGACCCTATGTGAAGCACTCAAACTTGAGGATGATTGTTAAGAAATCCAATTATGAGTAAAATCTGGATGAAGAAGTCCCACATTGAAAAGAAGTTGACAAATGTAAGGTTATATAAGTGGAGAAGACTCATAGACTTATTGGCTTTAGGTTTTTGAGTCAAGAGGTGGTATCAATCCCACTTATGTGGTTATTGAAAGAGATCTCCTAGTGTTTGCGATTTCTCGAATCTTAACAAGTGGTATTAGAGTTGATGGTTTGGCTGGGACGAGCATTTGAGACAAAGTGCATGCATGTTGGTGGACCTAGTGTGAGTCACCTTATGTAGGAAGTCTTCGTAGTAATGAGGAGGTTAGGCGGCATGTTCTATTGTAGATGGTGGACAATAGCGGTACAAGCATGAAGAAGACTATGTTTGACATGATGGGTTAGACTCTTAATAACACCATCAACACTCAAAAGGCTTCCATTCAAGGAAAAGTGATCAGTGTGAAGGACTCACACTTGAGGAGGAGATTATTGGGAATTCCAAGTGTGACTAAAATGTGGATAAAGAAGTTCCACATTGAAAAGAAGTTGACAGGTTGAAGGTTATACAGGTGAAAAAGACTTATAGACTCATTCCCTTAAGGTTTTGGATCAAGATGTGGTGTGAATCCCATTTACCTAGTTCTTCATTTAGCCCAACGAAAAAGATCTCTAGGTGTTGCCACCCCCCCCCCCCACACACACCCCCCCACACAAAGAAACCTTACGAATTCTCAACCATTAGATAATTAATGGCAACTGAACTACAACTAAGAATTCCAATCCTTTATTATCAACAAGACAAAACACATGTGGTAGAGCAAACAAACTATAGAAGTTTTTAATCAACCAACCAAGAAGAAAAAAATTGCAAAAGCTTTTTTATATACTTGTGCTCTAACTACTTTGCCCCAGCAATGTGATATTGCCTTTTTTCAGTTAAAAAAAATAAATACTAGCTAACCTTGATTTGAGTTTGAGCGAATTAATTGTCCAGAGCCAGAGGAATTTGAGTTCGAATTGGACATTAGTGGCACATTCATCATCATTTCCCGTGCTTCAGCTACTTGTTTCCTTTGGAATTCACTCTTTCCTTTGGAATTCACTCAGCCTATTCATTTCTTCTTTGTACCTTACAATCTCCACTGAAAACAGAACTCAAAATTCTTGTAAATGGTATATACATACAAACTAATCGGAAATCAATGCTGGAAAGAGAAAAGAGAAAGAAAAAGATGTCACAGTTCACCTTTTTTTAATATTTTTTCTTTTTCACAAGCATCTATTTGCAGTTTCAAATCATATTGCTCAACCAGCAATGAAAGATGGTGATTTTTGTAGCCTTGAATTTGTGGATGAAGCGCATCTATCTTACTCTGCAAACCAAAATCTCAAAATTATTTTAAATATGTTACAATTTTTGTTGCCTATAGCCACATACAACCATATTCATTGATAAGTAAAAACAACCACTGACAGGTTTCAAGGATTAATAATATTTAAGTTTAACAAGGTCCTAATAAGTAATATCGACCAGAATATTTACGATTTTGACAGTGTCTGCAAGTACATCAAGTCGTAATTGTGACCGTATCAACCCTATTTTTCATAATCATCCACAATTGTGATAAAAGCAACCTCATCACGACCGTGACCACAATTGAAATTTAAAATCATGAAATTTAACAACACTCACCTGGTAAAATTTCACTTTGCTTTCCAAATGTGCAAGATATTTAGTTTCTTCATTCTGAATTTTTGTGATGAAACTCTACTTACCAACTTTCTGCAAACAAAAGAAAATAAAATATGTAAAATCACAAATAGGTGTCGTTTATGGTTTTAAATTACACTTGCGATCATGATTATGATTATATTGCGTTTATGGTAATTGTAGATAATTGCAAACATAATAACTGATGAGGCTTGTAAAAACTATTAAAATTGCAGTATTACGGTTATATATCAGAGTTCCAAATCTCGATACGGTGTGTGTGTGTGTGTGTGTGCGTGTTTGTGTGTGTGTGTGTGTGCGCGCGCGCGTGTGTGTGTGTGTATAATAAGAGCTATTTGATTATATGTTTCTTGATGCTCAAAATTTTCAAAATTTGATCTAAATGATAGATAATTGTAACGTACCAGTTTGATCAATAAAATTATATTGTATAAATAATTATTGGGTGGTGTAAGAGTATTAAGGTTGACACCTGTGTAAGTTGATCACCTCTCTATTTGTGCGCGTGTGGAAAATACTTATTTTTCTTGATTCCTTAACCAATGCCCTAATAACACTCATTAGCAAGACCATATGTGTATGTGCGTGCGTGTCTTTGATTAAGAAATAAAAAATATAAGTTTTTATTGAAAAATGGTGTATATTCTATATTAGGTAGTGGTGAATTCTAAAGAAAATTTACTACTTGATTTCTAGGAAAAACACTTCCTGAAAACATTATCATGAATCCAAACATCACCTGTGGGGATAGGGTGGTGGAGAAAATCCCCCGAAGGCAATTTGAGGATGGGGACGGAGATCATACCCCCCGCCCCGTGGGGTCCCCGTTCCCAAGAATCTTAAAAAATGCAATTAATATATATGTCATATATAAATCTATTCTTGTAATTTCATATATATATATATATATATATATATATATATAAAATTAATAAAAGAAACTTACGTATATCCCTTTACAGATTTTCTACAAATTCTTGAAAGCAAAACCAGCCTGAGGATTCTGGAATCCAAAAACGAGTGTAAAAAAGGGTATCAAATGTCTTCCACGATGTTGGCAACAACAAGGTGAGGTTGAATGATTTTGATGCAATTTAAAGGGGATTGTAAAGAATAAAAGCGAGGTGTTGACAACAAAGAAGTTAAGATTAATTTGTTTTTGGACTGGTTACCCTTTCGAGGTCCCCGTGGGGATTCGTATGGAGGCGGGGAACGAAGACCAGGGATAAATAATGCTCCCCGAGGTGGGGATTAGGGATGAAAATGAGGAGGTAAATAGGGGACGGGGACGGGGAGTAGGAGGGCACCCCCCGCCCGCCCCAGTGATAACCCTAATTAACATGAAGGCATTTCCCAATAAGAAAATTGCATTTTTGGGTTTGTTAAACACGTGCACACATACATACATACATACATACATATATATATATATATATATATATATATATACACACCAAGTGTGCATGTATCATATACCGATTATGCTTCTCGGTATCCATGCCATGGTTTTCATCTCTTTGTACAACTTTGCCATCGTTACCCACACCAGAAGTTGCACCGTCACCATTGATGATGGGTGTCTTCTCTTTATGACCAATAGTAGAGTTCTCTATGTTTATGTAATTGTCATCTTGTGCAGCACAACTGTCAGAAATGGCAGGCTGAAGCTGGAGACATGGCTTGGCCGCACCATTGCTCGCCTCTACAATACCAAGGTCCTTCTTCCAAGATTGTTTCCATGGTTGAAATGATGAAGCACCTTGAGAAAAAGGTATCACCACATTAGATTTCTTGGGCCATGGTTGCTCTTGATCTATGGGCAAGTCTCCACCAATCTTTCTCTTTCTGAAGTCTTCCATTAGGTCTGTAAAACAAAGTGATAAATAGATGGATCAAGATGAATTTAGAGACATAGATTTGCACAGCTCACACCAAATATAACAACAAAAAAAGAGGCTCTAACCTTCTTACGTTAGAGAATAGAGATAAAAGGAATTTGGACTCATAGTTTCGCTTTCGCTATCATATACATATACATATATAGAGGAGAGACCAATGTAAGTAAAAAAAAAAGTGATTACACCTGTAAATACCTTTTTATTAGATATTTTTTATTTATAAAATCAACTTTTGGATTAAAAACTTATACTATATATATATATATATAATTTTAAACTAATCCAAAGTTATTTGTCAAAATCAACTCAATATATTAATTAAGAATACAATAAAATAAGAGCTATTTGATTAATTAATATAAATAAAGTGAATGATATATTTAAATGAGTGTGGGAGAGACTATTCTCGACCATTGGATTTGAAGGGGGATTTCCTACCCTATATTTTAGTATTTTATTTAGTGCATATTAAAAAAAAAAAAACATGAAACCTGAATACAGAACTATCCTTGACCGACATTTATTTGAACGGGAAGAATGTGGTCAGTTTGGTTGTGGGATTGGATAGTTTGGTTAATTCAATTAAAGCTTCCTCATTGAAGATTTTTGTTTACATTTGACTGAATAATTGATTAGCTTTTCTCAAATTGTAATTAAGGCACCCACATAATAACGGGAAGAGGCTGATTTTTTATTATATTTGAGTGAACAATTAATGTGCTTTTCTCAAATTGTAATTAAGAAACAAATGATAAGGGGAGGAAGTTATAACTGGTCTTTTGTGAATATTTAAATACACACGCGCACGCGCGTAAGGACACACGCGAACCCATAGTATGCTACATTGTGCCAAAGCTGATTCTTGCCAAATCTACCACTTTAAAGTAGTGAACAATATGATATATGTTCAAGTGGTTATAGGTTTAATTATTCAGTTGGTTCCTGAACTATTTGAGAATTTATAAGTAAGTCCCCGAACTAAAAATTTCTAATTGGGTCTTTGAACTTCTAAAAAAAATCAATTGAGTGTCTGAACTTATAAAAAAAAATTCAATTGGATTCTCTTGGTAACAAGCAATCGAAATAAAGAACGAAAACAGTAAACACACAAGGACAAAAGTATTTGATAACGAGGTTCGATCAATTGCGCCTACATCCCCGGGGGCTGAGCGGCTGTGTATTATTAGAGATAATAAGAATTAGGGTTACAATGTCTATTTATATCTTAGTACCGCTACGCTCTAGCGACTGTCCACTTATAACAGAATATGAGCCATGCACAACAATCTCCACCTTAGCCAATATTAAGCTCCTTACAAGATCAATCTCTCTCTCGGGTTGGGGGTGCTCCAAAGTCTAGCATTGGCGAATGTTCAACATGCCCAAGCAATGCTTAAACTTATCTGTGGTAACTGGCTTGATTAAAATATAAGCTGCATTTTCAGAAGTGTGAACTTTTGAAGTAGTATCTGCCCAGAAGCCATCAACTCTCTAATCTTGTGAAACCTCACATCAACATGTTTGGTCCTGGCATGGTACACCTAATTCTTTGCCAAGTAGATAGCGCTCTGACTATCACAATGCAATTGCACTCCACTTTGCTCAATGCCTAACTCCTTTACCAGTTCTGTAAACCACGAATCATCCTTGGAAGACTCAACAACTTCCATGTACTCTGCTTCAGTTGTGGACATAGCAATAACAGACTGAACTGATGATTTCCAAAAAAAATGGGCCCTACTTCAAGAGTGAAAACATATCCTGTTGTAGACATCGTATCATCCAAGTCACCTGCATAGCCCGAATCCACATAACCAACAACTGAAGGATGACCCTGTTGACTGCCAAACATAATACCATGACCTACAGTGCCCTTCAAGTACCTAAAAATCCACTTGACTACCTCTCAATGTTGTTTTCCTGGTTTCGGCATGAACTCGCAAACTTAGCTTACAACATGTGCCAAGTCATGTCTAGTGCAAATCATAGCATACATTAAACAACCAACTGCACTGCCATACGGAACCTTTGACATGTACTAAGCTTTTGCATTTGTCTTTGGACATTGATCCAATGAAAGCTTGAAGTGATTCGCCAATGGAGTACTCACGGCTTTAGCATTACTCATGTCAAATCTGTCTAGTACCTTCTGAACATTGCTTTGCTGGGAAAGCCATAGTTTTCTAGCTCCCCTGTCCCTGTGAATATCCATCCTAAGAATCTTCTTAGAAGCTCCTGAGTCCTTCATGTCAAACTCCTTACCCAACAAGATTTTCAGCTTATTAACAACACTCATAGCAGCAATCAACATTTTATCAACATAAAGTGGCAGAAAAATAAAAGAACCATCATCAAGGTTCTTCACATAGACACAACAATCATACTCACATCGCCAGTAGCCAATCTTAAGCATATAAGAATGAAAATGCTTGTACCATTGTCTGCTTTAACCCATATAGAGACCGCTTCAATTTACAAACCAGGTGACCCTGTACAACTTCACTGAACCCCTCTGGCTGTTCCATGTAAATCTGTTCCGCTACTTCACCATGAAGAAAAGTTGTCTTCACATCTATTTGTTCTAAATGCATATCCCAACTGGCTACCAATGCTAACACTGACCTGTTAGAAGTATGCCCCACGATCGGAGAGAAAATCTCATCATAATCAATCCCATTCTGCTGTGAATACCCCTTTGCAACAAGACAAGCCTTGAACTTTTCCCCTTCTTTTTTTGATACTGTTGGTTTCTTCTTGTACACCCATTTGCACCCAATAGCATGTTTGTTTGGAGGCAATTGAACTAGCTCCCAAGTGCGGTTCTTACGCAAAGACTCCATCTCCTCCATCATGGCACTCATCCATCTTTCTTTCTCCTAGCTGTTTATAGCCTCTTGAAAGTTAGACGGGTCTCCATAACTGATATGAAGGGCAACAAAGACCAAGTCTTCAAACCCATATCTAGCTGGTGGCTTGATGGCGCAGCGTTCTCTATCTTTGACAAGAGTATACTGCTGCTGCTGTTCACCTGAACTCTAAGATGGAGATTCATATTTTGGTGATGCACTAGAACACGGTTCCTTGCCTTTGATCAGTGGTCCTGTTCAATGTCCACCTGAACCACCTTGGAACTCGAAGTATTTCCATCTGGTATCGACACGGACTCGTGTAATACCCTATTTTTCAGAATATTTTAATTAAGCTGGTTTTGGTTAGTTGGATTTATCGTTCAAGGGCTTAGTGGGATTTTTGGTTAAAAGTCCCTTCTGGTACATGAGCACGCCCGTGCTCATTAGCCAGCAAGCCCGTGCTTAAAGTCAGAAGCGTGTTTCTGATTTTAAGTTGAGCACGACCGTGCTCAATAGTGAGCACGCCCGTGCTCAACGTGTTGACCGTGTCTCCTAACGTTAAGTTGAGCACGACCGTGCTCAAGGATGAGCACGACCGTGCTCAAGTCCGGGCCTATATACGTCGAGCAAACTCAGGGTTGCGCCGTACACTTCATCCTTGTTACTAAAAACCCTAGTATGGCTGCAACCTCCCTTCTTCCCTTTTTCCTTCATACTCAGTGTGGTTTTGGGTATTGGAGACTCTAAGGGGACGTGGTTCAATCTGCACTTCGTATATAGGTAACGTTACTTCACTTTTCTTTAGTTTCCTTTCATTTTTGGTTGGGAAACTAATACCGTTTTAATCTATTTGTTTAAGACTGGTTTGAGTGAACGTCGCTGTTAAGAAAGGGATCGGTTGCTGTTTAGGACGCTGTTAGGGAGCTACCTTCAATCCAGGTATGGGGAGAAGGGTAGTGTGATCATAGGCTCGGGGTTAGAGTAGAGTAAAGGGGTCCCCATGGCCCCGGTTTTGTTTGTATGAATGACTGTTTATGTATGCATGATTTGTTGGTTGTTCTGATAACATGCTAGTGTTGATAATATGTATGCCTATGTTCATAATGTTGGTTAAGTTTATGTTGGTTGCCTTGCTATGAACATGATGATGTTGTTGGTTGATGCCAATGTTATGTGATGTTGATATTATTGCTGAGTTTGATCCTTAAAATACGTTGATAACTGACTTAGGATGTTAACTGATTAAACTCTTGAAATCTGATAGACTACGGTTACTGTTCCTGCCCAGAACAGCACTGTCACGCAATGAGCACGACCGTGCTGAACAGGGAGCACGACCGTGCTCCCAGTTGAATTCTGGGTAAATGGCCGCGCTGTTCAGCTCGGCCGTGCAGGACAAAGAGCACGATCGTGCTGCTGAGCACGACCGTGCTCAAGGAGAAGCACGACCGTGCTTCACTTACAGGGGAGCACGCCCCTCACGTGCTTGAGCACGACCGTGCTGGGTTACGAGCACGACCATGCTCAACCCACCTGGACAGAACAAGATTAAAGGACTTAAGGGGTTTTAAACCCCACTTCCCTATGATGATAACTGATTAGAAAACTTGGTAAATGTTACTAAAGATAATTAAAGATGATGAGATGGTGAGATGTTAAGTCGATACCCTTTTGGGTGCCGTAAGCTGATGAGTTGTGCCTTGGTGCTTTTTGGCCAAGGAGGCCTTGACCCCACGGTTTGGGTCTAAGGTGTTGTCGTTGTTGTGTACCTTGGTGGCCGAGAGTTTGCCCCAGGTACTGCGGTTGATTCCACTTAAGTCCTCAGGTAGATTCCGTGAGGCAAGTTGGTGCGGTTGATTCCGCTGTTACCTTCGGTCGTTTCGGTTGGAGTTATGGAGGTGGTGATGCCGTTGTTGTTGTGTTGCATACGCATTGCATCGGAGATGTTGTTTAGGGATGTTCGACATAGGGGAGATCGTCCTAGAGTACGGCGATCCGGCCATCCACGGTTGGAGTAGATTCTCCTAGCGCCCCCGTGATGAGGCATTTGTTGGTTTGATGCATTGGCTATCCAAGGAGTAGATTCTCCGACGTTGAGTAGATTCTCAATGTGGATATGTAACTCCGAAGTCGTTCATCCCGAGTTTAGTGGATCCACATGCATTGTTGGTTAGCGGAGTAGGACTGCATTGCACTGCATAGCATAATGATGATGTTGATGTCTGGTGTAATGTTGCTGTGTTTACTGTTTACTTTACTTCCTACCTCTTGCTATATATGATTACATGAACTTACTCCCCATGTTTGTTTGTGTTTGGCCTGATTGGCACCTTGCAGAGGATGACGAGCAGCCCGGAGAGGAGTGACTTTGAGGAGCCGCCACTCGTAGTAGGGCTAGTTTGTGTTATGTTAGTTTTCAGTTGTAATTGCGTGGGTGTTAACCCCGAAACGGTTATACCAGCTCTGTAGGTGACATCGGGGTTCGGATATTTATATTGGTTTATTATGTTTAAAACTCATTTTTTTTCCGTGTTATAAACGGTTCATGTGGGACTTTTCTACCCATGGACAATTGTTTTAATTATTCAATAATAATTGCATGTTTTCCTTTAATTGTTTTTGTATTAAATGGCTTATAACATGCGGGGTAGAAGGGTGTCACATTTAGTGGTATCAGAGCAGTTCGACCTTGTTCGGACGTGGTATGAGTCTGTTGTGTGACTCTTGTGTGAATTGTCTATACTTGGTATAGATAATGATGTTTTAAGTTAGTTGCCTTTAGCTTTTACTCTCTAAGTTTCTGTATTAAAGGCTGTTTTGGGCATGTACAGGAACTAATGGCCGGTAGAGGACGCAACGATCAGGGATTGCTGACGCGTTGGCACTTTTGGCCAATGCTATCGGACAGGTCAACCCTAACAACGGTGGGCCAGCTGAGTTCCAGGGACTGGATAAGTTCCAGAGGAACAACCCTCCGTTGTTCAAGGGAGCGTACGACCCAGAGGGAGCATTGTTGTGGCTGAGGGAGACAGAGAAGATCTTCCGTGCAATGGACTACAATGATCAGCAGAAGCTCATCTTCGCCACCTTCATGTTGACTGAAGAGGCGGAGCACTGGTGGGATAACTGCAGGCAGAGGATGCAGGCAGAGGGCACAGCGGTGACTAGGGCTGTGTTCAGGCAGAGGTTTCTGGAGAAGTATTTTCCAGTGGATATCAGAGACAAGAAGGAGATGGAATTCTTGTCTTTGAGGCAGGGGTCGCTGTCAGTCGGTGACTATGCGGCTAAGTTTGAAGAGCTGGCGAGGTACTACACTCCTTAGCAGCATGAGACGGACGATCGCTCCAAGTGTGTGAAGTTTGAAGCGGGACTCCGGCCTGAGATCAAACAGGCCATTAGCTACCAGGAGATCAGAGTCTTCCCTATTCTGGTCAACAAGTGTAGGATCTATGAGGATGCCAGCCAGTTCAGAGTTGCCAGTTCCAGAGGGTCAGATAGCCAGAGTGGCAAGAGGACCGATCAGAGGGACAAGGGTAGGCAGAGATATGCTCCGACCGGCAGAGACTTCAAGCAGAGTGGCAGGAAGCCCCAGTTTCAGCAGAGTAGCTTCAGGGGTGGGTTTTCTGATGCCCCTAGAGCTATGAGGTGTGGGAAGTGTGGAGCACAAGACCACTATTCGTCCCAGTGCAAGGAAACACAGGTTATCTGCTTCAAGTGTGGCAAGCCAGGCCACATCAGCCGCGAGTGTGATGGAGCTAAGGCCGAGCCTCCCAGCGCTAGCAAGAATCAGAAGTCCCAGGCCAACAGACTGAAGACCACTGGAAGAGTCTTTACTCTTAGTGGAGCCGAAGCCTCCGAGTCTGATGACTTGATCCAAGGTACGTGTTTAATTGATGGAACTCAATTGACTGTATTGTATGATTCAGGTGCTACTCACTCGTTTATATCGCATGATAGGGTCAAAAGTCTTAAATTGCCTGTTACCTTCCTTGAGTTTGATTTGTTGGTTTCTACACCTACAAATAAGCCTGTTTCCACTTCATATGCATGTAAGAACTGTCATATTGTTATAAATGATAAAACTTTTGTTGCCGATCTTGTATGCTTACCTTTGAAAGACCTGGACGTTATTTTGGGTATGGACTGGTTATCTTCCAACCATGTCCTTCTGAATTGTTTTGATAAAACCCTGGTTTTTGGAACTCCAAAGGAGTCTAAGAATCCAGACCTTCTCTCTGCCAGCCAAGTACTAGCTTTGATGAGAGACGAAGCCCAAGTATACATGATGTTAGCTTCCCTGGATTTAGAGAGCAGCCCTCCTAATGTCGCCAGCTTGCCTGTTGTGCGGGAATTTCCTGAAGTATTTCCGGGGGATGTTTATAACTTACCCCCAGAAAGAGATGTTGAGTTTTCCATAGATTTAGTGCCTGGCACCGGGCCAATCTCCATAGCACCCTATAGAATGTCTCCTCTAAAGCTAGCTAAGTTGAAGGAACAGTTGGAGGACCTGATGAAAAAGAAGTTCATTAGGCCGAGTGTGTCTCCGTGGGGAGCACCTGTGTTGTTGGTGAAAAAGAAGGATGGTAGTATGAGGTTGTGTGTCGACTTTCGACAGCTCAACAAGGTGACCATAAAGAATCGGTATCCCCTCCCTAGGATTGATGATCTTATGGACCAGTTGATGGGCGCTTGCGTCTTTTCAAAGATAGATTTGAGGTCAGGGTACCATCAGATTCGGGTTAAGTCTGAGGACATCCCGAAGACAGCGTTTAGGACGCAATATGGTCACTATGAGTACTTGGTTATACCCTTCGGTGTGACCAATGCTCCTGCGGTCTTCATGGACTACATGAACAAGACCTTTCACCCTTACTTGGATAAGTTTGTGGTGGTGTTTATAGATGACATCTTAGTGTACTCCAAGAGTAAGGAGGAACATGAGGAACACCTGAGGGTTGTCTTGCAGACCCTTAAGGAAAAGCAGTTGTATGCTAAGTTGTCTAAGTGTGAGTTCTGGTTAGAGGAAGTGAGCTTCTTAGGACATGTCATCTCTAAGGGTGGCATAGCAATGGACCCAGCTAAAGTAGAGACGGTGCTCCAGTGGGAAGCGCCAAAGTCTGTGACCGAGATTAGGAGTTTCTTGGGGTTAGCCGGGTACTATAGGCGGTTTATAGAAGGTTTCTCTAAGATAGCTTTACCCTTAACCCGTCTCACCAAAAAGGGACAGTTGTTTGTGTGGGACTCTAAGTGTGAAGAGAGTTTCCAAACCCTTAAGAATAGGTTGACGTCAGCACCAGTTTTAGTTCTGCCAGATCCTAGTGAACCCTTCGTAGTTTACTACGATGCTTCTAAGAAAGGGTTAGGTGGTGTGCTGATGCAGAATGGTAAGGTAGTTGCTTACGGTTCTAGGCAGTTGAAAACCCATGAGAAGAACTACCCCACCCATGACCTAGAGTTAGGAGCTGTGGTATTCGCCTTAAAGATCTGGAGGCATTACCTGTATGGAGCGAGGTTTGAGGTCTTTAGTGATCATAAGAGTTTGAAGTACCTCTTTGATCAAAAGGAGTTGAATATGAGGCAGCGTAGGTGGATGGAGTTTTTAAAGGACTATGACTTCGAGCTGACCTATCACCCAGGAAAGGCCAATGTGGTGGCCGATGCCTTGAGTAGGAAAACCCTGCATGTCTCCACTTTGATGGTTAGGGAGATGGATATGATTAAGGAGTTTAGAGACCTTAGTCTAGCTTATGAGTTTACCCCTAAGAGTATTAGGCTTGGTACCTTGAAGGTTACCAACAGTTTGATGGATCAGATTAGAGAGGGTCAGAAGTTGGATAAGTATCTCTTAGACCAGCGAGAATTGCTCGCTCAGGGTAGAGACCTAAGTTTTAAGGATGGCAGTGATGGTATCTTGAGGTTCAAGGATAGAGTTTGTGTGCCTAATGTTCCTGAGCTTAGGAAGTTGATCTTAGAAGAAGGTCATAGGAGTGGATTGAGTGTGCACCCAGGTGCCACTAAGATGTATCAGGATCTTAAGAGAATGTTTTGGTGGCCTAGGATGAAAAAGGATGTAGCCGAGTTTGTGTATGCGTGCCTAGTTTGTCAGAAGGCTAAGATCGAGCATCAGAGGCCTTCAAGTAAGTTGCAACCCCTGAGTATCCCAGAATGGAAATGGGATAGTATCTCCATGGATTTTGTGTCTAGACTCCCTAGGACTCCAGCTGGTTTTGAGGCGATTTGGGTTGTGGCGGATAGACTGAATAAGTCTGTCCATTTCATTCCGATGAACATGGAGTATCCTTTAGAGAAGTTGGCAAAGTTTTACATCAAGGAGATAGTTAGGCTTCATGGCGTACCCTCTAGCATAGTTTCGGATAGAGACCCGAGGTTTACCTCTTGGTTTTTGGAATAGTTTGCAAGAGGCTTTAGGGACAAAGCTTAGGCTTAGTTCAGCTTACCACCCACAGACTGATGGGCAGTCTGAGCGGACCATCCAGTCCTTAGAGGCCTTGTTGAGGGCTTGTGTGTTAGAACAGTCAGGAAGTTGGGACAAGTTTTTGCCTCTGATAGAGTTCACCTACAACAACAGTTTCCATTCCAGCATTGGGATGGCACCTTATGAAGCTCTGTATGGGAGGAGATGTAGGACACCCCTTGTGTTGGAGTGAACCTAGTGATAGTGTGGTGTTAGGGCCAGAGATAGTCCAGGAAACAACAGAAAAGATTAAGTTGGTTCAGGAAAAGATGAGAGTTGCACAGAGTAGGCAGAAGAGCTACCATGATAAAAGGAGGAAGGCGCTCGAATTCCAGGAAGGTGATCATGTATTCTTGAGAGTTACCCCGGCGACTGGGGTTGGTAGAGTGATGAAGGCGAGGAAACTTACTCTGAGGTTCATTGGTCCTTACCAAATCCTCAAAAGAGTCGGCGAAGTCGCCTACCAGATAGCCTTACCCACGTTCTTGTCAAATCTCCACAATGTTTTTCATGTGTCTCAACTAAGGAAGTATATTCATGACCCTAGTCACGTGATAGTACCCGACGCTATACAGTAGAAAGAGAACCTGACGTTTGAGGTGTTACCTCTTCGAGTCGAGGATAGGAGGGTGAAGCAGCTAAGGGGCAAGGAAATTCCTTTGGTTAAAGTGGTTTGGAGTGGGGCAACTGAGGAAAGTGCTACCTGGGAGCGGGAGAGCAAGATGATGGAAGCGTACCCGCATCTTTTCCCTTAAGGTACGTGTAAATTTCGAGGACGAAATTTTTATAAGGGGGGTGGAATTGTAACACCCTATTTTTCGGAATATTTTAATTAAGCTGGTTTTGGTTAAGTTGGATTTATCATTCAAGGGCTTAGTGGGATTTTTGATTAAAAGTCCCTTCTGGTACATGAGCACGCCCGTGCTCATTAGCCAGCAAGCCCGTGCTTAAAGTTAGAAGTGTGTTTCTGATTTTAAGTTGAGCACGACCGTGCTCAATAGTGAGCACGCCCGTGCTCAACGTGTTGACCGTGTCTTGTAACGTTAAGTTGAGCACGACCGTGCTCAAGGATGAGCACGACCGTGCTCAAGTCCGGGCCTATATACGTCGAGCAGACTCAGGGTTGCGCCGTACACTTCATCCTTGTTACTAAAATCCCTAGTACGGCTGCAACCTCCCTTCTTCCCTTTTTCCTTCATACTCAGTGTGGTTTTGGGTATTGGAGACTCTAAGGGGACGTGGTTCAATCTGCATTTCATATATAGGTAACGTTACGTCACTTTTCTTTAGTTTCCTTTCGTTTTTGGTTGGGAAACTAACACCGTTTTAATCTATTTGTTTAAGGCTGGTTTGAGTGAACGTCGCTGTTAAGAAAGGGATCGGTTGCTGTTTAGGATGCTGTTAGGGAGCTACCTTCAATCCAGGTATGGGGAGAAGGGTAGTGTGATCATAGGCTCGGGGTTAGAGTAGAGTAAAGGGGTCCCCATGGCCCCGGTTTTGTTTGTATGAATGACTGTTTATGTATGCATGATTTGTTGGTTGTTCTGATAACATGCTAGTGTTGATAATATGTATGCCTATATTCATAATGTTGGTTAAGTTTATGTTGGTTGCCTTGCTATGAACATGATGATGTTGTTGGTTGATGCCAATGTTATGTGATGTTGATATTATTGCTGAGTTTGATCCTTAAAATACATTGATAACTGACTTAGGATGTTAACTGATTAAACTCTTGAAATTTGATAGAATACGGTTACTGTTCCTGCCCAGAACAGCACTGTCGCGCGATGAGCACGACCGTGCTGAACAGGGAGCACGACCGTGCTCCCAGTTGAATTCTGGGTAAATGGTCGCGCTGTTCAGCACGGTCGTGCAGGACAAAGAGCAAGATCGTGCTGCTGAGCACGACCGTGCTCAAGGAGAAGCACGACCGTGCTTCACTTACAGGGGAGCACGCCCCTCACGTGCTTGAGCACGACCGTGCTGGGTTACGAGCACGACCGTGCTCAACCCACCTGGACAGAACAAGATTAAAGGACTTAAGGGGTTTTAAACCCCACTTCCCTATGATGATAACTGATTAGACAACTTGGTAAATGTTACTAAAGATAATTAAAGATGATGAGATGGTGAGATGTTAAGTCGATACCCTTTTGGTGCCGCAAGCTGATGAGTTGTGCCTTGGTGCTTTTTGGCCAAGGAGGCCTTGACCCCACGGTTTGGGTCTAAGGTGTTGTCGTTGTTGTGTACCTTGGTGGCCGAGAGTTTGCCCCAGGTACTGCGGTTGATTCCGCTTAAGTCCTCAGGTAGATTCCGCGAGGCAAGTTGGTGCGGTTGATTCCGCTGTTACCTTCGGTCGTTTCCGTTGGAGTTATGGAGGTGGTGATGCCGTTGTTGTTGTGTTGCATACGCATTGCATCGGAGATGTTGTTTAGGGATGTTCGACATAGGGGAGATCGTCCTAGAGTACGGCGATCCCGCCATCCATGGTTGGAGTAGATTCTCCTAGCGCCCCCGTGATGAGGCATTCGTTGGTTTGATGCGTTGGCTATCCAAGGAGTAGATTCTCCGGCGTTGAGTAGATTCTCAATGTGGATATGTAACTCCGAAGTCGTTCATCCCAAGTTTAGTGGATCCACATGTATTGTTGGTTAGCGGAGTAGGACTGCATTGCACTGCATAGCATAATGATGATGTTGATGTCTGGTGTAATGTTGCTGTGTTTACTGTTTACTTTACTCCCTACCTCTTGCTATATATGATTACATGAACTTACTCCCCATGTTTGTTTGTGTTTGGCCTGATTGGCACCTTGCAGAGGATGACGAGCAGCCCGGAGAGGAGTGACTCTGAGGAGCCGCCACTTGTAGTAGGGCTAGTTTGTGTTATGTTAGTTTTCAGTTGTAATTCCGTGGGTGTTTACCCCGGAACGGTTATATCAGCTCTGTAGGTGACATCGGGGTTCAGATATTTATATTGGTTTATTATGTTTAAAACTCATTTCTTTTCCGCGTTGTAAACGGTTCATGTGGGACTTTTCTACCCATGGACAATTGTTTTAATTATTCAATATTAATTGCATGTTTTCCTTTAATTGTTTTTGTATTAAATGGCTTATAACATGCGGGGTAGAAGGGTGTCACAACTCGGGCACAACTATCAGAACTGGCTGCTTTAGCATGGACTGTTCATCAAATATTGCATCTCTGCTAATCACCATCTTCCTTGAAACTGGATCCCAGAACTTGAACCCCTTCACACCTTTAGCATAACCTACGAAAATACACTTTTCCGACTTTGGATCAAGTAGATCTTTCATCACTGGATATATGCACATAAGCAGGACAACCAAAAATATGTAAATTACTAAAATCAATTGGTTTGCCTGTCCATACTTCCTCTACAACTTTTCCATCCAATGAAGCCCGTGGTGATGGGTTGATGACATAGCATGCCATACTGATTGCCTCTGCCCATAAACCCTTTGAAAGTCTAGCATTCAATCTCAGACATCTTGCCCTCTCAGTAAGAGAACAGTTCATCCTCTCTTCAACACCATTCTGTTGTGGTGTTTTGGCGCACTGAAAAAGTGTCTTTGAAAACAGTGTTCTTCACAGAGTTTCTGAAATTTAGAATCGGTGTACTCAGTACCATTATCTGATCTCAGATATTTGATTTTCCTGCCTATTTGATTCTCTACCCCTGCCTTCCAGACCTTTAACTTGGTAAAGACTTCTGATTTCTGTTTCAGAAAATACACCCAAACCTTGTGCGAAAAATTAGTGAAAGTCACAAAATACCGGGAACCGCTTAAAGATGGTTCCTAAGTAGGCCCCCATACATTAGGATGCACAAAGTCTAAGACACCCTTGATTCTGTGTTTTCCATTTTTAAAACTAACTCGAGTCTATTTCCCAAGCACACAACACTTGAGCAGATCCAACTTGCAGCTTCAGACACCCTTCAATAGATTCCTCTTATGCAATTCTGCCATACCACGCGCATTGAGATGACCCAAACGCATGTGCCATAGTTTTGTGGCATCAGTATCAGATTCTACAAAAGCAAATCCACCTACAATTGTACTCCTCAGCAGCTTGTGAGTATTTTTTGCAGTCCGTTTTCCTTTCATCACAGTCAAAGCACCTTTGCATACTCTGAGATTATCAATGTCCCCATCAAATCTATAACTGAATCCATTGGCCTGTAAAGTCCCCAAGGAGATCAAGTTCTTCCTCAGATCAGGTATGTGCCTCAACCTCACACAACGTTTTCACAACACCATCATCCAATGCAATTCTGATTTTTCTCATGCATGCGATAGCACAAGATTTATTATCACCAAAATAAAAAAAAACCTGACCTGTATGTGGTGAACCAGTCACGGTTCGGCGTCATGTGATAATAGCAAGCGGAGTCAACTATCCATGCATCTGTGAATTGACTGGGTGAGAGAGATTAAGTCTCCCCTTCACTATAGTCGGAATCATCAGTCTGAACAACATTCGCAGATTTAGATGATCCCTCCTTCTTGTTTGGACAGTCCTTCTTCCAATGCCCAGTCTGTTTGCACTTAAAGCACTGTGATGTTTTTCTGCCCTTGGAATTCAACCTTTTTCCCTTTGCAGAACTTGCTGTGCCTTATTTCCTCCAAAATTCTTGATCCCCCTTGACATATAGACCTTCGCCCTGAGACCCTTCCCCTGTATGCTGTTTTCTTTGGCTGTGAGACATAAGTGCAGCAGTAATATCATCCAGTTTGAAAGTGTCTTTCCCGTAGGTAAGGGTGGTCACCATGTGTTCGTAAGAATTAGGCAAAGAGCACAGCAAAATTATTGCCTTATCTTCATCATCTACCTACACATGAAGACTCTGTAAATCAGTGATTATTTGATTGAAAGCATTGACATGTTGTTGCAAATCAGAACCCTCCTGCATCTTCAGTCCCTACACTCTATGTTTCGAATATAGCATTCGTCAGAGACTTTGATATGTACTGTTTCTCCAATTTCTGCTATACCTTTGTTGAAGATGTTAAATCCATGACATGGTACATCACCTCATCTGACAGACGGAGACGTATGGTTCCCGCAGACCTCTCCTTCAACTTATCCCAATCCAATTGATCCATGTCATCTAGTTTACTTTCGCACAGCACCTTCGACAAACCTTGTTGTGGTAACACATCCTTAACCATCCTCTGCCATAATGCAAAATTTCCAGTTCCATCGAACTTCCCCACCTTGAATTTTGCTCAAGGGTTAAGAGCCATCTAATACCAATTGTTGGTAACAAGCAATCGAAATAAAGAACGGAAATAGTAAATGTACAAGGACAAAAGAATTTGTTAACGAGGCTCGGCCAATTGTGCCTACGTCCCCGGGTATTGAACGGTTGTGTATTATTAGAGATAATAAGAAGTAGTGTTACAATGTCTATTTATATCTCAGCCATGCTCGTTGCGCTCCGCTCAGAATATGAGCCATACACAACAGATCCCTAGGGTAGCAAAAACATTATCTTCAATTTGAGGCTCATGCGGCTTTTCTGCTAGCAATTTATAAAATTCGCTAGCTTGCTCTTCCAACCTCTGAAAGTTGTTACTTAGCATCCCCGCTATCAATTGAAAACGTTCCTTAAGCATTTTATGCCTCTGAATCATGGCATTGAATTCGTCCTTGCTATGCTCTATGCTCTGGCTCAAAAGTTAAGCATCTATATCCTAAAGAAACTCTAGCAAATCGGGATCCAGCTTGAAGTGTGGTGGTGGTTGCAAAGATGACAAATAGGATTTCCATTCGTCCTTGGAGTATATCTTCACATGCTTATCAACAGTGCCATTAAGCACGATCCAATCAATTTGATATTTCCAGTTTGGATAGTAACGATGGTCCATGTGTTGCATCACCTTTTCTTGGTCCTACAAATTTCTGGGTTATATAGCAAATCTCTCCAGTAGAACGGTACCTTGCATACAACAAAAACTCACAAGACCAAGTGAAATCAAAGAAATTAAAGAGAAAATAATAATAATAATAATAATAATAATAATAATAATAATAATAATAATAATAATTAAAAAGAAAAATTTGACTTGTTCAAAAATAATTATTTTCTTCAAATAAAGAAAATTGGTTAAGCCAATCCCCGGCAACGGCGCCAAAAACTTGATAGACTCCGGCAAATGTACCGGATCGAAGCAAGTAATAATTAAAACAGAAAGTATTTACGGAGTATCGAACACAGGGATTGGGTGACCAATTATTCCAAATTCAAAGAAAATAACTAACTTTTGACCAAGTCAAAGATGAGAGAGAAGGTTGTTGATATAAAATCTATTATCTAAAACAAATATCAATTATCTAAATTAAAGCAAAATAAAATATGTTATCTAATCAATTATCTAGATTATGATAGTGAGATCTAAGTTTACGAATTCACTTACCCAATCATGCAAGTTACCCAAGTGATTATTCTCTTATCCCTGTGGTCAATTTCTTTGCCAATCAGAACCCTCAATTATCCTAATGTCTCTTCCTATGTTCAAAAGGACATACCTAAACATGTAAATTACCTATCTTCCGATCCGATAACCCACAGTTAGATTCAATTAAGTTCTTGGCTCCCTATCGCGATTGTACCGATCTCCTACTCTGTTCCTAGTCGTACTTAATCGGTGTTCCTAACCCAAGTCCTAAGCACGAATCTCCTTCCGGTCTCAACGCACTAGATTAGTTAACCAAGGATCCTTTTGATTAACACAAACAAATCATAGTTAAGAAACAAGAATTGAGATGAGGGAATAAGAAAACATCACATAGAAACTATGCCGTCATGAGCGACTTCATCGATCCCTCGGAAAAGAGGATTAGATCATCATCACGTTCATAATTAACAACTAATAATTGAAAAGAAAACAGAAAATAATCCTAAAATTAAGGGAGACGCAGCTCCAAGAGAAATAAGGAGTAGAAAATAGATAAAACTAAAAACTACTGCTCAAGCCTCTCTTTAATTCACACTGAAACAAGCTATATATAGGAAAACTGGGCATATGCTCGCAGGGCGAGCCCTTAAAATTGGCACCGATTCAAATTTGAATTCTAGCGGGGCAAAAGATGTCTCGCGGGGCGAAACAGAAAGACTTCAGCTTCCCTATTGTCTGCTTTGCGGAGCGAACAATTGGGCTCGCGGGGCAAGCCTGAAGAGTTGTCTTTTCTTGCTCATTCTGCAGCTCTGGCTCGCAAGACGAGCACTGTCTCGCAAGGCGAGATCCTCTTTTGGTACTTTAGTTGTTTTTCTTCAAGTTTCCTTACTTTCTCGAGCTTCACTTTTAACCTAAAAATAAAGGTAGCAATAGATGCTTTATTTGACTCAAAACTAACCAAAATATCCTAAAAGTTACTTGAAAGACTCAAAATGTTGCTCGAGGACAATTAAAGCCAAATTTTGGCGAAAACGAGATTAAACTCGAACATTTAGCAGAAAAACCATGGCCTCACTAGCTATAAAACTAGATAAGTCAGAGGCTTATCAGCATGCTTCAATTATGTATTGTTATTGATGATGATGATGATGCCATGAATGAATGACTTAGTTGTTTATGTTGATTTTGTGAGATGAATATTGATGTTAATGTTATTAGCGCACCAATTAAATATATGAGAACGTTAATAATGATATAAGAGTTAAGGGATAATTCCCAATGTTCATAATACATGAACCGTAGTAAATAGAGTGAGGTTAATGCTTAATGGTATAGTCAAGACCCTAGGATTGATCCATGAGTGTTTTAGGGATGTTTATAATAAAACAAGAATTAAAGGATTAACCCCCAATGAACATAAGACATGAAGATTAAATGAGAAGAATGAGAGAAATACTTGATGGTGTCGTTAAAAGACCTTAGGAATGATCTTGGAGTGCTCAAGGGAGTTGGCAAGAATCCTAAAACGTTTCTGCCTAGATCAGTACGGCCATGCTCCAGTAAGTACGACCGTGCTCACCAGATAGCACGCCCGTGCTCAATACCACCACGCCCGTGCTGGGGGATCCGCACGCCTGTACTTCCCAAATAGAATTAAAACGTTAAGCAAGAACAAGGGTGATTTCGTCCAAATTGTTCCCTATGATGAAATAAGACACCAATCGAAGTAAAAATGAGATAGATAATCTAATTAAGCCTTAACCAAAATAATTAATCATAAATGTTAAGACGGTAACGATGGGTTACCGTACAATGTTGAACTTTGATGCTTAATGGTCAAAGTTGCCTTGATGCTTATTGGTCAAGGTGTTGACGATGTTAAACTTGATGCTTAATGGTCAAGTTGCCTTGATGCTTATTGTTCAAGGTGTGATGGTGATAAACTTTGATTCTTATTGGTCAAAGTGGAGGTGGTGGTTTGATTTTTTGATGTTGTCTATGCATTCACGCATTGGAGATGTTAGTGGGAGAAGTATAACATAGGGGAGGCCGTCGAAGAGTAAGGCGATCTCCCTGTCCGCGGTGATTCATCCGAGAGTTAGGTAAATCGTGGCCCCCCGTGGTGATACATCCTAGAGTACGATGCATTGGCTATCCAAGGGGTTCAGCCATGGTTTGGTGAACTGCCGATGTTGGTGCTTGTTGGCCAATGCGGATATGTAACTCTGACGTTGTCTTCTTGAGATAGTTTTGGATCCACATGCATAACGGAGTAGTGGAGTAGCACTGCATCGGATTTTAGGTACCAGCTCTGACATGTGACGTCGGGGTTGGGTTTATGTTTTCAGTTTATGATTCTTTGTTATGTTCTTTTATATTTTCCACAGTTGATGAGACATTTGTTCATGTGGTACTTTCTATCCAGTTGAGATTGTTATTATTAAGTAATATGCATGTGTTTTCATTTTATTTTATATCCTTTAAGTTATTATAAATATATGCAAGGTAAAGGGTGTCACATTTAGTGGTATCAGAGCAGGTCCTATCCAGCCGTGTATGAGTCTGTTATGAGTCTTCTGTGTGCTCTTGTTTGAATTGTCTATATTTGTTATAGGCAATGATGTGTAGTAAGAGGTATCGATAGCTCTCCCTACTTAGTTCTCTGTAAATAAGAGTTGTCTTGGACATTACAGGGACCTATAGCAGGAAGAGGTAGGAACAACCAGGCTATCGTTGATGCTTTGGCACTTCTTGCCAATGCTATAGGACAGAACCAGAATAACAACAATGGAGGACCAGCTTAGTTTCAGGGTCTGGATAAGTTCCAGCGGAATAACCCGCCCTCTTTCAATGGAGCTTATGATCCTGAAGGTGCTCTTTGGTGGATGCGGGAGATCGAGAAAATCTTTGGGGCAATGGCATGCAACGACATTCAGAAGGTCATTTTTGGGACCTTTATGTTGATAGAGGAAGCTAGGCATTGGTGGGAGAGTTGTCGCCAGCCCATGGAAGCTGAGGGTACGGCAATCACTTGGAATGCCTTCAAGGACAAGTTCTTGGAAAAGTACTTTCCAGCTGACATACGTGATAATAAGGAGATGGAGTTCTTAGCTTTGAAGCAGGAAAATATGTCCTTGGGGGAGTATGTTGCGAAGTTCGAGGATGGTCTATGTCCAGAGATCAAGCAAGCTATCAACTATCAGGAGATTCGTGTCTTTCCGGTCTTGGTGAAGAAGTGTAGGATCTTCAAGGATGCCTATAAATCCAGAGTGGCAAATTACAGGAATTCAGATGTTCAGGGCAATAGGAAGAATGATCAGAAAGACAAGGGAAAACGACGTCTATCTCCAATTGGCCGGGACTTTAAGCAGGGTGGCAAGAAACCACAGTTCTCTACAAACAGGTTTAAGAATTGGGATTCTTCTGCTCCTAGGCTATCAGATACGGCAAGTACGGACAGGATCATTTCACTACTCAGTGCAAGGAAACCGACGTCATCTGATTCAAGTGTGGCAAGTCTGGCCACATTAGCCGAGAGTGTGGAGGGACAAAGTCAGAACCAAAGAGTGCTAGCAAGAAGCAGCCTTCCCAAGCCAATCGATTGAAGACCAATGGGAGAGTCTTTACTCTTAGCGAAGCCAAGGCCTCTGAGTCCAAGGACTTGATCCAAAGTAGGTGCCTAATCGATGGAACTCCTTTAGCTGTTTTGTTTGATTCTCACTCGTTTATATCACATGACTGTGTCAAGGATCTTTAGTTACTTGTAACCCTTCTTGATTGTGATTTAGTTGTTGCTACACCCACAAATAAGCCTGTTCTTACTTCACATGCATGCCAGAATTGTCTCATTATCATTGATGGTAGAAACTGTGTAGTTGATCTTGTGTGATTACCCCTGATACAACTTGGTATTATTCTTGGTATGGACTGGTTATTTTCCAACCATATCCTCTTAAACTTTTTTGACAAAACCATTGTTTTTGGAACTCCAATGGAGTCTAAGGATCCAAGATTTCTCTCTGCCAATCAAGTTAAGGCTTCTATCAAAGAAGAGGCCCAAGTTTACATGATGATGTCTTCCCTGGAAGTAGAGAGCAAGCCTGATGTTGGGAATGTGAAAATAGTGAGAGAGTTTCCTGAAGTGTTCCCTGGGGATGTTTATAACTTACCCCCTGAGAGAGATGTGGAGTTTACCATAGATTTAGTGCCGGGAACGGGACCCATATCCATAGCACCTTATATGATGCCTCCCTAGAACTAACAGAGTTGAAGAAACAGTTGGAGGAACTGATTCAGAAACAGTTCATTAGGCCTACCGTGTCCCCATGGGGAGCGCCAATGTTGTTGGTAAAGAAGAAGGATGACAGCATGAGGTTGTGTGTCGACTATCAACAACTCAACAAGGTGACCATTAAGAATAGGTATCCCCTCCCTAAGATTAATGATCTTATGGACCAATTGATAGGAGCTTGTGTTTTCTCGAAGATAGATTGAGGCCAGGATACCATCAGATTCGGGTTAAGTCTGAGGACATTCCTAAAGACTGCGTTTAGAACACATTATGGTCACCACGAGTACTTAGTTATGCCCTTTGGTGTGACTAATGCTCCTGTTGTGTTCATGAATTTTATGAACAAGACCTTTCACCCTTAGTTGGATAAGTTTATGGTGGTTTTCATAGATGTCATCTTAGTATACTCCAAGACCAAGGAGGACCATGAGGAACGCTTGAGGGTTGTCTTGCAGACCCTTAAAGAAAAGTAGTTATATTCTAAGTTGTCTAAGTGCGAGTTGTGGTTAGAAGATGTGAGTTTCTTAGGACATGTCATCTTAAATGAGGGATAGTCGTAAACCCTGCTAAGGTAGAGACTGTGCTCCACTAGGAAGCACCAAAGTTAGTGACCGAAATTAAGATTTTCTTGGGTTTAGCAGGGTACTATAGGAGGTTCATAGAAAAGTTTTCTAAGATAGCTTTGCCTTTGACCCGCCTCACTAAGGTAGGTTAGATCTTTGTATGGGACGCTAAGTGTGAGGAAAGTTTCCAAACCTTGAAGGAAAAGTTAACATCTGCTCCAATATTAGTTTTGCCCAATCCTATTGAGCCTTTCATAGTATATTGTAATGTTTCTAAGCAAGGTTTAGGTGGAGTGTTGATGTAGGATGGTAAGGTAATAACTTATGCTTCTAGGCAGTTGAAAACCCATGAGAAGAATTACCCTACCCATGATTCGGAATTAGGCGCTATAGTGTTTGCCTTAAAAATCTTGAGGGATTACCTTAATGGAGCAAGGTTTGAGGTCTTTAGGGATCATAAGAGCTTGAAATATATGTTTAACCAGAAAAAGCTTAATATGAGTCAGCGTATGTGGATGGAGTTTCTTAAGGATTATGATTTTGAGTTGAGCAACCATCCAGGAAAAGCCAATGTAGTGGCAGATGCCTTAAGTAGAAAGACCTTACATGTTTCAGCCTTAATGGTTAGGGAGATGGATCTGATTGAGAAGTTTAGAGACTTCAGCTTAGGTTGGGAACTTATCCCTAAGAGTATTAGGCTTGGAATGTTGAGGATTACCAACAGTTTAATGGATCAGATTAGAGAAATGTATACCTCTTAAGTCAAAGAGAGTTGCTTGCTCAGGGTAGAGACCTTAGTTTTAAGGAAGGAGCTGATGGAGTTTTGAGGTTTCAGGATAGAGTTTGCGCACCTGATGTTCCGGAGCTTAGGAAGTTGATCCTTAAGGAAGGATATAGGAGTGGTTTATGTGTCCACCCAGGTGCCACCAAGATGTATAAGGATCTGAAACGTATGTTTTGGTGGCCTAGGATGAAAAATGATGTAATTGAGTTTGTTTATGCGTGCTTAGTATGCCAAAAGACTAAGATAGAACACCAGAAACCTTTGGGCATAATGCCGCCCTTGAACATCCCAGCATAGAAATGGGATAGTATCTCTATGGATTTTGTGTCTGGACTCCCTAGGACTCCAGCTGGTTGTGATGCTATTTGGGTTGTTGTGGACAGTTTGACTAAATCTGCTCACTTCATCCCTATGAACATGGAGTATCCAATAGAGAAGTTGACTAGGTTGTACATCAGGGAGATAGTTAGACTACATGGTATGCCCTCTAGCATAGTGTCGAATAGAGACCCTAGATTTACATCTAGGTTTTGGAATAGCTTGCATGAGGATTTAGGGACTAAGCTTGGATTGAGATCAGCGTATCACCCACAGACTGATGGTCAGTCTGAGTGAACCATCCAGTTCTTAGAGGATTTGTTGAGAGCTTGTATGTTTGAATAGTCTGGTAGTTGGGATAAGTTTGTACCTCTTATAGAGTTCACCTACAACAATAGCTTCAATTCCAGTATTGAGATGGCACCCTATGAAGCTTTGTATGGAAGGAGGTATAGGACACCTTTGTGTTGGAATGAACCTGGTGAGAATGTGGTGCTAGGACCAGAGATAGTGCAAGAGACTACCGAGAAAGTGAGGATGATCCGGGACAATATGAGAGAGGAACAAAGCAGACAAAAGAGTTATCATGACAAGAGAAGGAAGGCTATCGAATTCCAGGAAGGTGATCATGTGTTCTTGCGATTACTCCAACAACTAGGGTTGGTAGAGTGATGAAAGCGAGGAAACTTACTCCTATATTCATTGGCCCTTACCAAATTCTAAAAAGAGTTGGTGAAGTCGCTTACCAAATAGCCTTACCCCCTTTCCAATCCAACCTTCATAACGTGTTTCATGAGTCACAACTTCGAAAGTATATTCATGATCCTAGCCATGTGATAGTACCCGATACAATTCAGTTAAAAGAGAACTTGACTTTTGGGGTACTGCCGCTTCAGGTTCAGGATCGAAGGATTAAGCAGCTTAGAGGGAAGGAGATTCTCTTGGTTAAAGTTGTTAGGAGTAGGGCTACTGAGGAAAGTGCTACTTGGGAGCTGGAGAGCAAGATGATAGAAGCGTATCCACACCTATTTATTCGAGGTGAGTGCAAATTTCAAGGACAAAATTTTTATAGTGGGTGGGAATTGTAACACCTCATTTTTCGTATAAAAAGCTTTAAGTGTTTTTATGTTTTATATCTATGTTTGTGTATTGTAGTAGTTATTAGAAATATGCCTTAGGAATGTTAAAATGGGATCAACTGGGATTTTTTTTGGTGAAAAATCCCTTTCTGGTGCACGAGCACGTCCATGCTCATGTTCAGCACGACCTTGTGCTCAAAGGCATGCTCAGTGGTTGAGTGAGCCACGAGCAGGGCCATGCTCAAGGGGAGCACAACCGTGTCGGGAATCCGACGCGAGTGACATGAATATTGAAGACCTCATGCTTAGTTAGGCACGATCCTGTGCTCGGTGTTGAGCACGACCGTGCTAAAGGTGAGCACGCCTGTGCTTAGGGTTTGGCAGCTTAAATAGAAGGGTTTAAAAGGGTTACAAGTGTTTACCCTCATTTTAACATATTTAGCAACCCTATTGTGATAGAAACCTCTCATTTCCTCTTTCCTTTGAACCCATCAAAGTTCTTAGTGTTCTTGCGTTAGTTTGGGAGATAAGTCACGCGTTAGTATCAATTAAGGTAATGTTGTCATTACTCTATTAATCTGCTTTTCTTATTTCTTTAATTGGGAGATTAATGTTTGCCTTTTTGTGTTTGGCCAAGGCTTGAGGAATTCGTCTAGCCGCTCGAGGGAACAAGAGTAGATTGCTTACATTCGACAATAGGTTGAATCTTCATACCAAGTATGGGGAGAAGGGATTAGTACAACATGTAGGTAATGGGGTAGCATAAGATGAAGGGTTAACCCATGACCCTGTTGTGTGCTAATTGCTTATTCGATGTTGTCTGCTATATGCATTTTATGTCTCCTATATGATTGGCATGGTTCAATTGTGTATTGTTATTGGTGATGATGATGCCATGAATGAATGACTTGGTTGTTTATGTTGATTTTGTGAGATGAATGCTGATGTTAATGTTATTAACGAACTAATTAAATATATGAGAACGATAATAATGATATAAGAGTTAAGGGATAATTCTCAATGTTCAAAAGACATGAACTGTAGTAAACAGAGTAAGGTTATTGCTTAATGGTATAGTCAAGACCCTAGGATTGACCCATGAGTGTTTTAGGGATGTTGATAATAAAACAAGGATTAAAGGATTAACCCCTAATGAACATAAGACATGGAGATTAAATGAGAAGATTGGGAGAAATACTTGATAGTGTAGTTAAAAGACCTTAGGAATGATCTTGGAGTGCTCTAGGGAGTTGGCAAGGAATCCTAAAACGTTTTTGCCCAGATCAGTACGGTCATGCTAAAGTAAGCATGACCGTGCTCAACAGACAGCACGCTCGTGCTCAATACCAGCACGCCCGTGCTGGGGGGATTAGCATGCCCATGCTCCCCAAACAGAATTAAAAAGTTAAGCAGGAACAAGGATGTTTTCGCCCAAATTGTTCCATATGATGAAATAAGACACCAATCGAAGTAAAAACGAGATAGATAATCTAATTAAGCCTTAACCAAAATAATTAATCATAAATTTTAAGACGGTAACGATAAGGTACGTACGATGTTGAACTTTGATGCTTAATGGTCAAATTTGCCTTGATGCTTATTGGTCAAGGTGTTGACGATGTTAAACTTGATGCTTAATGGTCAAGTTGCCTTGATGATTATTGGTCAAGGTGTGATGATGATAAACTTTGATACTTATTGGTCAAAGAGGAGGTGGTGGTTTGACTGTTTGATGTTGTTGCTCATGCATTCACGCATTGGAGATGTTAGTGGGGGAAGTATAACATAGGGGAGGTCGTCCAAGAGTAAGGCGATCTGGCCGTCCGCAGTGATTCATCCGAGAGTTAGGTGAATCTTGGCCCCCCGTGGTGATGCATCCTATAGTACGGTGCATGAGCTATCCAAGGGGTTCACCCATGGTTTGGTGAACTACCGGCGTTGATGCTTGTTGGCCAATGTGGATATGCAACTCCGACGTTGTCTTCCTGAGATAGTTTTGGATCCACATGCATAACAGAGTAGTGGAGTACCAATTCATCGCATAGCATACTTGATTGAGATGATATGAATGATATTATTGTGTTAATGTTATTATGTCATAACATGCTATATTTGTGATGTATGCTCATCTTGCTAACTGCTCCTTTTGCCGTTATGTTTATAAAATGATTTCTTACTCCCCATCTTTCTGCTGTTGTTGCATGTACCTTTATTGTTATGCAGAGGACGGTGAGCAGTTAGTTGAAGAGTGACTCTGAGGAGCCCGCTCACTCATTGTTTAGGATTTATCTTTAGTTTTGTTATCAGATGTATTTTCCGGATTTTGGGTTACCAGCTCTGACATATGACATCGGGGTTGGGTTCATGTTTTTAGTTTATGCTTCTTTGTTATGATCTTTTATATTTTCCGTAGTTGATGAGACGTTTGTTCATGTGGTACTTCTATCAAGTTGAGATTATTATTATTATTAAATAATATGCATGTGTTTTCGTTTTATTTTATTTCCTTTACATTGTTATAAATACATGCGGGCTAGAGGGTGTCACATGGAGTATGACCCTCATCCCCATCCTTATCCCTAAATTTTCAGAGGATTGTCTCCCATGTCCTCGCATGGAGAAATCCTTGCCCACAAGGCTTTGAATAGTGCAGTCCCCTGTATGGATCCTTGCACAAAGGTGAAAATTGCCAATCCTAACAATTCAATCATATAGGCAAAAAATCAGGGGGCATATGGTAGGTAGATTTGTTTTTGCTCCTAGGAATCATGATTCCCAGGAATGATGAATCATAGGAATGTTAAAAATGTGTTTGGTACGCCTTAAACATTCTTGGAAATGTTACTTCGTAATCTTGATTTCTTGATTTGCTAAAAGCACATTTTTCCTGTGGATGTTAACGTTATTTTCAAAAACGCCCTTAATAAAGATTAATTGAAAATGAAAAATATTAAAAAAAATGTTAGACACTAAATTAATTTAAAAGAAGGTTTAATGAAATTTATAATTTATAATTATATTTTTTTATAATTTATAATTATAATATTTTTTATAATTGATACTTTTTATTATTATAATTATATTTTATGATTTATAGTTTTTATTTATTATATATTAATCACTAATATTAATTACATTTTTTATAAAAAATAATAATATTTTTTATATGTTAATTACTAATATTAATTCTATTAACTACAAATATTAATTATAATTTAATAATTTATAATTATAATTATAATTTATTATCTATAAATATTAAATATTTTTTTAATTATAATAGAATTATTAATTTATAAAATATTTTTATTCTAAAATAATAACCACATTTTAATAAATTCAGGAAAAAATTACTATAATAATAATTATATTATAATAAAAAAATTTATTCAATATTTATATATGACAAATAATAATTTACATTAATAATATTAATATTATCGATGAGAAACTAGGAAATAACAATATTTTTATGTAATAATATTTTTCCTGTGTCCATGAGAAATTCCCACTCCCTCTCATGGGAATGTTTTTGGAGTAAATATAGCCAAAAAAACATTCCAGGAAATCCTAGAATTTTCTGGGAATGTATGTTTTTAGAAAATATGCAAACGTGAGAAATTAGGATTCCCAAGTTTGGATTCTTGTGAAACTAAAAAGAATCGTTCTACCAAACACTCCCTAAGAGAAGTTTGAAACCTGTTTAGTTGTTAGTCTAGAAAGTTCCAACATTGAGTAAGAAGGGATTTGTTGTGTGAGTCCATATTGCAAAGAAGAAGTGCAAAGGCATCACTGTAGAATAAAAGATCCCAACTAGGTTGACACCTTAAATTCTACCTATCATTTGCAGCACTTCAACAATATTATTAAAAAAGAATAAAAAATACAAAAAAACATGGGAGGGCCAAACCAATACCCATGTGAGAAGTAACAAATCAAGTAAACCTAAAGAAAGGTAAACCAAACCTATTACTAATAAAGTCCTCTAAAATAAACTTTGGTGCTAAATCCCACCAATTAAAACAAAGACTATTAAAACCAAAATTAGCCAATTTATCTGCACATGTGTTATCCTCTCTGAAAATATGAGTAACTTGAAACATAATATTCTTAATAAGAGCAAGACAGTTTCTCCATCTATTTTTATGCTTCCAAGGAACCAAATCAATTGAATTAAAAGCATCAACCACTAATGAGGAGTCACATTCCAACCATAATTTAAGCCAGCTCTTTTGTGAAGCCTATTCAATAGCTTTCATAACTCGTACCAATTCTGCATTGAAGGAGGTGGAGACACCGATGAAATCTGAATAACATCCTAAGATAGCACCACCAGAATCTCTAAAAATACCTCCATAAGCCGAAACACCTAGATTTCTCCATGCACCATCTGAATTACATTTTATCCGACCACAAGGTGGCTTGTACCAATTTACTTGAATAATTCGAGGGGCTTTGGGATGATGTATGGATACATGAAAAGATTTCAACAATTAGAACTCCATAAATGAGGATGATGATTTACCTAAGGTTAAATTCCCTGAGAGAGCAACATTAGCAGAAACTAAGTGAATGGCTCTTTTGACTGACACAGAATGATTATTGAACTCAATTGGTTTCTTGCAAACCAAATAAACCAAAAAATGTGAATTATATCTAACAGAACAAGATCCTTCACTTGGCCACTCCATTGCTTGTCACATAAAGAAAGGACATAATGAACATTTGAAGTATCAAATGGCAGGCTTAGCAGTCTGCTCAGCCATCTCCACATAGCAGATGCAAACTCACAAAGCAGAAACAAATGATCTGAGCTTTCAAAAGCCTTGCCACATAGACTGCAATTTGACACAACTATGCAGCATCTGGCTATCAAGTTGTCATCTGTAGGAACTTTATTATGAATTAACCTCCAAACCAGAAGTGATCTAGGGGGTGGAATTGAAGAACTCCATAACTTCTTACCATAGCTCACTATGTTGCCTGATGGATTTAAATAGATAAAAGCTTCTTTAAAACTCAGGGAACCATATGTCGAGCCTTTCCAAATTAGTTGGTCCTCGGCATCCTCAACAGGAATTATGACTTGTTGAATATCTCTTGCTATGTCAGGAAATAGTGTCTCCAAGGCAGAAGTAATAAACCAAGATTGGTTATGGATAAAATCCTTTACATTTGTTGTGTGAGTCCATGTGTGTATGAATTAAAGATAAAAAACCCAACCAAAATAAGTGTGGTGTGTGTAATAACGTGACGAAACCTTTAGGAATTAGAAAAACGTATTTGATGTTTGGATTTGACTTTTCTAAAGTGGATGGAGCTCTAAATTGAGAAAGTAATGTGCTATCCACCATTGATTTGATTAAGTACATAGAGATCTCAACCTATTAAATGATCTATGGGTGGATAGCCCTATACTTTCTCACTTTAGAGCTCCACTCACTTTAGATGAGACAAATCTTTGATGTTTGGAAACTCATTCCTTTTCTTTTGATCACTATTATTTGTGCATTTAATATTGACAAATTTGAAACAGATATTTTATGACACGAAAAAGTTATTTCAAAGTTATCATAGATAAGTATTAATGAGCTCTTTCATTTTCTTCCTCGAAGAGTAGTTGTCAATGTTATGATTAAGGGAGCATCAACATAGGAAAATTTTCTTTTATGGTATGTGATTTCCTCCATTGGCTAAGTGAAGAACCGTATAAATGGGCTTGACACCATATCTTGACCCAAAACCTTAAGACATTGAATTTATGGATCTTATCCACTTATATAGCCTTTGACTTGTCAACTTCTTACCAATGTGAGATTTCTTCATCTACATCTCACTCACACTTGAAGTTTCCAATAGTCGACTACATAGAGAGGGTGGAGAAAATACACGAGCTAATTTTGCAAAAATAGATCGGGTAGTTATTTCTTGGCCAAATTTAGATATATTTTTTTATATGTTAGCTTTTCTTAGTTATTTCATTTTCTCTTATTTATTTATTGGATTGTTTACCTCTGATCATTGTTAATTTATTGATTTGTCGCTTTATTAATAGTAAGTAGAGGGTTTCTGGGATATCCTTATTTTTTATATGACACTTTATTATACTCATTGTGAACATCTAATTTCGTTAGGGCAAGATTCTTTTTTCCCCCTTGATTAGTCAATAAAAAATGAAAATAAAGAAAATAAAAACAACAAAACAAAAAATTCAGCAAGGCCTTAGCCAAATCTATTAACCCAAGCCCACTTCTCGTTGTTTCTATCTGGAGAAGATTTTTTATAATAGCAATCAACACATTCCTCCTCATAAGTTGCACATAGGTAAGGATTTAATTGGTACGTTTTCTTATAAATTGAGCACCACCAAGTGATTAAGGGGGAAAAAGAAAAATCAGTGTTGTGATTGAGATTTTTCTCTATTTTTCCTTGTTCCACTCATTTGCTATGACCACCCTCCATTTTCCATCTCATTATTGAAGCCTACATTACATTGAAACTCAAGGTTTTAAATTGCATCTGCGATCGCGGTTGTATTGTGTTTATCGCAATTGCAGCCAATTATGCAAAAATGTGGTCAATATGGCCGTAATTGCAGTCGCGATACGGTTTCAGAGACCTTCAAAGCCAAAATGTTGCAGCCTCAATTGCGGTTACAGACCTTAATTTAAAACCCTTTTGAAACTCATCTCTAGAACACCTCGTTTTTCGTTATAAGCGCTTCTTTGTGTTGTTTGCGTGTTTTCTTGTTAGAAGTATGCTTAGGAATGTTTAGAAAGGGTTAACTGGGATTTTTAGCTGAAAATTCATTCATGATGAATGAGCACGACCGTGCTCATGTATCAGCACGCCCGTGCTCTTCTGACGTGCTCAATGGCTGCTGAAGCCAAGAGCATGGTCCTGCTCGAAGGGAGCATGACCGTGTAGAAAACACACATAGTTGACGGTCTTTTTGTCTGACCGTGCTAACTTGAGCATGACCCCATGCTTAAGTTAAGCAAGGCCGTGCTTAGAGGGAGCATGGTCGTGCTCGGGTCAGAATCTAAAAAAAATGCATTAGTCAACGAGGGTTACGAGTTAAACCCTCACTTTGGCACTTTAGGTAACCCTAAGTGTGATGGCTGCCTCTCTCTTACTTTTCCTTAGAACCCAACATTTATTGGTGTTTCGTTCATGTTTGGGAGAGTAAGATCACGCTAAGTGCCAATATAAAGGTAATAGATCTTCCCTCTTCTTAATTCCTTTTTATTTTTCATGAATTGGGAATTAATTGGTTCACCTATTTTGTATTGGCCAAGGCTTGGGACGTTCATCGAGCCGTTCGAGGGAACCGATTTAGAGTTTTCATCAGTTTAAAAGGGGAATCTTCATACCAGGTATGGGGAGAAGGGATAGTATGGATATGTAGGCTTGGGGGTAGCGTAAGACGAAAGGTTACCCATGACCCTAATGTTTGATGAAATGCCTAAATGCCTATTTGTTTGATAACATGTATATATGCTTATTTGTTATGGTATGAATGATTGGTATGTTTATTGGAATTATTGATGATGATGTTGTTTGCCATAACATGTTGAATTGATGATTTATGATGATGAAGTTATCATGAAATTAGTTATTGGATGATGTTGTGAGCGTTATGATAAATAAAACGATAAAGCTATTAATGATTTTAAGGGAGGTTTCTCCCCTTTATTCATAAAATTGAATGATAGTAATGAGGGGCGAGGATTATGCCAAAAGGTTTAGTCAAAGACCCTAAGGATTGATCTACGAGTGTTTAGGGACATTTAATACGAAACTGAGATTAAAAGACTAATTTTTCCCGTTTCTATAAGACATGAAGATTAAGCCAAAAGTAATGAAATTAATGTTCAAAGACTTAGTAAAAGCTAATAGGTTCAATCCATGAATTACCCAAAAGGTTTGACAAGGGTTTCTGATCCTTTCTGCCCATATCAGTACGGCCATGCTCTAGGTAGCACGATCGTGCTTAATAAGGAGCACGCACATGTTCCAGTTCAAAATTCAAAAAGGTCGTGCTAAACTAGCACGGTCGTGCTTCATGGTCAGCATGCCCATGCTTGACTGGAATGTCAGCACGCCCGTGTTGAAGGGGGAGCATGCCCGTGCTTCCCTACCCATAACATAAAACATAACTCAAACAGGGGTGTTTCACCCCAAACATCTTAAACAATATAATAAGACACCAAACGAACATGAAGACAAAAGACAAGTGGTAAGATGTTGTACCTTGGTAGTCGAGCGGCCAAGGGGGGCCTTGATGCATGATAGTCAAGGTGGTAATCTCTGGTACTTAATGGCCAGAGTGTTAATTAAAGATGATGTGTACCTTGGTAGCCTAGTGGCCTAGGGGGCCTCGATAGCCGAGTGGTCGAGGTGGTAATCTCTGGTGCAGAACAGCCAGAGTGTTAAAAGATTAAATGATGAAAAGATAACGTTAATCATTGATAGCCAAGTGGTCGAGGTGTTGATGGTGATAAAACTTGGGTAGCCTAGTGGCCCAAGCTGAGATGGTGATTGTTTTTGTGTGCTGTGTTGATCATGCATTCACGCATCGGAGATGTTAGTGGGGGATGTTCAACATAGGGGAGGTCATCTGAGAGTAAGGCGATCTGGCCGTCCATAGTGATTCATCCGAGTTAGGTGACTTGTGTGCCCCCGCGGTGGTGCATCAGAGAGTAAGGTGCGTCAGCTATCCAAGGGGTCCACCCAAGGTTTTGTGAACTACCCCGACGTTGGTGCTTAATGGCCAATGTGGATATGTAACTCCGAAGTTGACTTCCTGAGGTAGATTGGATCCAAGCGCATAATGTAGTAGTGGAGTAGCACTCATCGCATAACATACATTATTGTATGATGAGAATGATTATTTATGTTACATGTTGTTGCTGTGATAACATGATTGTTGTGATGCATGCTCGTCTTGCTAACTGCTTCCATGCCGTTATATTCGTACATATGTTTCTTACTCCCCGTTTCTCTGTTTTGTGTTTTATGGCATGTATCTTTTATGCAGAGGATGGCGAGCAGCCTGTTGAGGAGTGACTCCGAGGAGCCGCGACTCGTAGTTAGGATTTCCAGGTTTATGTTAGTTTAGTTCAGTTAGTTTGTTTATCCAAGGATATTTTCCGGATTTGGTTATACCAGCTCTGTATGTGACATCAAGGGTTGGGCTTTGTTTTCATGTTATGTTTTCTTTAAAACCTATGTTATGTTTTTAGTTCTGCTTTTGAGATTTGTTACAATGTGGTATTCTCTACCCAATGTTTTGGTTATTAAATAAATGATGCATGTTTTTATATATATCCTTATCTTTTATTGCTTTATATATATATATATATGCGGGGTAGAGGGTGTCACAATCTCCACCAACCTTTCTTTATATTTTCAACACCCCAAACATAACCAAGATCTATCTAACCAAACTCCACACCTTCCTCCTTGATCATCATTTTTCACCCTCTTCACTCACTTAAATCCACACAAACAATAGAAATTGTCCTAATCGACACACCACAACTTCATGAACTGGTTCTCTCCCATGTTCTTACTCTAGTCACTGTCCACCACTACATTGGTTCGTTGTCCACATACTGCATCGTGCCACCCACCACCTCCACTACAATGGCCACATCATCCAATTTGTCACCAGAGCTCCATTGAGAACCCACTGTTGTTGACCCATTTCTGTGCACAAGCCATCACACCATGGTTAGGCATTGTCATATACCTCCATGCACCACCATCGGAATCTGACTTCAGTCACCTTCAAACTCCCTCGCGTTGCTGCCTGTCTAGGAAGCCAAACTTTTAGAAGGTTTGGTGATTTAGGGATTGTTTGGTAAACTAGCGGATAACGTATATATGCTTGCTGATAGCAGAAAGTAGATGAGCTAGCTGATTGGATTTCAAGTGTCTGATGTAATTAGCGGTTGAACTAATTCATAAATATAAAATGACATAAATGAAATGTTTATATTATATTATATATATTGTGTGTGTGTGTGTGTGTGTGTGTGTGTGTGTGTTATTTATTTTAAATAACTATCATATTTAACACTTTAATTTATTTTAAATCATTTATTATTTAGAAAAATGAAAATATTAATTTTTTTTAATTTTTTATATTCAATTAGTTTTATTGAATAAAATGATATTATAAAAATAAAATGACATGTTGATATAATTTTTCATCTAAATTTTACATTTTTAACAAACAGATATATATTCTCTATTATTTCTTTATTAGGGGTGTACACAAGTCCGTATCAACCCGATAAACTCAAAATTCCAACCCAAACCCTTTTTTTAGTAATTTTTGCCATTCGGTTCCATACCGACTCGATCTATCCAAAACCCGATACCCGAACATTTTACTTTTTTTTTTTTTTTTTTAAACAAATGCCTTTACCAATTACTAGAGTCAAAAGACGTTCACCTTCTCATTTCCCTTTCAGCTCTTTTAGGTTTTCTTCTTACCATTTTCGTTTCCTTCCCTTACCATCCCCACATCCCAGTCCCACTCCGCCCTCCTCGTCATAGCGCCGCCTTTGATGCTCTGTATTAGCCAGCTGTCTCTCATCCCCTCAGATATGTCCTCCCCACCTCATTGCTCGCTTGCTCTGTTCATCTCCTTTGATGCTCTGTTTTGTCTAACTGTCTCTCTTGTCCCCTCAAACCTTTCCTCTCTACTGTGCCACCGTTGACCTCTCCTCTGTTTTGTCTATGTTCCTGTCATTGTGCGTGTCGACCTCCATGTTGGAGAGATTGGTTTAGCTGGTTTGAGTTTTTGATTTCTTGATTTTTTTTTTTTTATTTCATATGACCCTAATTTCCTAATGATGCATGTCTTCAATTCAATTTCTTTGATTTCCCGATGTTTGACTCTTTGTTTGAGAAAGGCATAAAGCCCTTGTTGCTTACGGCAAATGGCAAAGTCTTTTTTTTTTTTAAGGTTCAGTTACTCTATAACTCCCCAAACTATTTGTGAATTTTTAAATAGATCCTTGAACTAAAAAAATATGTTAATTGGGTCCCCAGATTATTAAAAAGTTTAGGGATCCGATTACAAACGCTTAAAGTGTAGGGATGTAATTACAAAGGATTTAGAAGTTCGAGGACCCAATTTACAATTTTTTTAGTTATGGGATCTATTTAAAAAATGCCAAACGGTTTAGGGACCTGCAGTAACTAAACCTTTTTTTATACATATCTGTTTTTCTAAACATGTTGATGGAGGAGTCTAAAAAAAGAAAGAATCAAAGGAATCAAAGGAAAAAAATTGTAGTTCAAACTGAAGTACCCGTTCTGAGCCGACCAGTTGTTGTCAAGTTAGTTTGTTTCGGATTTGTTAAAAAATTCATAGGAACCTGACCCGACCCATAAAGTAGTGATAAGTTCATGTAACAGGTTGAGTCAAACCTGGCCCGACCTATGTACACTCGTGTTCTTTATTTTAAATATATCTAGTTAGTGAAATTAGGATTAGGATTAAGATATTTTGTTGTATTTAAGAGTGAATAATGGAGAAATTTATCTAAAATAATAAGGATAAAAAAAAATGATGGAAAAAATAAGAAGCTATAAGCTATAAATTCAAGCACTAGTTCAAGTAGTGTATAAAAAAAACACTATAATCTGGTGAGTAAAATATTTATTGAATAGAGCTACACTCATACGTTATAAGAATCCGCTTTAAGCTAACAATTTAACCTTGTCAAATAGATCAATTGCTTCCTTTTTGTCATTTTCATAATCTCATGTTTTCGTAGTCGTTTTTTGTTTCAAGCCTGGAAGGTTGATTTTCTTTGTGCATGTCCTTTGGCCCAATCACAAGCCAAGAAACGAGTTTTTGTTCTGATACGAAAGTTATGAGTCTAGGCTTATGAGGTTTTGGGTCAAATCTTATTTGGGCTTAGAGTAGGTAATGTTACAGCCCGCTTTCTAAAAATCCTGTTTAAAATTTGAATTAGGTAGTGTAGTGTGTGTATAAAAAAAATATCCTTTTAAAGAAGAATAAAAAAATTCTTTTCAAAATTAAAAATTTGAAATTCAACAAAAATTCAAAATGACACCTTTTAAGCGATTGTCATTTCTTTTTTAAATTATAAAAATCCATCTAAAAATTAAAATTTAAAAAAAAATTAAAATCAATCAATCAATGAAATATTTTTTTAATATTTAGAATTGAAGAACATGTAAAAGTAGAATTAATCATTCTGTCAAGTCAAAATTAAAATTTCATCATTTATTTTCAAAATTATTAAAGATTTGCACAATTAACCTGAGGTACTGTTTTTAAAACGAACAATATAAAATGCTAACACATTCCCTAACTCCCAAGTTTTTTGTTTTTTTGTTTTTTTGACCAAAGGAAACTCATAGCATATATCATTCAAAATAGCATCAGAAATACAAGATGGTAAAAACTCGAAAACATGGGGAATAGGCCAAGATGTAGCCACCCTAGCTAGTATATGAGCAATTACATTTGCTTGTCTCTTTATAAACTTAACCACAAAGTTTGGATTAAAAACTAAAACCTCCCTACATTTCGGGATAATTTTCGTGAACTCAGACACATCTACTTTTTGTGAATTAACAGCATTGACAACCACTTGAGCATCAAGTTCAAAAATCTCATGTTGGTAGTGCAAAGAGACCACCCATTTTAGTGTATGAAGTAGACCTAAGGCTTCACCTTCCTTGACCGCGACTTTGAAAGTCAACCAGCAAGTACCATTGGTAATAAAAGCTCCCCCATCATCTCTCAGACATATGCCCATACCAGACGCGACCATGTTCTAAGGGAAAGTTGTAATACCTTATATTAGTGCTTAGAGTCCAACACAAGACATCCACATAAATTGATAAACAAACCAATAGTCTTAACACAACGGTCAAACACGACCTTACAAATCTCAAAACATTACATAAGTAATAAAAAAAATATATAATCCAGAACTTCATTAAAACCATTTATGAAGCCAAGAGATACATAATAAAGGTTCCCAAAATACATGTTGAGTCATAGGATAATTCCTTCGAATCTCCAAAATCCTCCGAGGAACCTAAACCTGCTTATCTGAAACAATAGGGAGCCTGGCGAGAAAGAAAATTCTCAGTGAGCTTTTGCTTCAAGCAAGAACATATGAACAATGAATTCCTATTATGCTTAAAAATGAATTTGAGCAGGGGCATTTTAAACATAAAACATTCACTAGGTAACTTCAAGTGTGAGGGACTTTAACTACTCTAGTTTAAAAAGATTTTTTTGATATGGCAGTCAGAGCTCTATGACAACAATCAGGCACCCCTTGTTTGCTAGTACCATACCTAGTCTTCAAGAAAATGAAGGACTTACGAAAAACATATCTCACCCACAATTGCTAATGTGGCCGTAAAGGCTAGATTTAGTTTCGAAACTTATGTTTCACAAAATATAAACCATTTTAGATTTTTAATGCATTGCTATAATTCATTTTCTCATAATTAATATCCAATCACAAAGAGGACAGCAAGAGTCAATTTCAGCAAGTACCCAAAACCATCATTTATCAAGCATCCATCAATTACAATTAGCAAAAACTATCACAATTTGGAAGGCAATGCATAAGGTTACCATCAGTGGCGGATCCACATAGAGTCTAGAGTGTGCACTTGGCCCCACTAAATTTATAAATATTCACTTACTACCGTGTATTTTTTTTGTTATCTTGACCCTCTCAGTTTTGCTTTTTGCACCCAGTACCCCACTGCACACTCTCATACAAGCACTCCTCTTGCTTCTATATAAATCCCATGGAATTTGAAGATGAGTTTGAGAGCGAGCCCTTGATTGCAAGTGACAGTGATAATAATCTTCTTTTTCTCTGTGGTCTAATTTCTATGACAATATCAGAACTCTTTTCACATTTCGGGGGAAAAAGAGAGGAAACAAGTAAATTAAGATCCAATAACATATAATTTGAAAGTGGGTTAAAACAATAGCAAGGACAAGAAACGTACCCAAGTGAGAGTGAATGTGAGAAATGGTTTAATGGTGGATGTTGAGGTTGAGTGACGAAAAGACACCCCCTCCCCCAAAACTTATCCGAACAGTCAAAGTGTCAGTCAAACCACTTACACTGTAAGGCTTACAGCAAAGTTACAAAAGATAAGAACTTCAATATAATAATAATAATGATGATGATGATGATGATGATGATGATGATGATGATGATGTGATAGTTGCATTAAACCCATTTACGTATTACAGTGGCTTGTGTCGGGCCAAAAGCCATTAGGATTAGGAATAACTTGTGCTTTTCAATTGTTTCATGACATTTTACATGATTTATTGGCCCTCCAATTAATGATTTTGACCAAACAAGTCCATAAATATTTGTTATTAATGTTTTAATTTATTATATAAATTAATATATATATATATATATATAATTAAAACTAGGGATGACAAAATTACTCGTACCCGTGGATACCCGCAATGGCTAGTAAATGCATACATATTAAATGGGGATAGGGATCATAAGACCCGCCCCACGGATACTCGCATATTCATAATTAAAACCAATTGAACATGCATGGTTAGACAAGTGAACCGTGAGCCAGTGCTTTCACCGATTCAATGACCGATCCGGTTTTTAAAACACCACCAGCTTTAACACTTTGACATTCATGACTGAAAGTTAATTTTTAGGTTCTAACTTGATTAACATGTAGTGAAGTAATTGCTACTTTCTAAATCGAAGTGATTCTAAATTGTTTAATCAAATTAACAAAGGAATCACTGTTCCCTGAAATTGTAGGCAACATGGTCAGCATTTTAAAAAAAATCAGACAGTCCTCTCCTCTCATTCGTTCCGCCATCGAAGTCATCGGACCAGCATGTCGTCTTGCTGCTAATGTCTGTCCTCCAAAGATAATTTTTGCCCCCACTGACCTGGGGTCCTAGATCTGCCACTGGTTACCATTCATCATTTAATTCACAGCCCAAGACATCCAACCATTACCAATTAGGAGCTATTAAAGAATCAACCAGAACTGAACATATCAATAAAACATCGATAACAAGTTTGAAAACATCCCTAAACCAAATTCATATAATTCAAAGGATTATCCTGTTCAAAATCTGTCATGAGAAATTTTCAGTAACTTACAACAGAAATTTCTACATCAAAACTGAAACAAGTTTCGAAATTTCAAAGCCTATATTGTCACAAATTTTGTCTATTTTCTAATGACATGGGAGTTAACTCAATACAACATTAATATAATTTATTACAAATTAAATATCGCAACAGTATCAGTACAGAGTTTCCAACATCAGTAGCAACTTGCATGTCATTTTTCTCCCTCAATACTAAATAAAATTGGACCATTCTAGAGCCTATTTCGAAGGGAATTAAGTCTAGTTTCCAAAGGTACAATAATTACTTCGAAAAAAGATCTGTAGAGAAAGTTATGGATGAAATACTGACAAGGGTGCATACGGGTTTGAAAGATTTTTACAGCACCCTTTTCAATTTTTCATAAATCAACCCTTATTCAACATGCAACCAAAACCAGTCGTTCAAAATCATTTATGAGTTCAAAATGAGCATTTTACTGAAGCAATTGAAACAGTTAGCAAGTAGTTGGGATTTATGGTTACCCAATGTTACTAACAACAAAACTCACATGGCCAAGCAGTAGATTCAAGGTTGTTAATGTTGATCTCTCTTGAGTTCCTTCCTAAGTTGATTTCATTCCACTATTTGGTCAAATTTTTTAGGGAGCTTAGAGGTCTTGCATGCTGCCCTTGTTGCTTGATTTAGGTGTTTATGAGTAGTTATAAGTGTGAAGTAAAATGTTAGAAGGAAAATGATGTAGGTTTCATGATAGTTTTAGAAGGAAAGGGAAAGGAAAGTGGTGATGGTGGGTGCTGGCCGAATTTTTGAGGGAGAAGAGAGGAAGGGAAAAGGTTTTCTGGTAGAGGTGGATAAGAAGGGTTTAAAATAAGTGGGTGTGTGTATGTGTGTGTGTGTTTTCAGCGTGTATAAATAAAAAGGGAAAGGAAATATGATTGTTCATCTAATTGGAATTAATCTAAGTGAGGGTGGTGTGTAATTCTAAAAAAAAATTCTAGATTAATAATAGTTAAACTAACACAATTGTATAAAAAATTATATTCCCTATTTAATCCACAAATAACTACTTCATAATTCAATCAACCATACAATTGCACATTTATGAAATATAAAAGGATTCAATCACACCCGTGGTAAAAATTATAATGAAAAGACTAGAATACCGTTGGAGAAGGATATTACAAAAGCAGCATCAATATTACATTTAACCACTCCCTGGGGGGCTTCGACCACTTATTATCGTTGGAGAGTTACTCTCTGACCTAGAAGGTTGTCTAAGAGACTTTGCCATTTTCCACTCGTCCCATACAGACTTGGCTCTAATGGTCACCTGTTGCACACTCTCAACTTTATTATCCCAAACTTTGCATTTCGGCAACTTCACAAGCTCCACAGTACCATAACAAAGTTGACTAAATTAGGTTTGGACAGATTAGCACTGATATAAAAAAACATTTGATGCAACTATCATTTCTCTCCATGCAACGATCAATATCATCCCACAGATGCTCATGTACCCACACTTCTTTACTTTTAGCACACCCGAAAAAAGATGGTGGGGGGTTTCTAAGTTCACATCAAACATGGAACAAGTAGATTGGCATTGCACCCCTTTATCTCTCAACCTCATTCTGGTAGGGAGACAATTTCTGTACACCCTCCAAATGAAGTTCTTCACCTTTGGTGGGACATCTAAGCTCCAAATCAAGTCCCAGTTCCCAGGAACCTCTACTATTGAAGACGGGAAAATCGCTTGGCGACAAATAAAGTAGGCTGTCTTAACAGAATAGACACCATCATTGCTCGAATCCCATACAATCCCATCCTCAATGACCGAGTTCAAAAGAGGGACCATAACATTAGCATCCGCATCTTCCTGATTGAAAACACTCGTAACAAGAGGCTCATTCCATGCACGAGAATCAGGTAGAAAAAGTTGGTTGACATGTATGTTCTCTAACCCTATAATCATGGGAGTGGTTACCCGTCTAGAAGGGGTTCCCCGAAATCCAAGGGCTGTGCCACACTGGAATATTCATACCAACTCCGATTTTCCATCTGAAACCCTCATTCAGAACCACCCGAGACTCCAGTAAACTACGCCAGGTGTGACTTGGGTTGTGACCCAACTTCGCATGGCAAAAAAAATCACGTTGGAAAATATTCTCCTTTGAGTAGCTTTGATAGCAAAGCTTCTGAGTTATTAACCAAATTCCATGCTTGTTTGCCTAACATTGCAAGTTTGAAGGAGTACAAGTGTCTAAAGCCCAATCCACCATTAGATTTATTGCAGGCCAGTCGATCCCATGATAACTACCATCTAATACCACTAGCATTTTGACCACTTGAATCCCACCAATACGAATTCATCACGTGCTCAATATAATCATATTAGGATGGGGGGAGGAGATAAGTGCTCATCACGTATGAAGGAATTACTTGAAGAACTGATTTTATGAGAACTTCTTTCCCAACTTTGGATAAAGACCTCCCATTCCATGAGGATATACGCTTCCAAACCCTTTCTTTTATGCAAGAGAAAGTGCTTTATTTTCTTCTCCCCACCATGGATGGGAGACCTAAGTACTTACCAGAACCCAAAGCAAGTCGCACACCCATACTATCCGCAAGTTTTTGCGGCTCATCATTGTTAATATTCTTACTGAAAGAAACTCCAGATTTGGCTAAGTTAATGGACTACCCCGAAGTAGCTTCATAGGTGCTGAGAATATGTTTCATAGCTACAACTTCTGAGTCCTTTGCTCGAAAAAAGAGAAAAGAGTCGTCTCCAAATAAAAGATAGGAAATGATGGGAGCTTGTCTGCAAATCTTCACTCCATGAATGTCTCTCTAACCGCCACTGCCCGGTTAATAAGAGAAGTGAGCCCTTCTGCTACAATAATGAAAAGATACAAGGAGAGAGGGTCTCCTTGCTGGAGGCCACGACCCGGGTGAATAGGACCTTCCTTCTCATTATTAACAATAATCGAGTATATAACCGAACTAACACACATCATCATCCACTCAACCCACCAATTATCAAAACCCATGAGAAGCATCATATGACCCAAGAAACCCCAATCTACTCTATCATAGGCTTTACTAATGTCTATCTTCAGTGCCACATCTCCCATCTTTCCTTTCCTCTTTCCCTTCATGTAGTGGAGAATCTCAGTAGCTATTATTCCGTTATCAAGAATAGAACGACCTTCCACAAAACCCAATTGCACCTCGACAATACAAGAGGGGAGAACACACTTTAGTCTATTCGCCAAAACCTTATAAACAATTTGGTACTGGACGTTGCACAAAGAAATTGGTCTAAGCTCGGTCATAGACGATGGGTTGTCACACTTGGGAACTAGAACAATGTTGGTTTCAGTGAGAGCCACTGGGAAGGAACCCCTCTCAACCTAGAACCTGCAAGCTTCAAAAATATTATTGCTACTCATGCTCCAATAGCGTTGGAAAAAGGTTGGGTTGAAACCATCAGGGGGCTTTGTCACGGTGCATTTGTTGAATAGCAGCCATAAATTCATTTTAAGTAAATGGCAAAAGAAGTTGTCTATTATCATCTGTCGAGACTCGATTACTCACAACATTCAGCACTGATTCATACACAGCTGTAGCTTCTAAGAATAATTTGTCGAAATAAGATCTTTCTAGAAGAAGCAAATACATGGAAAAACTTGGTGTTCATGTCACCATCCCTTAGCCAATGAGTCTTTGCTCTCTATCGCCAAAAATTCTCCTATTGGACAAACAATTGGATTAATCTTTCTCTTGTTTTATTAAAAGTATCCACCCCACTAATATCACACTGATTTCGAAAGGCCTCCATATCCTGCTTAAACCGCATGATCTCATCCTTATAACTGACACTCAAATTACGACTCCAACAAGTCAATTCATTAGAACAAGCACAAAGTCTGGCCAGCACATCACCATCTTGCCTATGATGCCAACCTCATTAACCACATTATCCACATCAGATTCCAAGAGCCATGCCTTTTCAAACTTAAAGCATTTATGTGTGGGAAAATAAATTTTTTTTACCTCGCATTGAAGAAGGATCAGACTATGATATGGGAAAGGAGCTATTAGATTCAATAGCCTAGCTTCTGGAAACATCATACTCCAAGAATGAGAGACCATCACCCTATCCAGTTTCTCCTCAACTGCCCCATTTGTCCCTCTGCTTTTCCACTACGTAAAAGGGTACCCCTCCAAAACAAGATCAGAAAGATTACAATCATTAACAGTATCTCTAAAGCCTCTTATTAACCAAGAGGGACGCTCAGACCTACCACTTTTATCATCTACTGACAAAATATCGTTGAAATCCCCTATGACACACTAAGGGGGACGAAATAAACCATGAATGTTTCTGAGCATATCCCATGACTCCCAACGTCGAGATCGATGGGGGAAGCCGTAAAAACCTGTAAGCTGCCAATTACCCTTCGAATGATCCACCACTTCTAGATTGATGTGGTGCAACGAGTAGTTAAGAATATTGCACTCCACCTCCCCCCTCCACAGAACTGCTATCCATCCACTTCTACCCTCCCTATCCACCGTAAAATAGTAATCAAACCCCAATCTATGCTTCAAGTCTTATACTTTATTTACATGAACCAAAGCCTCAAAAAAGAAAATAATATCCGGTTTATTATTTTGTACTAGGTCTTTAAGAGAGGGAACTGCTCTCAGGTTATCCAGGCATCGGCAGTTCCAAAAAAGGATGTTCATTGTCCTTGACGGGCCTGGGAACAAGGACCAACGGATAAAAAATGGTTCTCATGGGAGTCAACCTGATTTCTACCATTTGGATGCGCTTCTTTCGAATAACTCAATATTAGGTTTACGTAGCTACACCCCACACCTTCTCTCCTCCTTTTCTTCTTTTATAAAAGATCCTCATCATCACATGTAGTTAATTGCATGCCATGCATTTCGGGATTTTGAGCAATCCCATTAATACTCACATGTTGATCAGATAACGCCAATCCCGAGCCTGGCCCACTTGAGATCCCAATCGCAGCTTTCCTGTTATTATGGAAAACTAAATCATGCACACCTTGATTTCCGGGAGGATTGCATTGATTTTCAATGGGAGAGTTACGATTCTGACTGAAATTTCATCCATCATTCAAATTCGAATTCACCTACCCCCCCCCCCCCCCCCCCCCTTCTCCTCCCTCAGCCACCTATTCTTGAAGTTGCTCCCTAGACACCTAGGCTGTAACATCCTAAAATTTTGATATAGTCTTTTAATAAATGATTAAGCTATTAGGGGTTTAGTGTAGAAAATGATTAATTTATTAGAGTTGTTTAGTAATTAAAATAATACAAAGATAATATTTTGAAAGGAAAAAAAGAAGAAGAACAAATATTATAAAATAATATATGATTAGAAAGTATAAAATAATAATTCAAAAAAGAAAAGAAAAGAAAGTGTCCATATTAGTTGAATACGTACAAGTTGTGCTGTAGAGTTTGTTTTTAGGTGAAATGGGTTAAAAGACTTTGGTAGAAGAAACGTACATGTAGTGTGACTTTGGGCTTTTACAAATAAAAGGTAGGACCAGACATGAATCGAATATAATAGGGGGTCAGACCTCATTCTGAAATAATAAAAAAAAAAGGACGCACAATGTGGAGAAGGGTAGCGCCGCACAACAGTGTAAATTACATGTTTAGAGGATTCAGACGAGTTTGTTTGCATACTGAGTGGGAGCTACACTGATCAAAAAAATATTAAGAGAAGAATGATTTTAGTAAAGCACTAAAGTTTATCATAGATAATTTTTAGCGTTTGTTGAAGGTCTTCGAGAGGTAAGTAAACATCTTTTCTTAAACTTCCATGGTATAGATTTTAAAGAGTTTGACTATGGAATTAATCGGTAATTATTTGGGGGTTTTATCCTTAAAATTAAATTGATATTTTATTGGTGATTAATTATAATTAGACTGATTATTTACATGATGAGTGGTATGATTATTATGATTTGATATGTCTTTTGTGATATGTGATGCCTTAATGTTGTTTGGAGATGAATTTGATGAATGTTAATGCGTGTGATTGATTATCTCCCTTGGGAAGAGATAATCGTTTGAGATACCTCCTTCGAGGAGATGGCAAAGGGCCTAACTAGTAGCGATGACAGATTGGCCTAATGCGAGGCAATGGCAAAGGGCCTCCCTCAAGGAGAAGGCAATGGTGATTATTGCAAGGGTATAGATACCTCCTTCGTAGAGATGGCAAAGGGCCTAACTCGTAGCGATGGCATATTGGCCTAATGCGAGGCAATGGCAAAAAGCCTCCTACATGGAGAAGGCAATGTTGGACATTGCAAGGTTGTGGATACTTCCTTCGTAGAGATGGCAAAGGGCCTAACTCGTAGCAATGGCAGATTGGCCTAATGTGTGGCAATGGCAAAAAAGGATTCCTACGAAGAGAAGGCAATGAAATGCGAGTAAATGGCAAAAAGGACTCCTACGAAGAGAAGGCAATGAGATGTCATTGTACTCATGTTTGTGTTGTTGATATTATTATATGTTTTGTGGTTTATTTACATTATTATTTGAGATACTTTGAAATTACATTATTTTGGAAATGGCGGATTACCATGGTTGTTTTTCCGGTTACCGCGCCAGCTGAAAGCAACATCTTTTCGAAAACCTTTTAGAACTGTGTTTACTTACTAGGATTATAATCTCATTAGTGATGTTGTCTTTCAGAGTTTACAGGTGTTGGGATAGATGGTGTAGCAACTTGAGAAAGTCTTGAAGATATTAGTTATAGTTTATTTTTACTTTTTATATTTATTTTGGGTTTATTAGATGCCCGAGTTTTGAGGCAAAAACAACTGTAAAAGAGTTATGTGGTTTTAATAATTAATATTTATGAGACTTTATTTTATTTGGATATAATGATTTATTTAGCACTATTACTTTATTTAAATTTTTTAAATGTTTTTTTTAGAAAATTAATTTGGTCTACTAATGTAACGAAGGGCGTTACATTTATGGTATCAGAGCAGTTCGATTCTAAATCGGACTGTGGTAGTGTGACTTTTTCTAAAATCAAAACATGGGCGCATAGGACTGATGTTAGAGTTATAAAGACTGCATGCTACTCTTTTAGATGTTGGGTCTGGCCAACCCAATATTTGATTGGTGGTGTATAGATTTATGACGACTAATATGCAAGGGTTTGAGTTTTGTTAGTGAGAAATTTTTTTTTTTAATTTGTTATGTGTGAGAAACTTTGGAGTTGCCTGATGGATTGTTTTTTGTTGTTGTTGTTGTTTGGCACTGTTTGGTTTGCCAAATCCGCTAGCGTTTAGCGATAGCGTATAGCGGATGGAAAAGTAACCCCGTTTGGTAATCGTTTTTAAAATTAGTGTATAGCGTTTTTTCACTAGCGTATAGCGTTTTTCCCATACGCTACTTGAAGTAGCGTTTGAGCTTATAGCGTTTCATTTTTTCTTCCATTTTTATCCCTATCATCTTAATTAAATTCCTCACTTATCCTTGATTATAAAATAAAATACTAATCATTTAACATAGTATATAAATAAGAATTAATTTCGCTATTTAGATTTATATTTAAGATTAAAAAAAGTGGAAAATATATTTTTATCTATAAAAATAAAACTTATATAAAAATCAAATCAATATATAATTTTATTTTTATTATTCCATTTTATTTATTAAAAATAATTAAAGCTAAATTAATATTAAAATTAAAAATTAATGATTCAATTTTTTAAACGATAAATAATTTTTTTCTAACATGATAAACCATAAATAATTCAGAATAAAATAAATCATTATAAGTGATAATTATTTTAAAATAAATAATATATATACATATAATTTAATATAAAAAATGCTAACATATCCTTTTATGTCATTTTACATTTATCAGCTAGTCCAACCGCTAGTTTTTACCAAACACTTCAAATCCAATCCGCTAGCTAATCCGCTATCCGCTATCAGCTAGCTTATCCGCTATCCACTATTCGCTATCTTATCAGCTATCGCTATCCGCTATCCGCTAGTTTTTACCAAACAGAGCCTTAACCTCCACTTCCTGTTTAAATTGTTCTTTGATGTACAAGACTTATTCATTGTTGTTGATTTTGATTAATTATTGATTGAGATTGAACTTATCTGAGAATTTTTGTTGTGCGGAAATATTATCTTGATGATCATAATTCATGTCTCTATAGTGTATATAAATAAATTTATTTTCTAGTTGCCTGTTTAATTATTTATTATTAGTTTTTTTTCTATAAGTGTTTAGAAATCGAAATTTCGGGGACGAAATTTCTTGAAGGAGGGGAGAAATGTAATATCCTAAAATTTCGATATAGTCTTTTAATAAATGATTAAGCTATTAGGGGTTTAGTGTAGAAAATGATTAATTTATTAGAGTTGTTTAGTAATTAAAATAATACAAAGATAATATTTTGAAAGGAAAAAAAGAAGAAAAAGAAATATAATAAAATAATATATGATTAGAAAGTATAAAATAATAATTCAAAAAGAAAAGAAAAGAAAGTGTCCATATTAGTTGAATACGTACAAGTTGTGCTGTAGAGTTTGTTTTTAGGTGAAATGGGTTAAAAGACTTTGGTAGAAGAAACTTACATGTAGTGTGACTTTGGGCTTTTACAAATAAAAGGTAGGACCAGACATGAATCGAATATAATAGGGGGTTAGACCTCATTCTGAAATAAATAAATAAAAGGACGCACAATGTGGAGAAGGGTAGCACTGCACAACAGTGTAAATTACATGTTTAGAGGATTCAGACGAGTTTGTTTGCATACTGAGTGCGAGCTACACTGATCAAAAAAAATATTAAGAGAAGAATGATTTTAGTAAAGCACTAAAGTTTATCATAGATAATTTTTAGCGTTTGTTGAAGGTTTTCTAGAGGTAAGTAAACATCTTCTCTTAAACTTCCATGGTATAGATTTTAAAGAGTTTGAATATGGAATTAATCGGTAATTATTTGCAGGTTTTATCCTTAAAATTAAATTGATATTTTATTGGTGATTAATTATAATTAGACTGATTATTTACATGATGAGTGGTATGATTATTATGATTTGATATGTCTTTTGTGATATGTGATGCCTTAATGTTGTTTAGATATGAACTTGATGAATGATAATGCGTGTGATTGATTATCTCCCTTGGGAAGAGATAATCGTTTGAGATACCTCCTTCGACGAGATGGCAAAGAGCCTAACTCGTAACGATGACAGATTGGCCTAATGCGAGGCAATGGCAAAGGGCCTCCCTCAAGGAGAAGGCAATGATGATTATTGCAAGGGTATAGATACCTCCTTCGTAGAGATGGCAAAGGGCCTAACTCGTAGCGATGGGCATATTGGCCTAATGCGAGGCAATGACAAAAGACCTCCTACATGGAGAAGGCAATGTTGGACATTGCAAGGTTGTGGATACTTCCTTCGTAGAGATGGCAAAGGGCCTAACTCGTAGCGATAGCAGATTGGGCTAATGCGAGGCAATGGCAAAAAAGGACTCCTACGAAGAGAAGGCAATGAAATGCGAGTAAATGGCAAAAAGGACTCCTACGAAGAGAAGGCATTGAGATGTCATTGTACTCATGTTTGTGTTGTTGATATTATTATATGTTTTGTGGTTTATTTACATTATTATTTGAGATACTTGTAAATTACATTATTTTGGAAATGGCGGATTACCATGGTTGTTTTTCCGGTTACCGCACCAACTGAAAGCAACATCTTTTCGAAAACCTTTTAGAACTGTGTTTACTTACTGGGATTATAAATCTCATTAGTGATGTTGTCTTTCAGAGTTTACAGGTGATGGGATAGATGGTGTAGCAACTTGAGAACGTCTTGAAGATATTAGTTATAGTTTATTTTTACTTTTTATATTTATTTTGGGTTTATTAGATGCCCGAGTTTTGAGGCAAAAACAACTGTAAAAGAGTTATGTGGTTTTAATAATTAATATTTATGAGACTTTATTTTATTTGGATATAATGATTTATTTAGCACTACTACTTTATTTAAATGTTTTAAAGGTTTTTTTTATTAAATTAATTTGGGCTACTAATGTAACGAAGGGCGTTATATTTATGGTATCAGAGCAGTTCGATTCTAAATCGGACTGTGGTAGTGGGACTTTTTCTAAAATCAAAACATGGGCGCATAGGACTGATGTTAGAGTTATAAAGACTGCATGCTACTCTTTTAGATGTTGGGTCTGGCCAACCCAATATTTGATTGGTGGTGTATAGATTTATGACGACTAATATGCAAGGGTTTGAGTTTTGTTAGTGAGAAATTTTTTTTTTTTAAAATTTTTTATGTGTGAGAAACTTTGGAGTTGCCAGATGGATTGTTTTTTGTTGTTGTTGTTGTTGTTTACCTCCACTTCCTGTTTAAATTGTTCTTTGATGTACAAGACTTATTCATTGTTGTTGATTTTGATTAATTATTGATTGAGATTGAACTTATCTGAGAATTTTTGTTGTGCTGAAATATTATTTAGATGATCATAATTCATGTCTCTATAGTGTATATAAATAAATTTATTTTCTAGTTGCCTGTTTAATTATTTATTATTAGTTTTTTTTCTATAAGTGTTTAGAAGTCGAAATTTCGGGGACGAAATTTCTTGAAGGAGGGGAGAAATGTAACATCCTAAAATTTCGATATAGTCTTTTAATAAATGATTAAGCTATTAGGGGTTTAGTTTAGAAAATGATTAATTTATTAGAGTTGTTTAGTAATTAAAATAATACAAAGATAATATTTTGAAAGGAAAAAAAGAAGAAAAAGAAATATAATAAAATAATATATGATTAGAAAGTATAAATTAATAATTCAAAAAGAAAAGAAAAGAAAGTGTCCATATTAGTTGAATACGTACAAGTTGTGCTGTAGAGTTTGTTTTTAGGTGAAATGGGTTAAAAGACTTTAGTAGAAGAAACTTACATGTAGTGTGACTTTGGGCTTTTACAAATAAAAGGTAGGACCAGACATGAATCTAATATAATAGGGGGTTAGACCTCATTCTGAAATAAATAAAAAAAGGATGCACAATGTGGAGAAGGGTAGCGCCGCACAATAGTGTAAATTACATGTTTAGAGGATTCAGACGAGTTTGTTTGCATACTGAGTGGGAGCTACATTGATCAAAAATATATTAAGAGAAGAATGATTTTAGTAAAGCACTAAAGTTTATCATCGATAATTTTTAGCGTTTGTTGATGGTCTTCTAGAGGTAAGTAAACATCTTTTCTTAAACTTCCATGGGATAGATTTTAAAGAGTTTGAATATGGAATTAATCGGTAATTATTTGGGGGTTTTATCATTAAAATTAAATTGATATTTTATTGGTGATTAATTATAATTAGACTGATTATTTACATGATGAGTGGTATGATTATTATGATTTGATATGTCTTTTGTGATATGTGATGCCTTAATGTTGTTTGGATATGAACTTGATGAATGTTAATGCGTGTGATTGATTATCTCCCTTGGGAAGAGATAATCGTTTGAGATACCTCCTTCGAGGAGATGGCAAAGGGCCTAACTTGTAGCGATGACAGATTGGCCTAATGCGAGGCAATGGCAAAGGGCCTCCCTCAAGGAGAAGGCAATGATGATTATTGCAAGGGTATAGATACCTCCTTCGTAGAGATGGCAAAGGGCCTAACTCGTAGCGATGGCATATTGGCCTAATGCGAGGCAATGGCAAAAGGCCTCCTACATGGAGAAGGCAATGTTGGACATTGCAAGGTTGTGGATACTTCCTTCGTAGAGATGACAAAGGGCCTAACTCGTAGTGATGGCAGATTGGCCTAATGCGAGGCAATGGCAAAAAAGGACTCCTACGAAGAGAAGGCAATGAAATGCGAGTAAATGGCAAAAAGGACTCCTACGAAGAGAAGGCAATGAGATGTCATTTTACTCATGTTTGTGTTGTTGATATTATTATATGTTTTGTGGTTTATTTACATTATTATTTGAGATACTTTGAAATTACATTATTTTGGAAATGACGGATTACCATGGTTGTTTTTTCCGGTTACCGCGCCAGCTGAAAGCAACATCTTTTCAAAAACCTTTTAGAACTGTGTTTACTTACTAGGATTATAAATCTCATTAGTGATGTTGTCTTTCAGAGTTTACAGGTGATGGGATAGATGGTGTAGCAACTTGAGAAAGTCTTGAAGATATTAGTTATAGTTTATTTTTACTTTTTATATTTATTTTGGGTTTATTAGATGCCCGAGTTTTGAGGCAAAAACAACTGTAAAAGAGTTATGTGGTTTTAATAATTAATATTTATGAGACTTTATTTTATTTGGATATAATGATTTATTTAGCACTATTACTTTATTTAAATGTTTTAAAAGTTTTTTTTAGAAAATTAATTTGGGCTACTAATGTAACGTAGGGCATTACATAGGCTCAGCCCTTAACTCCACTCCCAGCCTCTCACACCATTATCGGATTCCATGGTAAACGAATAGTGCAATTCTGCTCAGTATGGCCTAAGAAACCACACAAAAAAAGAACACACCTAATCTCTCGTATTTGAACTGCACCAATCAACAAACCAGAACCTCCATAGCCAAACCTTTAGAACCTCCATAACTAGAACCTCCTTGGTCGGATTCAGTCACCGACGGTGGTGGAATTCCGGAATCGAGCCCGACCGACATTATCCACCTCTAACTCATTTTCAAACCGCCAAACCCGAGATCCACCGTCACTTGCCCGCCATTCCAGATATAGCCTCGGTTTAGTCGGTTTCCGATCGGTCTTCGGGTGGATGTCCACCCCTACCCCTGTATAGCCCCTACCGAATCAACAAGAACAAAGACACAACACCAGTTTGCCTCCCCTGTCATTTATGCTGTCTATGCTTGTATAAACTAAAACCAGTTCCTGGGGGAAAAAAAACTAAAACCAGGAAAAGTAGATGGGTGTAGAAAAGGGGGTCAAAGGAAAAACTCACTCTTGGCAGAAGAGGTGGGGCTGAATCGATGGGACAAATCGCCGAAATGGGAGCAGCAAAATCGGGTGGGGCAACATTATCGGGGTCGAGTTTAGGTACTCCATCATCGTCGTGAATGCGTGAAGTCTGGGATCCCAAACTGCCACCTCCGTCGTGACCTCCGTTCTCCGGTACTCGTCGTGCCGTGCAGCGAGTAGCCGTGGCGGAGGAGTTCGGCCCATCATTGGCACGGCGGGTTTCGAAGGACTCCATAACTTTCTCAGATCTGAAATGAGTTTGCAAACGACACCGTTTAGGATAAAACTCATAAAGTATTGAAGAGATGATCTGGTGCATTGGATTTTTTTAACAGTGTAGATTCTTTGTATTGCGTAAATGGGGGATTTTATCTACTGCACATAATTCGAATCCAGATTTATGATCCCATAAAGTTTTCAATTTATTTCCATAATTAATATATATAAGGGTATTTATGTAATATTAGCAGTGATAAGGATCTCGCAAGTCGAGAAATATGATCGTCGTCACTATCCTAAACTATATTCAGGTTAATTTTCATCCCAATCTCTGTCACCGAAAAAAAAAAATCTAAATTGCGGAACCCCTAATGAGACAATCCCTGTGAAGATCTCTAATGCATCATTTGGATGAGGAAAGAAGTAGGGAAGAAAGAAGTAGGGTGGAGATAAGTAGGAGAGAAGAGAGGATAAATAGAAAATGGGTAGATTTTTATGTTGTTTGGATTGAAAGAAGTGAGAGAGAGGTGAGAGAGAAAGAAAAGTTGATTTTTCTTATAAAGACATATTTGCACCTAATAAAATATTTGTAATTTATAAAACAAAGAGTTAAAATTGTAATTTATCCCATTCTCCTTCTCTCTCTCAAGTTTTCTCTTCATGTGAGGAGAGATTTCTTTTTGGTGGGACCCACCACCAATTTTCTCTCTTCCCTCCCTTATTTTTCACAACCAAACAAGGTAAAACTCTCACTTCTTTCCCACTCCCCTCTCCCTCACTTCCCTTTCCCCAAAATCACTCAATCTAAACAATGTGTAAATATAGATGCAAATTGTCATTCTTATCAAGGAAATAGGTTCAATAGGTTGATCAGACCGGACTAAACCAATTGTGCTTTGAAGACAGCTGAAAGAATAAAAACTTTAGATTAGTTTTCGTTTGAGACGGTTTTTCCGAGTAAATACGCAATTTAGTCCCTAAAATTATAAAGTAATATCAACTTGGTCCTTGAAATTATCGAAATTCCAAAAGCGTCCCTGAACGATAAGTTAGTATCAATTTGATCCCTCATTTTACTCACTTAATATCAATTAAATCCCTGACATTGCTAACTTAAAATCAACTTAGTTCATACGATTTTCAACGGAGGGACTAAGTTGATTACCGTTTTATAATTTCAAGGACTAATTTGGAATTTCGATAATTTCAGGAACCAGGTTGACTCTACTTCACAATTTCAAGAACCAAATTGGGTGTTTACTCCGGTTTTTCCAGAGATTGTCCAAATGCGATAAGAGTACCCTTGGATTAGTTTTCGTTATAATTAAAATTAAATCCCCTTTTCAGCAGCAATCTTTTAGTGCACTTTCCACATTGACCTAGTACATGTAGGATCAGTTTGTATGAGGACAAAAATTGAGATAAATTCATTTATAAATAAAATTCATTTGTGAATTTTACTCTATCTTTGCTCCCTCGCCAACCCCAAGATTAATAGTTAGGTTCCAACCTCTGCATTTTCCGCTAACCTTCCTGCTTTTGGCTAACAAAATATGCCGGGTTAAGCAAAATTCAAGTAGCAATTTCCTTAACCAGACCACAAAAATGGACTAATCGAAGTATGCACAAACTAACCCGAAAACCACCTATACAATACTAAATAATTAACATCCTCAAATCCAAGTAGAAACAGCCCTGAATCAGTGTTGAGATAAGTTGAGCTATCCATATTAAAATTTTCACATTTCCCAGTAAGGAATGGTAAAAATAATAATCATGTATCGGTTACAACACATTCCTAAACTAGCCTACTTTATTAGTACAATATGTTTTATATCAGAAAACCATACTGCCAACCAAGATGGAAGTGAGGGGAACTGTGAGGTTGTCATCAAGCTGTGAGCTGAGAGGAAGGGTCTCCACAACTGCCGCAACAACAGACACAATTAGAAAACCTAAAACCATTGTCCAGCTTCCCTCAATAAATCCGAATGAGGAAAAGTAGCACATATACCTGTTAATGAGGATAAATTACTTAGGTTTTCACTTGGAGGGGAAAATAAAATAAAGTAACATGAAGTCCACAGAAAGTTACCCAATAGAAGCTAAGAATCCAGCAGACGCCATTGCAATTGAACCGGCGTAGGACTTGTTTTTGTTGTATGGTATCTTTTTACCACCAAATCGCCTTCCAACAATGTCAGCCATACCTGAAACAGCATATTAAGAATAATGATCAGGATCCTCTCATTTAGGGTCCTTCTCTGCTCCTAACAGTGATGTAGAGGTGATCTATCATTTTTTTCTTCTTCTCCACTTGCAGGGGTAAAACTACGTACATATACACTCCCCATACCCCACCAAGTGGGAGCTTCGTGCACTCAGCCGCCCTAAAGAACTTCTAGTGCAGCTAAAATATTGCCTAATTCCAATCAAGAGTACTAGTAGTGATTGGCTGTAGCAACATTACCATCTCCTGCACACAGATTGCATATTGCAGCAACGGAAATAGGCGACGTTCTCCAATATATTACAGATGCCACGGTAATAGTTGCAGCATAATACAGTGGCCCTTTAAGAAGTTCCCTGGTGCAGAGGAAAACTGTGAATAAATGAAGAAATAATGTAAAGACATGTAATCAATTGTCAATCAATGAAAACTAAAGTAAAATGTTTTAATTTTAATCTCTAAGAGGACATGTAACAACCCAAATGTGTAGCCCGGCTGCTAATTTATACCATAACCCTTTCCTTATGTCTTTTGGTACATACCTTACTCCTTTTTTATATGCCATAATTCCAAATAAGAAACAGTGAAATATGTACATTTTGTATCAGGTTTGAATTGATCAGCATAACCACCTGACAGTAAGAGATACTATCCTAGATAGAATTAACAGTAGAATGAGCAAAAAATTATTTGTTTCACACATTCTAATATTGTCACCGGCATTAATGTGTACAATATTGCAACCTGTAATCTCCAAATCTGCTCATTGCCTTCACTGTGGCCTCATCTTTCCATATTCCAAGTCCAATAATAAGCATCCGAAATATATTGACTCCCGGAATAAGAGCAGCCAAGGTTGACCCCCAACTGTCAGTACTGTAATGATTGAAGAAACATGGTTCAAAAAGGATTATGTAACAGAACTTTGAATTGGCTCATCATTCATAAACTCTACAATTACCTAAATAGTGGCCAGCAGAGCATGAATACCAGCCCAATGCTTATATGTACAAGTTTCCTATTCAATTTCTAAACACAAAAATAATTGATGAGAAGTCTGCAGAAGTGAACAAGATACACATTTAGCAGGACAAAAAAAAAATGACATTTCCAACTAACCCTTTCTTTACCCAGCTAGCTAGCACTCAAATTGCTCAAAATTCAACTTTCCACTATGATTTTCCTTCAACTTAAACCCATAAACTTAAAAAAAAAAAACAATCTTTTTAACCTCAATTAAGACCCCAAAAAGCACAGAACTCAATTAAGACTAAAAAACACACACCTGGTCGAGGAGCCCTCGTTTTGCAGTTTCTTGCCACAATCTAAGCAAGGAGAGGGCCACGACACCGGAAACAGCGGTGGCATAGATATCGGAGACCAGAGGGTTGTGGTGCAGCATGGTGGCCGCCGGCGGAAGATTCCGGCGAGATGGGGATCTGAGTTGGGTGGTGAAGGAAGAAGTGTGGGGGAAAGTGGGTATTAGTTTGGAGGGAAATGGGGCAGAAGAACGGGAAGTGGGTAAAAGTGTAAAGGGTGTGAGGGAAAGAGGCACGGAAGAAACACAAGCAACTGGGTCCAACCTCTGAAAGGAACTGCTGCCGCACCTAAGCATCAGCATGCTGGGACTAGGGACTAGGGACTAGGGACTAGGGACTAGAAGACGTGGAAGGGAGCTTAGAGAAGTGTGGGGACTTACTTTTTTTTTATATTTTTAATTTATCGAAGTCATTTGTCAAACATCATCGTACATTGATTTTGGTTTGGGTTGATTTTTTCTTTTTTCTTTTTTCCATACACTCATCCCGAGGGAGGCAACAATATTAAAATAATGTAAAAAGATTAAAAAATCACTGAATTTATGTTGTTGCAACTTGCAACATCATCGTCGATTTTGGTCTTGATAAAAAATATGATGCTCATTTTAGTTTTTGATAAAAAAAATAAAAAAAATAATTATTTTGTTAGTTCCTGACAATTATTAATATGAGATAAGTTAGTCCCTGACAGTTATTATGAGATATTATAGTCCCTAATAATATTTAAAGTGAGACTAATTAGTTCTTAACAATTAATATCGTGGGACATTTTAGTAACTGGTGCTGACTAATGGAAGTCACATAGGGACTAACTTGTCCCACATTAGTAATTGTCAGGGAATAACGAGGTATTTTTTTTCCCAGGAACTGAAATGAGCATCGTATTTTTTGTTAGGGACTAAAATGGGCCTTTATCCCAATATTATTTACCATGTTGGTTCCGCTCAATCTAAATCCTCTCCATACAAATTTTTTTTTTCACCATTTTTCCATCCAAATGTAAATTGTTGCATTAATCTACTGGTTTACGGTTCATTGGTTCAACCGTGGTCTAACCGTGGTTGAACCGGTGCTAATTAAATATATATTTTTAATTTTATAAATTATATTTAATAAAAAAAATATTAATGATTAAGTTTTATAATGAAAATAACTATATATATAATACTTTTCGTTAAATCACTAAACATATACTGCAGCGCAGTGGTGCAGCTTGCTTGACATTGCCGGAAGGATGTGAGTTCGAGACTCACCGCATGCTGTTTTGGTGACATTGGCATTTTAAAAAAAAAATAAAGGTAAAAAACGTAAACCTCAGGGCTGATTCAAACGGGTTTCCACCAGTTCTCTGCTACTACGGTTCCTGGGTTACATCCGATCTATCGGATCGGCCGGTCCGATCCGATTTTGACAACTATGGTGAAAAGTCAATCGGGAAGAACCGATTTTACAAAAGGCAAATACAAAAAGGTGAATTTTGGTTGATAAATCTCCAAGACGTGCATTTTGATAATTGTTTGTTTTTTATCAATATGTTTATAATATTGCTGAGAACGAACAGTACAACTAGGCGTTTGTTTGGATTAGTCGTGAGTGATTGATTATTTCAATAATTCATCATTATTATATTAGATTTTGGTAGAACTAGTTTTATGTTTGGATATATTTGTTGAAAAACGATTTTAAAATAATTTATTTCATTTGGGTTATGTAAAAAATAATTTTTATATAATAATTACAAAAAGGATGTAAAGTTAATTGTATAATTTCATAATATTTTTTTGGTAATTAGTTTTACAGGGATGAAAATGAGAAGAATGTTATTGGTTTCAAAATAATCTAACAACTTTTTAAACGAGCTTCAAACTTCTAGCTTCTCTAAAAACAATTTTTCTCATAAAAAATAATTTTTACAATTTAATCAATTTACCTAAATATACCAGCTTCTACCAAAAATAACTTTTACCATAAAATAAAAATAGTTGTTTTATCTGACCCAAGCACATGAAATTTAAAGCATTAACATATTATTTATTAATTTTAAATTCTTTTACTTTATTTCTTAAAATTTAAGCTTCTAGCATTTTTACGACGTGAATCTAAGGATTGAACTTAGAACCATATGTTTAAAAGACACAAGCTCATTACACTTGAAATAACACATATTGACAAGCTTCTAGTATTCGAAATTGTTAAAATTTATATATTTTAAGAACTTATTTTCTTCTTTATATTACTCCATCTCAACGAAATGAAACAACACCAACAACAACGAATAGGAGTTACACATAGGACTGGGGATATGTTAGATTGCTCGTCAGGGACCTATGACCTAGCCTATTTAAGATCTAGTCTGACCTAACCTATCTAGCAAAAATGACCTGCCATGACTTTCTAAAAAGTTCATAAAGCTAAAGAGGCTTGGTTAATGCTTTTAAAAAGAGGTTACTAAGCTTATCAGGCCGGCCTATTTAACACACACACACACATATATAATATAATAATAATAATTTAATATATTGTAAAGGCCTATTGACCTATTTAAATGTACATGCCTATTAGCCTATTTATTTGTGAAAAGTGACCTACTTATCAGTATAGGTCAATAAGCCTCTTTATCAATAGAGGCTTACAAGCATATTTACAAGTGAAATCCAATGACTTATTTATATGTGGAAGCATATTTAAAGATATTGTTGAAAAATATGCCTTTAAATAAGCTTCCTATCTAGGCTTTGAAGTAGGACATATCCCCGAAAAAGTAGCCTATATCAGGCTAATATTCCATATTCAAGCTTTGAAAAACACTAACCAAACCTATTTATATCAAGGCCTATCGTGACATAACCTAATCTCACCCCTAGTTATGCATAACCCTAACTATTTCATTATTTAATTAGTTAGTTCAACTAATAGTTCTATTACGTTTCGTTACACTTGGTTAACTTGTTAATCAGCTAGTTTGATACATCACCTATTACTAGTTAGATCCAACAAATTTACTGTATTGTGTATACTTTTTTTTTAATAAGCCAAAATGTATTAAAAGAGAGTACTAAAGGTACTCTTGGCCATATACATGGTAACACCAAGGTTTACTTCAAAAAAACAACCCAAGTATTAAGTTGTATACAATAAAGAAAAAAAACCTAAAGAAAATATGATTCCTCAAAAATAGAACAGAACAAAAAAGTGGAGCATCTATTTATACTATATAAATTATGAAGGGAGCTCACTGGCGCTGCCATTTCAACAAGTCTATAGCTAACCTTTTTCATCTAAATTGTTTTTTTCAAAAACCCTAAGGAAAAATGAAGAAAATCCATCTGCCCTATTTCTCATTATAAAACACCCTAAATTAACAAATTAAACAATAACAAGCGTGTCCCTTTGGCCCAGCTTCAAGTGGCCACCAAAATTGCTCCAATTGGACCTCAAATGAGTGAGTTAGGCCCAATGACATCATTTGGTTAAGTTATCTTCATCAAAGTTGTATCCTAAAGTGTCATCTTCACAATGATCTTGGTCTCAGGTGTATCTGAACTCTACAACCCAACTAATGGCCCAAACACTGCTCCATGTTCAGTTTCACGCAACAGCACCTCTAGTCTTACTTTCAGCTCAGATTTGACTCTCTTCTCATCCGAATTGGATTTCGAGCTCTTCATGAAAGTTGTAGATAATTCTCTTAGCTTTACTAAAAAATTAAAATCACAATTTTTCAATATCGACAACCAAAGTTATGCTCTAAATACAGAAGCACTGCCAGGATGCCAATTATGCTGAAAAATGCAATTAGGCCAAATTTCGGCCCAAAGTCTTGAAATGCACCCAAGACCCATCAATTAAACTCAAATGATGTTTAAAAACAGTAAGTATAAGGGTTAAATACAATCTCAAAACTATGTTCATCACTAGTGTATGCCCCTTTGACCGAATGCAATTGCCAATTTTTCACTCTCGGTCTCAAGCCATAGAAATAGGATTGTTATGAAATAATAAGTTGGAATTCATTGATGTGGAACCAAAGTTTAAAATTACGGTTGCGGTCGGGATTGTGGTTGTGGAGACTATCAAAACCATAATGTTTCGACCTTAACTGTAGTTGCAAACCTTATATTAAATCTTTAAATGGAACACAACTAAGGCTACCACTTGGAGATCCAATGCAACTTGCATGAGATAAATGTAATATATTAGTGAAATCTAGGATCATACATTCTATCTCTCCTTCAATTGCACAAAGAATTCTTTGGAAGGGTGTTGTAATAGAAGTTTGGACTTATCTAAAGGAAAGATATTATCAAGAAGATACGTTCAAAATTTCTGAATTGTAAGAAGAAATGTTCACATTCTCAAATAAGGCGGTTTTGAGAATACAACTTCTATGCATGTATTTTATGTACAAAATTTTGGAGCCTGTTTCTGTTCCATCAATTTATGGACATCGATATTTTCTCACTATTTCTTCTCTATTGTGGATGATAAATCTAGGAAACTTGGTTATTTTTTATGAAAACAAAAATTTGAAACTACTGGTCTTGTAAATCCTTTGTTGCTTTGGTTGAAACTCGATTTTAGTACAAGATTAAAATTATCCACATAGGTAATGATTGTGAATCTGAATTGTCTTATTTTTATTCTCACATCACCCAATGTCATGTGTTGAAACACCTGACAAAATGGTTTTTAGAGAGGAATTGTACATTTTTCTCAAGATTTATACAAGACTTGGAAGACCAAAATCTGACAAGTTTCACTACATATTCTCCATGGTTTCGGGTATGCTTATGTTATAGCCTTTTTCTATTTCTTGATGATTGAACATGACTTATCTTGATGGAATATTAATAATTTTCATCTTTAAGTGTATTTCCTATAAATTTCCAACACACATTGCCAACAATCCTTTCTTCCATGAACGGATAAAACATATTGAACTCAATTGTCACCTTGTGTAGAGAAAATTAATGCCTTATTTGTCTACTTCTCCTTTCTATACGTGATCACCTTGCTAATCTTTTCATTAAAACTTTGGTTCTTGGTCTGTTTCACACGCTCTACATTCCAAGATGAGCTTTAAATATATCTATACCTCTACTTCGAGGGTGTCTTACTTATTTAATTTTTTTTAAAAGCAAAGAAATGGAGTGCAAAGGCATCACTGCAAGACCAGACATCCTAACTAGGTTGGCACCTCAGGCCTTACCAATCATCTGCAGCACAACCATAATTTATTGATAAAGAAGATAAAAATAAAGAATACAAGGAACCATGGGGGGACCAAACCAAAACCCATGAGAGAAAAATGAAGACTATCTGAATCTGTAAAAAGGCAAATTAATTCTATAGCGATTAAAGTATTCTAAAATAAACTTTGGTGGCAAATTCCACCAAGTGTAACAATGACTATTAAATGCATAATTAGCCAATTTATCTGCATAAGAATTCCCTTCTCTGAAAACATGAGAAACATGAAATTGCATTGTTTTGGTTAAGCCTATGCAATTGGACCATCTGTTCCTTAGCTTCCAAGGCACCACCCCTGAAACACTTGAAAGCATTGACCACTAGGATTGAGTCACATTCTAACCAGAGCTTAATCCAACCCTTATTAGCTGCAATTTCAATAGCTTTAATGGCAACTAACAGTTCAGCTTGCAAAGTAGAAGAAACACCAATAAAATCGGCAAAACAGCCCATGATTGCACCACTGGAGTCTCTATAAATACCACCATTAGTTGCAAGACCAGGATTCCCTCTAGATGCACCATCCGTGTTACATTTAATCCAACCACAAGGAGTTTTAACCAAATAACTTCAATGAATTGAGGAGCTCTGGGAGGATGGATGTTTACAGCAAAATGCTTAATAATGGCACACTCATCAATAGAGTTATAACCTTTAGTAGATGTCAAGTTTCCAGCAAGGGAGACAGAAGCAAAAATGAGATGGGTGATTCTATGAAAAGGGATATGCCTGTTATTGAATCTAATTTGATTTCTTGAGAACCAAATAAACCAGCAGATGTGAACTATGGCCGAGAGCACAAGAACCTTCACCTGACCACTCCAGGCCCTATCTAAAATGGACAGAACTGAATGAATGCTTGAGGAGTCAATTCAGATGTGCAGGATGTCACCAAGCCAATTCCAAAGATCAGAAGCATACTCACATGATAGGAATAGATGATCAACAGTTTCACATTGATTGCCACAATGACAGCAAACAAAAACAACCGTGCAGCCTTTGGATATCAAAATATCATCAGTAGGCAACTTATTAAGGATCAATCTCCATAAAAGAAAAGACCTGGTAGGGGGAATCACATTACTCCAAATTAACCGACCTCATCTCACTTGATTAGGAGAGGGGAAGAGATAAGAGAATGCATCCTTAAGAGATAAACATCCATCAGAAGAATATGTCCAAACCAGTTTATCAGATCCTGGATAGTAAGGGATGATAACCTTATTAATTTCCTGCACCAGGCTCGGGAAGGACTCTGCCACTGAAAAAGGAATATGCCAAGACCTGTTTCTAATGAAGTCATTCACAGTAGCCTTTAGCATAGGCAAGGCAGCAGCAGGCAGAGAAAAAGTCTCAGAGATAGGCCTATCCAACCAACAGTCTCTCCAGAATTTGATGCAATTACCCTCTCCTAGAAGCCAACAACTGCCATCAATGGAAGTGTTAATAAACTGTCTAACCCTAGGCCAAATTGATGATTTTTCATAATGGCCAAGGGGTTTATTGAATCTCATGAATCTTGCCCTCAACAAAGCAGCCCAATGATTACTAGAAGACAACATATCCCAGCTCAATTTCAACAAAGCAGCTTCATTTATGGATCTCAAGGACCTCAAACCAAGGCCACCATAGTTGATAGGAAGGCAAAGCTTATGCCAAGCTACAGAAACCAGTTCGTTATTTAATTAGTTAGTTCAACTATTAGTTCTATTACATTTTGTTATGTGTTTTCCTTAAGCAGTGTTTAGAGTCTTTAAATGTATTTTCTTTGTTTTAATTAGGAAATTGAGTCTTTTTCTATGATTTTCTAGTTTGAATAAATTTCAGGTTCATACATGAGCTTGGGAAGGATAAAAGTGAAGCCTGGGAGCAAGGAAGAGAAGCAAGAAGAGGCTAGAAATTTTGAGTCATCCGCCCCGCAGATGGTGCACTTTTGGACAGAGCTATGATTAAATTTTGCCCCGCGAAACGTAATTCGCCCCCCGAATCGCTGATACCAGAACTTATAAATTCTTGCCTTTTGTACGGAAATAGGAATCGCCACTTTGCTATTTTGGCTGCGTCTAGCAGACCTTCTTTTCTTGTTTTCATGTTGGTTTCTTTGATTATGTTATTGATTCCTATGATGATGAACTAATCCATTTATTCTAGGGAGATGATGTAGCCGTGTTTTGACGGTTTGAATGTTTTTATGATATTTCCATAGTTGTTTTCTTCAACCCTTTTGTATTTTACTTCTGCGCTTAATGTCTGCTTATAACTGGCCATTATTATGCTTGATTTGCCAATCATAACGATACCGGGAGGTTAGTTATGTGTTTAGAGCATTGGGGGTAAAACCATATAGATTATGCGGATAGAGATATACCGTAGGGATTGTATGCAACCTTCATAGTTAGTCATAAAACTTAATGAATTTCTTGATAATTAACCATCATAGAGATATAGTTGGTTAAGGGTTAAGGGGTGTTTGCTAACCCTACTCGAGAGAGACGTTAGGATAATTGAGGACTCTTCGTTGACAAATGTAGAGGATTAGTAATTGCGAGGATTCATAATTGCATCAAACTTGATAAACGTAGGTGAAATCAAATCCCTAGACCTTTCTCATAATTGTTATTCCTCATAATATTGTCACTGTCTTCTCATTGCTTGCGTTAGTTTACATGAATTAATATCTTAATGGCCTTTAATCATCGATTCCAATATTCTCATAATTGTTCGTTCAAATAGTTATTAAGTTTGCGAAGTGGTACTTGATCTATCAATCCCTGAGAACGATACTCGGTCTCACCATTTTAATTATTACTTGCATCGACTCGGTACACTTGCCAGGATCCATCATTTATGCTGATAGTTAGTTCACTTGTTAATTAGATGGTTTGATAGGTCACCTATTATTATGTAGATATAGCAAATCTATTTTGTACTATATATACTAAACTCATTGTACAAAGAAATTATTAATGACAATTTCATAATTCATTTTCTGCAACCTTATTATAATATCTGACTAAGGATTACATCTTTTATAGACTAATATCATCGATGTTCGCAGTTTCAAAAGATAAAATGATAATATTGTAAAATCAAATACTAATATGACCAATACCTACAATTTTAAGAACAAAAATAATAATTTCCTTAATTGATACCACCTACTAATTTGAACAATTTTTTTTCATGTAAATATTGGTAATAGTAGATGATGGGGCAAAAAAAAAGAGAGACTATTATGAGTTTTACAAGTATAGTAAATATTGCTAGAAAATAAAATAGAATTAACAGCTAAGGAAGCAGTCTAGGTATCCAGGACATCATTCAGAATTACAAGTCTGCAGTCCTCCTATTAAGGTATTGTGGACGACTAAAGCACCATTTAAGTGAGAAAATGTGTAAAGTAAGAGAACAAGGGTTATTAGTTAAAGTGCACTTAGATCTCAACCCACTTTCACTAATCAAGGGAGGATAGACACTTATTTTTTACTTTACACTTTTACTTACTTTAGAGGAGCCTAATCATCGGTTCTGCACATATTTTGATTTGTTACAACCGGTTGCCAAAAATGCCACCGGTTGCAAAATAAACAATAAAACTTGAAAAAAGAGAAAGATAATCTGAAAAGAAGGAGAACGTGAGAGAGATAAGGGGACCTGAGGATTGGGGACAGAGGGGAAATGAAATAGGAGGAAAGGAGAAGGAGGAAAATGACTCTGCCCACTCCACCGCCTTCCTCGACGTCGCTAACGACCTCGTTGTCATTGTCTCCAAATGGAGCAACCTTGCCCCTGACTGGTCTATCTCTGCATGATTCACACACACTGATGACATGCTCCAGCACGCTATGTTCCATATCGAGGACGTCTGGTCCCTCGTGGAGCGCGATGATGAGTCGTTCCACTTGATTTGTTTGTACAATGAGTCAAACTTAGACTTATCGTTTGACTCGGAGGAAGAAGGGTTAATGTCATACTAAGGGTTAGTCATGTTTTCTGCTTTGCAAATGATGAATCGGTTAATCATGTTTTCTTTTCATGTCCTTTTGCTTATAACGTTTGGAGATCTATATATGCTTGGCTTGGTTTGTTTGGTGTTTGCCATCAGGAAGGGGTTAAAAAATTTTGTGCAGCATTGTCTGCCTTGTAAAGGGAAGCGTGGTAGGAAGGTGTAATATCTTATTTGGTGTGCGGTGATTTGGTGTCTATGGTTGTTGCGTAATAAAATTATTTTTAAAGGCGGTGTGGCTGAACATTCCGCTGTTATTTTTCATGTCAAAATGGTTTCTTGGGGTTGGTTTATGGCAACGGAACGTAGAAATTTGCATTGGAATTTTTCTGATTGGTGTATGAACCCCTTGGGTTGTTTTGACTCATTGGTGTAAAACTCATTTTGTGTTTTTACGGGTTGGAGTACCCCTTGTCCTCCCATTTGAATAAAATTTTTGCTTATAAAAAAAAATGTCATGCTAAGGGTTAATATCATCATGGGTGCAAATATAGAAAAATAAACATAAGTTAATTAAGTTAATGGTCTTGCTAACCCGTGCCCTAAGGGCATTGATTAAGGAATCGAAAGATAGAAAAATTTCAATGGAAAGTGTAACTTTTAACTTTTCAAAATAATGAATACACTACTTTCCAAGACAAACTTTCTATTTCAGATTCCTTAACTAATGCCTTAAGGGCACTGGTTAGTATTAGCCTTACATTAATTATACTAACAATAACAACCATGCTAAGGGTTAATGCCATCATTAATGAACTAATTAATGATACCAACACCCTTTATTTTTTGACTTCCCCTTTTCAAAAGGAAGACTTATTAAAGCAAAATCTGCATTCAAAGTGACTTATTGAAAGTCAAATTGAAGAACATGGATCCATGAAATCCAACAAATGTTATAGGACCTAAAATCATATTTCCAATGTTGGTTTGTGTCTTGTAGAGCGTGTTAAAATAAAAAAAAATGCAAAAAGGAAAGTTCGATATAACATAGACCAGGCTGGAGCATTTGCAGCATCGATTGGCCCCTTCATGTGGACTCTATTGTTGGTATTGCTCTTGCAGCTTTGCTGTAACATAGGGTTGTTTGTGGCGAGGGGTAAGGTAGATACAAGAGAAGGTCTATTTGTGGCTTCCCGTTGATGGAGATGTGGCAGAGATGGAGGAGTTAGAAAGGGAGAAGTGGGAGGTTTTGGTTTCATAGGGTTTAAGTGTGTAATCATGAGTTATCTCTTACAAGTCAATTGATTTCCAAGTAAGAATTTGAGCCATATGTTTTTCATATGAATAAATCATTGGCTTACAATGTCTGGATGATCCATACTCCACAAATTTTGGAGGACATTAGCCAGCTCCTTTATCATTTCTTTGTTCTTTTTCATTTTTAGTTCAGATTTAATTTGTATATATTGTCAAGTAAGGGTGGAAACAGGTCAGCCTGCTCGTTGAGAGCCAATGACCTGACCTTTTTAAAGCCTAACTTAATATGATTTATTGAATAAAAAGGTCTGGTCTAGACTTTTCAAAAAGTCTTTTTAAATAGGACAGATGTAACACCCTTCTCAGGCACTACATTGTCTGTGACATTTTCGCAATATCGTTTAACGCAGAAAATAATTTATTCATAAGATACAGGGTTTTTTTTTTCCTGTTCCCTATCACAAATAAGAAATTAGGTAATACTTAACATTTATTAACATTTTCCAACCATTAACAGGCCTAAAACATATACATCCAGAAGATTGGAAAATAAGTAGTAAATAGTCATACATTCCCCGTATATACCTAATACTTTCATAAATTCATTTTCTAAAGATAAGAGTCATCAAAAGATAGAAGTATCAAAAGGCGAAAAATAACAATGCTATTAAAATAACATGACCAAGAAAACATAAATAACCTTGGAGGCGCAGCTCCATAAACCTAGTCCTAAACACAAGGACTCATAATGCTGGCATGTACAAAATGACGATGAGATGTCACCATTGTACAATGATAACAACTGAGGACGACACATCGTCACACTGGGGTTGAGTTCTCACATCTACCATATGTTGATCCCTGGAGATGCGTCCTCATGACCGATCCGTCTCATTATCCAATGCTTGTTTTGTTGGTGAAGCAGTTCTACCATCTTTATTGCAGAACATAAAATAAAGCAGAAGACCAGAAAACACAAAATGAGGTGAGATCCCCATTCATCGTACACATAAAGCAGGTATGCGGTGATACGACACACAAACATATGACGACATACATAACCATATTATTATCCATTCTTATTCAACAAATCAATACATATACGAATAACCTATGACATGCCCACATATACCCAAGGGTATACATTATCCATATAATCAGTAATTCTTATCAAGGCATAATAGACACTCAGTTTTACAAAGACACAAGAATGGAGATAACTTATTGAAACTGTATAGTCCCATACCTACACAGCATCAAGGAATACTTGATCCTAACTCCGGAGCTAATAGACATTTTGGAAGGAAATGGTCAATAGTATAGGTTTCACGTGTGCCCACCGTAGGCATAATGTCTGGCTAGCATAGTAGATACAGGGACCCAAAGGTCGTAACAATGCCCGAAGGCCATAATGTGTGCACAATATTCACCATGGATAATCAACCCAGAATAGCACAACATTTATAATCATATGTGCACAGTAAATTCACCATGGGTAATCAACCCAGAATAGCACAATATTTATAATCATAGGGGGTAATCAACCCTTACTCGGCTATTTGTGAAACACTCTACCTAACCTGTTAGCTCAGATTCCTAGGCACAACGACCGTGCTGACAATTACGCTGATCAAGCCGATAACGGCTTGTGTATTCATATTTATCGATCGGATAAATTTCGGGATTCCTTACTGAAATCATATGCCATTCTACAGGCATGACAGTACCAACTGGGAATCCTTGTACAGTCCTATGCCTGCACAATATCAGGATCCCTTCATTGGACTATCCGTGTCTTCAACGACTTAAGTATATTATGGAGATTGGTCATTCTCACCAATCAATTATACTTCTTCAGATTCTTCCCAAACGAGATTACTTGCCGAGCAAGCAGCCTCCAAATACTCTTGGTTATTAAGTATTATGGATGTATGTATAAGTAATTCATCTGTACTTTACAACACATGATCTTGCTCCACCATGAGTCATAATCATTAAATCCTTGTCTTTCACTAAGTCATTTTGACTTAGGTTTTGCATTTGATTTAAAATATTAGTCATTAAAGACTCAAATCCTTTTTGGTGAAAACCAAACCATTTGAATATAAGTTAAACAACAGTACATAGGTACTAAATTTCTCAAAATAAGTTCATGATAAAACTTGAGATACTTAAAAGATAGTTTTGCATTTTACTTTAAGGTTTAAATAAGTTTTTAGTCCCTGTAAAATACACCAATTTTGGTTTTAAGGCAAAAAGGATTCTAGTCTTCAAAGACTAGTATTTAAAGTATTGTTTAAATAAGTTTTTGGTTCATGCAAAGTTCACAAATTTTGGTTTTAGTCCCTGTAAATTTTGTCTTAGGATTTTGTCCCTTTATTTTCAAAAATTTTGGAAATGGTCCCTACTGATGTGTCATTCCGTTTGCCACGTCAGCAGTTAACGGAGAGAGATGACGGTAGGGACTATTTCCAAAATTTTTGAAAGTATAGGGACGAATTCCTAAGGAAAAATTTTGCAGGGACTAAAACCAAAATTGCTGTATTTTGCAGGGACCAAAAACTTATTTAAACCTTACTTTAAATACTAGTCTTTGAAGACTAGAATCCTTTTTGTCTTAAAACCAAAACCTTGAGCTAAAACCAAATAATTTTGAAGGAAGACTCCAACAAAGGTACATAAGTACCAACTTTCAGAAAATAGTCTTTCGAAACCACTTAAAACACTTAAAATACCGTTTTTACCACTTTTTACTGGATTTTCGGCCTAAACTCTGTACTTTCAAAAGTATAATTCTTTTTATCAAATATTTCACTTTACTAAGTTCTGATACCCATGTTAAGGTATTAACACAAATCCTAAGTGTTACGCTATGGTTTACACAAAAATATTAAAACTCGGCTGAACGTCGCTAAGTTCGAAAATCGCATAGTTCCGTTTTCAACGATTTTTAACCATTATATTCCAAAAATCATTTTGGAGTCTTAGGCCACTTAGTTAGGTTTTAAAACAGTCTCTAATAGTCCCAAAACAGCCTTGGTCAAAATTCATGCCTTAGCTCATTTTTAATGTTTGATTCTTTAAAAGTCCTATTTTTAGGTCCACTAAAAACCTAATTTTGTTCTCTTAGAAATTAGACTTAGATTAAAACCATTTTGGGTCATTGAAACCACAAAATTCAGAATTCAAAACCTTGAAAACAGTTTTGCAAACTTTCCTTTTATTCATGGTTTTTATTACTCTTTAAACATTTTAACAAGCTTAGAATTTCATAGTTTGCCACGATTAAGTTGTTCATCACAATTGTATCATCCTTGGTCGAAACCAAGACATAACCAAATGAATATTTTCACTTCACTAATCAACTCACAATCACATATACATATTCATATAGCAATACACTAAATCATGGCATGAAACTTTAGCATATTAATCATACTTTCCTACAAAAGTTCAAGTAAGTCAAATCATGCATTGCTTTCAAACAAACATATATCATGTAAGCATATAACCAACAAATCACAAGCACATCACATGTACAAAACAATAATTACACAAAGTCCTCTTAGAGGACTATATGGACATACACACATAACCCCACACTTAGGGTTTTAAAACAAGACAATAATACATTAAACCACACACACACCCATAATAAGGTAGATGAAGATTCTCCCCATACCTCTTGTAGATCACTTGAAGATGGTTGTCCAAGCTAATAGTGCACACAGTTTTGTCCACAAAACCTAGCACAACCAACAACAAACCACAAAGATTAAACACATGAACTTAGACATAAACAAGGAGGATAAACCATAGTAAGATCCTTACTTGAAGTGAAAGGATTGATGAATCAAGAAATCAAGTCCATGACACCAAGAATACCCATTTTACTAGAAGGCTTAAAAAGAATTTTTGAGTGAAATAGAAGAGGTTTAGAATGCCTAGAGGATGATGAATCTAGCTTGGTTTTTCAAACAAGCTAATGGATGATGAGTTATGATGTTGACTAGAAAATACCCATTTTGTAAATCAACTACAAATCAATTTTTGTGTAAAATAACATATCTCTAGATGATCTAGGGGAGTAAGAATATGTAGTTGGAATGTTGAAACAAGATTTGGATCTTGGTCTAAGGAGCTTGGCCGAAAATGGCCTAGAAAACCCATTTTGCAAAGTTGTTCAAAATGCAAACTCTTGAGAAATAACAAGTGTTCAGATGGTCAAGGAGATTAAGGATATGGTGTTGGAAAATCAAAACAACCATGGTTCCCCAAGATTTGTTCATGGCCCAAAGTGAGAGGTGAGGAGAAAGAGGAGAGAAAATGAAAGTTCAAGACTTTGATCTTGAAAACATAATGAGTAGATAACTTTGTTGTTTGTGTGAAAATGAATAAATGAAATGAAATAGGAGGGTAAGGAGGCTTGGTCGAATTCCACTTGCAAGGGAGGAAGGGAGGGGTAATTTGGCCATTCTAGATGCATCACCATGGTTAAAAGGATAGGTTAGTCATTTAGGAAAAAGGTTAAGTTAGATATTTTGGAAAAGTCATGATTGCCATGGTGAGTCATCATGATGACTCACTAGGTGAGTTATCCAAGATGAGTCATCACCCCTATCCTCTGAAATATCTCTGCAGTTCCATATTCTGCTCCGTCGATTACCCGATTAGAGTTTTTCGATCGTTTTTCGCCAAAATTTCGCCCTAATTAATAAAGTGCATTATTTTATTTTTGAGCGAAAATTTTAAAAATAGACTTTATCAATAAAATAATGATAAAATCTAGAATTTCTCAGTTTCGGGTCAAATTAGGGTTTTTGCTGGTATAAAACTATACATCAGTAAAAACGCAGACCAGTTTCCGTCTGAGTTTTAAACCCAAAATTTTGTCATGACTTCCTTCGATATAGAAGGTCTCAAATATGATTTTGGTTTCCTCAAAATCATTTTCTAGATTGCCAGTAAAAATATAGAATATAATTACCGGTTAAGATGCGAGAAAACGGGGTGTTACAACAGACTTAAGCTTATGAAAAAGGCTTTTATGTCTAATAGGTCGACCTATCTATAAATAATATTTTTTTAATAAGATATAAAATATTATTTTTTACTAATAATAGATAATAGGGTTTTTAATAAAAAAGCCTTTTAAGTTTGTCTGGCTCATTTATAAATAATAATATTATATAAATAATAAATAATATATTTAAATTAGCATATTTGTCTGTTGTACTATTTTAGGGCCTTACATGTTAGTCCAGTTAAATGCCTTATCTATTAGACTATTGACCTACTTAGAGATAGGCTTATTCGACTATTTAAAGGTCTTAATGTGAAATGGGTATTTAAATAAGCTTTTAGATCAGGCCAGACTTCTAAAAAGGCTAGCTAGATCATGCCAAGTTTAGGAATTGTTGTGATATATATATTGTTAAATTTTCCCCCTCATTCTCTATCCGAAAATTATTTGAGAATCAAAATCACAGGTGTAACACCCCGATTTATAATAATATATTTAAATTAGCATATTTGTCTGTTGTACTATTTTAGGGCCTTACATGTTAGTCCAGTTAAAGGCCTTATCTATTAGACTATTGACCTACTTAGAGATAGGCTTATTCGACTATTTAAAGGTCTTAATGTGAAGTAGGTATTTAAATAAGCTTTTAGATCAAGCCAGGCTTCTAAAAATGCTAGCTAGATCATGCCAAGTTTAGGAATTGTTGTGATATATATATTGTTAAAATTTCCCCCTCATTCTCTATCCAAAAATTATTTGAGAATCAAAATCACAGGTGTAACACACCGATTTTTCTGTTTTCTATAATCTGTGTTTATCTATATGTGTGAATGTTTAATATTCTAAATTATTTGAGAGATTATTTTAATGAATCTAAATTATTTTCATGATTTATTTTATAGTAGGAAACTACTATTAAATTTTCGATAGAAATTTCAGACGATCCTGGTCTAAGTTTTCTCTGTCAGTAAAGCTGTACTGACCTGGAAAATGAATTTCGATTAGTAAACCCAATTATAATCATTTCCATGATTTTAAAAATTTTTATCATGAAAATAATTTAGATTCATTAAAATAATCTCTCAAATAATATAGAATATTAAACATTCACACATATATATCAACACAGATTATAGAAAACAGAAAAATCGGGGTGTTATAACAGGTTTGATTTGAAACCAAAATGGTAAGTGCTAAAACCTCCTTAGCAGGAATCAAGGGATTTGTCTAGTGAAATCAGTTTCCAAATTGGTGTTGGAGGGAAGATATGGCTGCTGCGGTTTGGAGACGGGTTTCTCTAGTTAGGAAGAAATTGGGTTTGGGTTGGATCAGGGTTTGGGGCATAGAATGGACAAGTCTAGGCCCAAAAGACATCAAATTTTTTATCTTTTCTTAAGCATGCTGATATTTTTTTTCCCTTCAATTTTTTAGTTTATGAAAAAGGAAAATAAATAAATTAAATTAAAAAACGAAAATTAAAAATAAAATTGAAATTAAAAATTAAAAAAATTAAAAAATAGGAAAGTCCGAACAAAATAGGATGTTCACAGCTGCCCCTCTTTACTTATTTTTTACAAGATAGATAGGCATAACCGTAGTTTGCATATTATCATTGTACACAACGAGTAAAGACATGAATCCCAATTTTGTCCGTGACCTGAAGGCAGGACGTCATTGGGTGCGAGGACCCAAAAAGCGATGGGTACGGGGACCCGAAAAGAAATTGGTACGCGAACCCGGAAAGCGATGGGTACGGGGACCCGAAAAGCAATGGGTACAGGGACCCGAAAATAGATGGGTACGGGGACCCAAAAAGAAATGGGTATGGGGACCCTAAGTACGGGGACCTGAATAGAGATGGGTACGGGGACCCTAGGTACGGGGACCTGAAAAGAGATAGGTACGGGGACCTGAAAAGAGATGGTGGGTACGGGGACTAGAAAACTAAAGGTGGCAGGTATGGGGACCCGAAAACTTGCTGACGAAGACAACTTATGGGGCCCTATGCCCACAAAAAAGTTCAATGTAAACAAAATGAAGCTTAAGAGGCCATGTGCTTACTAAAGAGAAAAGAATCACAGTTTATGGGCCTTGTGCCCATTTAAAGCTGAACAAAACAAAGTTTAAGAGGCCCTATGCCTGCTAAAGCAAAAAAAAAACACAGTTTATGGGCCCTGTGCCCGTTAAAGCAGAACAAAACAAAACTTAAGAGGCCATGTGCCTATTAAAGCAAATAAAAACATAGCTTATGGGCCCTGTGCCCGTTAAAGCCAACAAAATAAAGCTCAAGAGGCCTGTGCCTACTAAAGCAAACAGAAAGACAGCTTATGGGCCCTGTGCCCGTTAAAGCCGAAAAAAGCAAAGATTCAGAGGCTATGGTTCTGGTTCTAGCTCTAGCTTGAAAGATAGACTACTTCCGATATGACCTCAATCTAATAGTTCTGCTGCTGATCAAGAAATCCATACAAATGCTAGTGATATGCCTGCAACAAACCCCTCCATTGATGCACCTATTGATCCCAGAGAGAGAAGGTAGGTTGAGTCTAATTTTTTTTATTTTTTTTTATGATAAGGAAAAATGTATAACAGAGAGTACAAAAGGTACTCTAACCCATATACAAAGATAAAAACAAACAAAAGAGGCTAAAGAGAGCCAAGGTAAAATTTCAACCTAAGGTAAAAACACCTAAAGGTTGAAAATGTAGCTTGCACTACAAAGCCCAGAAGCAAGAATCTAACATAGGTCCCCATTGAAAGTGTAAACCAAAAATACCCCGTGAAAGCCTAATACAAGAATGAAAGGATCACTGTTAGCTGCATAAAGAAACCAGAAGAAATCAACATGATTTTGGAGTTACAAAACATGATATTTAGTAAGTAGCTCTTAATGTCACCTCATTAATTATATTTATAACTTGTCGTGATCTTGGAGTTACAAAACATGATTTATTAGTATTATTATCCACACAATATGTTAATGAGAATTTTTCAAAATCTAAAGAATATAGAGAATCATCATAAGATACAAAATATGCATTTATTTTTAAAGTTCAAGGTATATTTAAAAGCATACTTAAATGCTGGAATATTTATTTAAAAGCATATTTAAAGTTCGGCTCTAGGGGGATAACTTTCTTCAGGGCATATTCTGTTATTTATCAGTGTTGGGGTTGACTGGTATAACACTTGTTATTTCTTCTTTTTTGAGGGTTTAAGGTAGGTCTTTGTAATATCAATACTGATGTCCAACTTGCTTACCCTGTATTGTAGTTACATAGGTCCTCCCTTATAGCTTTTTTCTTGTTCTTGTTTATAGGATGAGATATCCCTTGTATCTTCTAATCAATATACGTTTTGGCTTATAAAAAAAAAATGTATTAAGACATGCACATTACCGAAGATGTCAAGATACTATTTGAAAGTTTGAGAAGAGAGAGAAAATAAATGAAGTGCTGAATATTGATTATTTATATTAGAGGATACATGCATAAAATTTTTATGGATAAAAGAGTATTTAATTTGATCTACATTTTTTAAAGTGAAAATAACTTTCGGTTACTTTTAAATGTTGGCTTCCAGACGTGTTGCAAATAGGAATTCAGAGACGTATCGTCAGAGGAAGCAAGATACTGTACTGAATCTTGAAGCTCGAGAGAATTTTCTTATGGTAATTCCACGATTTTTGTTCATCCTTGTATTAATTTTGCTTTGAAACAAATAAGAAATTAACTCTGTTATTGTGCAGGATAAAATTTCTTGCGACTCTCAGAGACTTGAATATTACAAGGGAGCCGAAACATACTATGCAGGTGAAGGAAATTCAATAGCAGGAAACTTTACTGGAGTTTCTTCAAGCATAGAGGCTGTACAAGGTTTTTTTTTTTTTTTAACCCCCCTCTTTATCTTTCTTCTCAAATACACTATTTTCTCCTTAAATTTCCTTTTTGATTTTGCTCTTCCTTGTCAATTTAATGATTTTTATATTTCATGATTTGGGACCAAACAATCTTCAGTTCAGGAAGGGATGCTAACGTCTGAATTGGAACGACTGAAATTGCTTGATAAGTCGCAAAAAGGCATGAAGTCAAGGAAGAAGAAACCCAAGATATGGGCCCTGTGCCCGTTAAAGCTGAAAAAAAGCAAAGCTTAAGAGGCCTTGTGCCTATTAAAGCAACATAAAGACAACTCATGGGCCCTTTGCCCGTTAAAGCCGGGAAAAGTAAAGCTTAAGAGGTCATGTGCCCACTAAAGCAAATAGAAACACAGCTTATGGGCCTTGTGCCCTGTTAAAGCTAAACAAAACAAAGCTTAAGAGGTCCTGTGCCTACTTAAGCTCAAAGAAACATAAGTTATGGGCCTTGTGCCCGTTAAAGCCGAACAATACAAAGTTTATGAGGCCCTATGCCTACTACATGTAGAGAAATGTGATGCAATGCAGTTGATTTTTGATACATGGGACAATGCATGACGCAAATGATGTCTTATTTATGAAAATCTGGATGAATCTTTTTTTCTTTTCAAATCATTTTCTGGTCTTTTGCCTCTTGGAGTTTGGACCACAACCAAATTTTTGGACGAACTAAAACGAACCCACCGACTTGATCTATAATTCGCTCGAATGACTGATGCTTCGAATCTCTGGGCTTGAAGAGCCTTCCCAGTGCTTCTTTCTTGGTGATTTACCGAATAGATGAGGTTATCAGTTTGTTCTTCCCTTTTAACAGTGCTTTTAATCAAGAGACCACTATAGTGTCCTGTGACCTATTAAAATCTTGAGAAGAATTTCACTTGAGATGTTCTCAATCTTTAGGATGATCTTTGCTAGTCTCTCATGTATATGATCTTAGACATCACCTTAATCAGCTTTCAAGGATATGACTTGCCCTATTCTTCATGCTTTGGGAGACTTCGTGACCTACCCTCATGAGCTTAATATGCCACAGTTTGTCGGCTTGAGGAGACTTCCTTGTATTTGTTTGTATTTGACCTTAACTTTTGCGTAGGTTGCTCCTTTTGAGTTTCCAACCTATCGGGTCGCTCTAACTTTTGCCTAAGCTGCCTTTTCAGGTTTTCAGCCTAGCGAGCCATTTTATTTTATTTTATTTTTCTCTTTTTTTCCTTTTTTTTTTTGGAAGTGCTCTCATGCATTTGTATTCTTGCTTGAATTTCCAATTAGGGATGTGTCACTTCCTCCTTTTATCCTTTTATTCAGAATTCTTCTGACTCGAGTTATTCATCAAGGGACTACCATTAGACAGTTAAACTGTATTGTTGAACGAATGTTCACCTTACCTGAAGCATCATGTAATAGACATGCATGAATTCAAAAGTATGATAGGAATGGGTATTACTGACGACTCAACTTCCTGGTTTGTATTGGAAGTTTGACAACTCAAATGGTATTTATAGAGGAAGAAACAAAGACTCATAAGAAATGACATGGAGTCAAAGGGGTGTTTCCCCAATATATAAAATTTGGAAATGAAATTAGCTTGACATATGTCACTTGAGAATGAATTATCAAAGAGTAGAAACTTCGAGTATGGATTTGCCCTAGTGTCGGGCCCTCAAAATTGAAACTGGAGAAAAGGGTTGCCCCAATATAGGGCATATGATAATTGCGTTGCCCCAGTGTAGGGCACCCAAGAATGAAATCTAGGAATCAAAATGCCTAACATATGGCCTTTGAAAGGAGAGTTTTGCCCCAGTGTAGGACCTTTGCTGCTTTTGCCTTACTTTTGCTTAGAATGCCCTTGCAGCTTTTCAGACTAACAGGTTTTGCTTCTTTTTTTCTTCTTTTTTTTCCTCTCTTTTTTCCTCTTCTCTTTAAAAGTATCAATTAAGTAAAAACTCAGAAGAACACAAACATTTTGTCTCAAAATCAACGTTAATAAAGAAGCAATCATTCAATGATCAGAGTGGACTTTATAAGGCTTGTAACTTGGACAGGGTTGAGGGCTTGAAAGAAAGGGTATAAGGCTCAAAAATAAGTGTTTAAGGGTTTAATAGGAGTAAGGATCCATGCTCTTTTCTTAATAAAGCGAGCTCTATCAAACTACCTCTACATTTGCAAGAACATGTGCTTTTCGAATGTCTTTCCTTCCCTTTTCACTTTATCATTTGTTTTTGTCATGCACCTTTTCTTTTTTCTTTTTTTTTCTTTCTTCTTCTTCTTCTTCTTCCTTTTTTTTTTTTTTTTTTGGATTTTCACTATCATATTATTTCCTTCATAATCACCATTTCTTTTGTGCTCACCCTTTATTTAGGAGTGGTCCTTGTCCAAGGTTTTTCAAAGAAAACTTTAAGGCTCAAAAAGGGTAGCAAGGGATAATGATGATATTTTGCGAAGGATAGAGAAAGATGACCAATCTTTATTTCAAATTATGGTTGCTTATTTATTTTTTTATTTTTTTTTTAAGAGACAAAAAGATTGTGCACACCAAGTGATTATTTATTTGCTCTTTTTTTTTTTTTTTTGCAAAGGGCATCTACACCTGAGGCCTTCATTAATGTTCCACAAAAATTTCCAAGAACATGAGGCCCGTGAATCCAAACCAAGGAAAGTATTTGGAGAAGGAAAAGGAGATGAGAGACGAGGAAGATGAGAGGAACACCATGATGTAGCAATGTAGTGTGGGTAGAGGTGTGAAGAATAGATGAGATATGACATGCATGCAAGTCCATCACATTAATGCTTCAAGAGAGTGAACATAGTTCAAGAATCAAATGAGTGAATAGATCGTGAGGTCAATACAACGTAACCATATTTTCATGGTAAACCATTGATAAACAACTCCAGCATCGGTTACTCGGAGATTTCCAAAGGAGGGCTGCAGAGTATTGCCCCTTCTCAGTAGTCGGTGACCTTCTTAGAATGACCTTAGGGCGAATAGGTATATCCTTTTCTGTTTGCTCTTCTCACATTGCATCTAGAGTTTAAACAAAATTGCATCAAGTCATTCCACTGATTCCTGAGATAACTACAATGGTCTTATTGAGCGACTCTGGCTGATCATCCTGGGAATCATGAACTTCTAGGGCACTGTGAAGGGAAGTTTAACTTGGATAATGATTGGCTGCAGTTTAGTGTAAAAGATCATTAACAATTTGGGAGCTGCCACGGCTTGCTCAACAACTGGCTGATGGCCGACTGGAACGGTGAGGACACCTATTGCCTTTAAGGAGCACATCATATTCCCATGACGCCGAGAATGGATGTAGAAAATGATTAGTTTCGATCCATTTAAGCTCCCGTTTAGTGTATTAGATCACTAACGGTTTCAGAATTGTTATAGCTTGCTTAGCAACTGGCCGAGGGCCGATAAGAATGGTGAAGATACTCATTGCATTTTGAGGAGTTGTAAACTCTGATGATATTCACATTACTGTCCTTGCATCGATTAACGGGTTACAACTGTTTCGTGTCCAATTGTGGCAGGACTCATTTGAATTCACCACGTTCTTCAATTGATTGAAACTCCATGATCAAGTCAAAGGCAACGACCCACATTTCTTTTGGCTGGTTGAGCGATCGATTCTCACTTCTGCCAGACCTTATGATTTGGCATTAATATGCATGAAATGGGTGAAATTTTTCCTTTTTTAAAAAAAAAAAATTATGTTGATGAATGGTATGAATGAGTATTTTTTTCCCAAAAATATTGATGCATGAGATGAATGAAAATTTCATTTTATGAAGTTAACGAAATAATTTTTTGGCAAAAAAAAAAAATTCAATGCTAGAGATGCATGAAAAATGGTTTTCTTATTTTTCCTTAGAAAGAAAGAAAAAAAACTTATGACCCAAAAAAAAAAGTTATTTATGCATGAGCCTTTTTATTATTTATAAAATGCATGAGTTGCAAAAAGAATTTTTTTTTCAAGAAAATGAGAGGGATAAACCTTCTCTCTCTCTCTCTCTCTCTCTTTACAAAAAAAAATATATAGGTCGAGTTTTTTAAAAAAACAATAATAGAGAAAATGAATATAAAAACATGTAAGAGAGGAGTAAAGAAGAAATGCCTCCATTGTGTCCTAGAATGGTAGAGCCTAAGGGTAGTTATAACTAAGATCATACCCTAAACTTGGTAGTCACTAAGCTATTCTATCAGTGCAACGTTAGGGTGGATCTAGACATCTAAAGGTCATGGTCGCCAGATTGCCCTGTCTCGAAAGGCAAGGACTTGGCCCATGATCCTAGCCACAAGTAGGGATAAACCCTCCAGGATGACTAGATCATGATACCAATAACAATCTGAGTGGTTAATCAACAAATACCAAGGAGGCACTAGGCCTTCAATGACAATGCTGAGGCACTGCCTAATCCTTAAGCTTCCACAAGCTCGGGTATAGAGCTAAAAGTGTGTGAAATGAGTGTAAGTGATATGCGTGTTAGAGGCATACAAACCTGTTCAATTCTAAAATAAAATTACACAGAACAAGCAATCAGCAAGCATATCATTCTTTTATTCTAAGTTGCAACAAGCACAAAATAATTACTAAAGCATATATACAGACAAAGTATAAAAAAGAAAAATGAGTAACAAAATATAAACAAAGATAAATTATCAAGAGATAATAAAATATTTACAAAAAAGGGGGTAAAATAATACTTACCAAAATGCGCAACTAATCATGTCAGGCCTGACTCTTTAATGTCCCCAGTGGAGTCGCTAGCTGTCGCGTCCGTCTCGTCCAGGAGCCGCGAGAAAAGAGGTGTTGCCACCTAAATTTATTAAATAGGAAAACCTTGGGAAAACCTTTTTTATTTGGAAAACTGGTCATTATAAAATGAGATCGAGCTCGGGAGTCGGTTATGAGTAGAGAAGTGTTAGCACCTTACATCGCCCATTCTATGAATGTTACCTTAAATTAATTGCACAAATTTTTAAATTATTTATTTTTACCCGAAAAAATATTTACAAAAGATTGTGAATTAATATTACCCAAGTTTGTTTTTTAAAGCAAAAAATTTATTTTGTAACAATTTTTATGATTTTATATTTTAGAAAAAAATTATATTAATAAATACTAAATGAGGTTGAACATGGCATATAAGTCCACAGAGCAACCTCAAACCTAAGGGATTGAGCATGAAACTTTTCATAGAGCAACCCCAAAATATAATATATTCAAATTAGTTAATTATTTACAAAATACAATTATCAATTAAAAAAATATGTTGTTTCATGATTCTGTGTTTTTTATTTATTTTCCTATTCGATTAAAGGTTGAAAAGTTCTAAGCAAGGTTAAACGAGGTACAAGAGTTCATAGGGCAACCTTGTTCTAAGGGATTGAACATGCTACTCAAGTCCACATGGCATCCCTAAATAACACAATTTTTTTATTTTAATTATCTACACTAACAAATTAAAAAGAACACAAAAATAAATGAAAAAATAATTTTGGCTTGACGGGACGATTAATCCCGCTCCTACGTATTCCCTGCAGCGATCGAAAACTCAAAGCAATGTAGTTCTTGTAGAAAATATTTTATTTGTTGGTTTATTTTAATTTTTATAAAAAGGTTTTTATTTATTTAAAAAGGGTATTTTTATATATTTTCGTTTTATATTTGTTTTATATTGAAAACTCCTAAGCGAGATAGAACATGGCAGATACGTCCACATGGAACATGGAATGGACAAGTCTAGGCCCAAAAGACATCACATTTTTATCTTTTCTTAAGCTTGCTGATTTATTTTTTTTCCTTCTATTTTTTGGTTTATGAAAAAGGAAAAAAAAATACATAAATTAAAAACGAAAAATAAAAATAAAATTGAAAAATAAAATTAAAAATAAAAATTAATAAATAGGAGAGTCTGAACAAAACAATTGGCATTAGGGATGACAATGGGTAGGGTTTGGGTAGGGTACTACAGTACCCATTTCCATATCCATGTTTGAAAAAATTACTCGTATCCAGACCCAAACCGGCATGAATAGTAACTTTAGTACCCTTACTCGTACTCTCTGGATACCTAAGCACCCACACCCATTACCCGCACTTTAACTAAGAAAAAGCAATAAAGAAAAATAAAGAATATTATAACTCAATTAAAAATCATCCAAAGATCTTTCAAATCTATTCATGAAATATTACAAACCAAAGTATTAAACTAAATAAAAGCATGTAAAATATAAAAAACGAGTAAATATCATAATAAACATCCAAAACAATAAATTCATGAACTTGTAAGTCCAGAAAGGGAAAAACATTAATGAGCCCAAGATTTAGAACCTTTATATTAATTTTATTCTTAAAAATTGATATTATAATTATATATACTAATATAAATAAATAAATATATAAATATATATGTGGGTGCGGGGCAGGGCGGGGCGAGGTGGGTACTAGAGTACCCGTACCCGCACCCATACCCTCTATTGATTGCGGGTAATTACCCATAGGGTAGAGTCCAAATTGCCATCCCTAATTGGCATGTCTATTTATGAATTCTGATGATGATGTTTATGCCATGAATGAATGCTTGGTTCGATGATGCTGTTTATGCCATTGATGAATTTTGGTTTTGATAATGATGCTGAGACAAACGTTAATGTTAATAAGACTCTAATGAAATAATATGGCTTATTAATAATATATATGTAATTAAAGGACTAAGTCTCTAATTGTTCATAAGACATGAATTATAGTAATGAGAGGCAATGTTATTGCTCAATGGTATAGTCAAGACTCTATGATTGATCCATGAGTGTTTTAGAGACATTAATAATGAAACTGAAATTAAAGGATTAATTCCCAATAAATATAAGAAATGAAGATTAATTAAAAGTAACGAGATTAGTGCTTGATGGTGTAGTTAAAAGCCAATAGGATTAATCCATGAATGCCCTAGGAAGTTTGACAAGGGTTTCCAACCCTTTCTGCCTAGGTCACTGTGGCCATGCTCCAGTGAGCACGACCGTACTCAATAGACAGCACGACCATGCTGAACTTAAAGTCCAGTTCGCCCGTGCTCCCCCAAGCATAATAGATGTGAATTAAGAACAAAAGGGATGAAATAAGACACCAATCGAAGTAAAGACTAGCTAGATAATTTAATGAAGACTTAATAAGATAATTATGAAAGCTAGGTTGGTTAAGTCAGTATCGATGTGTTACTGCACGTTGTTATGCTTTGGTGCTTATTAGCCAAAGTAGCCTTGATGCTTATTGGTTAAGGTGTTGACGATGTTGAACCTTGGTGCTTATTGGCCAATGGGGCTTTGATGCTTATTGGTCAAGGTGTTGATGGTAATAAAACTTTGGTGCTTATTGGCCAAAGCGGAGGTGGTGGTTACGTTTGTTGCTTGTTGTTGTTGCTCATTCATTCACGCATTGGAGATGTTAGTGAGGGAAGCTCAGCATAGGGGAGGTCGTACAAGAGTAAGGCGATCTGGCCATCCGTGGTGATTCATACGAGAGTTAGGTGAATCATGCCTCCCCTGGTGGTGCATCCTAGAGTACGGTGTATCGACTATCCAAGGGGTTCATCCATGGTTTGGTGAACTGCCAACGTTCATGCTTATTGGTCAATGTGGATATGTAACTCCGACATTGTCTTCCTGAGGTAGTTTGGATCCACATGCATAACGAAGTAATGGAGTATTACTGCACCGCATAACATACATTATTGAGATAACGTAAATAATATGAATATGTTATGTATGTTGTTATGTTATAACATGCTTGATTGTGATGCATGCTCATCTTGCTAACTGCTTCCTTTGCCGTTGTGTTTTATACATGTTTCTTACTCCCCGTTTTCCTGTTGTTTGCTTTGCATGTACCGTTTTGTTATGCAGAGGACGGTGAGCAGCCTGTTGAGGAGTGACTCTGGGGAGCTGCTACTCGTAGTTTAGGATTTCTTAGTTTCTGTTGTTATCCGATGTATTTCCAGATTTTGGTTATACCAACGAACCAGACATACAAATCAATGTCAACACCAACCATGCCCCTACGCCTCAGCTTGAGGTGGTGTTAGAGAATTAAGTGCACGTGTAACTCATAACAGACTTTGTTACTATTAGTTGAGTAGTTACCATTTCTATTATGCCAACTTTGAGGCAGTTAGTAGGATCTTGTTGTCTTTCCTCTTGTATATAAGTTGGCTATGTATTTTCACTCATTCAGCAAAGTTCTTCTCCAAATTCTCTCTCTTTTCTTTTAGAGAGAGAGAGAGTATCGGCTCCATCTCTGAGGAGAACCTTCGAGATTCCAAGCCCGCTTTGCATGGCCATGGCCAGAGGGGGGGGGGGGGGGGGGACGTGGTGGCTTTGCTAATTGTGGTTGTAGTAAGAGAGAGGGAGGTGGCGATGGCGTTCGGTGAGAGGTTATGGTGGGAAAGGTTTAATTTTGTGAGAGAAGAGAGGGCTGAGAGGGTTTTGAGTGAAATAAATTAAAAAGACAAATAATGTTGAACTTGCTTCTTATAATAGCATCAGCATGGTCCATGCAAAACTATCAATTTTATAAAAAAAATTATTTCCAATCTAGCAATGGTTTATTGTCTACTTTAGACTGTGAAATTAACGTGTGCACCTTAGTCGATGCTAATTGTCACAGCTATTATGCCATTTTTTTGTAATGCCGTCACTAAAATATAATGATGGGAATAGACATTTGTAGGTATATGACCCATAATTATGCATCTATCACTAATCTATCAATAAATGGTATAGTGACAAAATCACACATATATAGGTATATTTAATCTATAGCCACAATTTTTGGATATACCACTAAAAAAATATAGTAATGGATCGAGGGATTCAATGTGTAACTTTATGGCGCTTATACGTACCCATGAATCCAAATTTGTCACTAATACAAATAGTTAAATTTCTTATCTCTATATGATGCCTATAACCCACGATTTATCATATATCTATAGGTATATAATATTTATACCTATGATTTTGACGAGTATCAGTGTCTGTAGGTATATGACAAAATTTTTAGTGTCTCAACCTTTTAATATCTCTGGTCAAGTTTGCAGCACGGTACAAGACAATTGTAAATAAATTATGTATACTCTTGTAGCCTGCTGTCTAGGGTGTAGTAGTACTACACCGATGTAGCAGGAATTGTAGTCGTCTGATTTAATATTAATTTAATGGATAGTGTATATTTTTAGGTTATTTTTTGAAGAGCAATGACCGGTTACCATTTGAGGGAGTCTTTTATTGGATTTGCTGTATAGTCCCGGAGCACATATCTCCTTCTTCACCGTAGACCCTTAACCCTAACTCGGTGTTTTGATGTCGGTGACGACATAACAATCCCTTTGAATGTAACATTTGCTTTGACTTAGCACTAGACCCTTCCTGCTCCAGCAACAATAATAACATGGGTTTGGATTCACTGGTGGATTGGGAGGGTTTGCACCCATGGCAACCACAAGATTTGGGAATTTCACATTCTCTATAGTATTTTGTGGTTTTATTCAATCCTCATTTAACTTTTAGTTGAATGGGTTTCATAATGGGACCATGTATGGTGGAGCAGCTGGTTGAGTTGCAAAATGTACAATACAACTAATTAAGAAACATCCAACACACACATAATTGAGTAAAGGTTTTGGACACACAATTTGGACACCTTGTATAGACATCATAGAGCTTATGAGTGTCTTGGGAGTGATGAAATACATGATAAGAGAGAAGAAAATGATAAATTAGAGGGGATCATGAGTACTTTTATACGGTATTGGACACCATTTTTGTGTCCAAATGTCATTAATCCACATAATTTCAATGTTAAAAATCCTTTTAGTGTGAAAGGTAAAATAATGGGACCTAATCTAGAAAAAGCCACATGGTAACATAGCAATAAGTACAAACAAAGTGACATCTCTTTTCTTTTGTAAGCAAGGAATATTATTAAGTGGTTTTTTTTATAAGCCAAAAAGTATATTAATGAATGGGTACAAGGGGTACCCCAACCTATATACAAGAATAAGAACCACGACAAGAGGAAGGACCTATGTACATGAAATGTTGGACAACTAGATATGCCAGCATTGCTGTTACACAGGCCTAGCCTAAACCACCACACATAACATAAGAACAAGTAGTTAAAGGGGTACCCCAACCCATAAACAATATGGCAAACTGTCATCTAACAAATAAGGATATCGCAAAAGCCTTTACTTACTATTGATAAAGTGAAAATCAATAAATCAACAATTCTCAGAGATAAACAACCAAATAAATAAGAAGAGAAAATGAAATTTTAACCATACATATATATATATAAGAGAAGCTCATAAAGTCACATGTTAGAAGCAACATATTAAAACGTCATCCACATGAGACCAAAAAATAACTATCCGTTCTGTTTGGTAAGGCCTAGTTTTGTCTTGATATCTTTTAATTAATAAAGATACAAAAATGTTATAAAAATACAAAAAATAAAAAAAATAAAAAAAAGTTAATTGTTAACCAACTGTTTAAACTTATATTTGATATGATAAGCGAGCCTAAAAACATAAAATAAACACTTAAAGCAACTAATATTTATGTTAGAATCTTTAAGATTCGATTTTACAGAAAATATTAAAGAACTTGCCATTTATGATTTACCTCTTCTAACAACTGTGTTAGTATTAACTGTACCAATAACTTTTCTATTTTTTCCCTTCATACAAGCTTTACTTTCTTTCTGATTCTACGAAAGAACCCAGTATAAAAAATTCATCTTTAAAATCCAATGCCAAAATAAAATATAATTTTTTTTTCAGGGTATCCTCTATACACAACTGCGGAGACTAATCACTCGAGTCGGGTAGAACCATAAGGGCGGCAAAGCTCTCCCGTAAGAATTTTAACATTGCTGCATTCACAGAATTTAGATTCAAACTCAAGACCAATGATTAAGTTGGAAGAGACCCGTGTCATCTCATCCAACCATTTTTAATTAGGTAAATTAAAATATTAACTATTCTCTATATCTGTGCTCTTTTAAATGATCTTAAAGCACCATACAAAATAAAAATTAGACTGCCATACACATTCATGTGCCTTGCTTTAAAAACATTGGGCTACCTCTCTCTCTCTCTCTCTCTCTCTCTATATATATATATATATATATATATATATTGGGGGAAGGCTAACTTGAGTTTACCAAAGATCTATTTTATTTTCTTGCAATTTCCTTATGATTGGATGAAATTTGTTCTTGCTTACTCATCATTGTCTGCGATTGCTTTTCTGTTGCTATTGTAAGTATAGATCTCAATATCTAGTAAGTCAACGGCAAGTTAGTTAAGAAGTTTAGAGAGAGAGAGATGTAAGGAAGAGTGGTGTATATATAAGAATAATACTTTAAGGTTTTATTTAAACTAACAATTTATATAACTAAATTATTTCATCTTTGAAGGAACTATGGAAGGCTATGGTTCTGGTTCTAGTGATATACCTGCACCAAACCCCTTCGTCGATGCACCCCAGGATCCTAGAGTGAGAAGGTAGGTTGAGTTTAGTAGTTCTTAATGTCACCACATTATATTTATAAATTGTTGTCATCTTGGAATGAAACATGATTTTTTAGTATTATTATCCACACAATATGTTAATGAGAAATTTTTAAAATCCAAAGAATATAGAGAATCATCAGTATAAGATAGCATACAAACAAAATATGCATTTGTTTTTAAAGTTCAAGATATATTTAAAAGCATAATTAAATGTATCAACACATGCACATTACACAAGATAGTATGGTAAGATTTTTGGTGTCAATACTAGAAATTCATGGATTACTTGCGGATTATTTTCGCAGGAATTTCATGCGAATTTTGCTGTAATTTTTTCAGAAATAAGGTTTTTTCCTATAGATTTAAATTAGTAGGAAATTTTGACATTTTCTGCGGATTTAAATTTTTTGCAAGAAAATCTACAGGAAATTTCATACGGATTGTAAAATTCGCAGGAAAAGATTATCCACGAAGGCATTACCTATGGATAGAAATTCGTAGGAAAATCCGCATGAAACCTGTTTCCTGTTAATTTTTTAGCAAAGTCCGCAGGAAGATCCGCAGGTAATCAGGAGATTTCTAGTAGTTAGTGAAGACCGATATTCAGTAAAATATCTATTTGAAACATAACTTTTTATTGAACCTATTAAAAAGAATTTAAAAACTATAAAATTATAAAAGAGTGAGAAAATAAATGATGTACTCATTGAATTTTGATTATATTAGAGAGGACATGTATAATTTTTTATGATTAAAAGTATTTAGTTCGATCTAATTTTTTTTAAGTGAAATTAACTTTAAACTATTTTTCAATTTTGGCTTCCAGACGTGCCACAAATAGGCCATATTCAGAGAAGCATCGTCAAAAGAAGAAAGATAGTGTACTGAATCTTTAAGCTCAAGAGAAGTTGCTTACTGTAATTCCATGATTTTTGTTCATCCTAGTGTTAATTGTGCTTTGCAACAATAAGAATTTAACTATGTTATTGTGCAAGACAAAATATCTAGGAACTCTCCATGACTTGAATATTACATGGGAGCTCAAACATACCTAGCAAGCAAAGAAAATTCTTTAGTGGAAAACATATTTTGGAGTTTTTTCATGCTTAGATGCTGCACAAGGTTTTTTATTCTCCCTCTCTTTATCTTTCTTCTCTAATACACTAAAGTTGTCTTGATGCGGTAGTATTATCTTTACGGTGGTTCTCTTGTTGAGCTACTTTTGTAATTGAGTTTGAGTACTCCCAGCACTCTAAATTAATATACGTTTCATTAATCCAAAAAAAAAAAAAAATTGCCCTTCTGATTTTTATCTTCCTTATTACCAATTTAATGATATTTATGTTTTGTGATTTGGGACCAAACAATCTTCAGCTGACACTACAAGAAATTTAACTTTTAGTGACGGGAGAAATCAGTCACTAGATGTTAAAAATCCATAGGTAAATGTCAATATAAGATAAGGTGTCATTTCTAGGGGTACAAATAGCTACGTTTATTTGTGTGTTACTATAACATTTACCTACGGATGACACTATAAGCTATACCTACAATTTTCAGTGGCATAGGTAAAAGTCATTAACCTTTAGCTACACTCTCCAACCGTAGGTAAAAGACAAATATCGGTAAAAAAAAAAAAAAAAAATTCCACCTACGATCACTTTTCATTAGTGGTTGCTGAATGAAATATTTTATTATTATTAAATTAAATTTTATAATTTTATTTTATATTAATTGGATACATGATACATAAAAACATGATCATACTAAAATCGTCATAACTATGGGTTTGAATCGCACATATGAATTAATAAGCATTTTATGGGTTTGAATAAGAAGTTTGTACGTGTAAGTTTGTTGCAAAGATTATGAAGAATCTAAATGAAATAATGCATGCTTATCAATCTATCAAGTGCTTTATATAGAGTCATTGACGAAAGCTAGTATCTCTACCATTATTTTCAATAGCATATAAATTTCGATGACTTTGATTTGTTACATTTGGCCAGCTGAGATGGGAAGAATGGTACTAAACAATAGTTTAATACAATAAAAAAATCTTCTCCCCTCATGAGAATTAACGAAGAAATAGTCAAATATATCATTCGCCACACTCCACTATGGTTTTAAATTTTAGTTCACAATGGCAATTTTAATCATAAATTACAATTTTAAAAGTTTCCATAGTCATATCATGACTATAATTATGATTATGGGCATTTTTCTCGCGATAAATATAATGTTATTGTAACCATAATTTAATATTTAATTCTCCACTATCACCGAATACAGTGACACAGGACGGCCTTACATAAAACCTTAACTTTAGATGGGACTGGGTTTGGGTACCTCTTGTACTCATATTAATAGAATTTTTTGATTATCAAAAAAAAAAAAAAAAAAAAGATGGACATCACGATTTAATTACCACATTGAACTTATTTACTTTACATGAGACTTATAACATTGTCACCCAATTTAAAAACCAATATTCATGATAGGTTTATGCTATCAACATTGATTTGGTGGATATTCTCTTTTGGTGGATTTACTCGCTCATTAGTATTAGGTACAATGCCCCAATGTAGCTTAATCCAAATTAAAAGTAGTGCTTTCAATAGTACAACTCTGAATTAAAACCCTAAAATGTAAGTAGTAAGGAAACTAATATTCATTTCTTGCTTAGTTATATTTTTCCTCTTATTCTTGTACAAATCCCCGAATCCATACGTCCTTTCTGCTTAACCAAAGAATTATAAAATTTGGTAGGATTTGATCTTCTGTGCCATGTTACTCCATATAACACACACGAACTCATCATTAACCTAAATTTCCAACAACATGAAGATAACAATTAATGATATGTATATATAAGTGTTAGGAAACTGGTTTTAAGGACCAGGACCTTCAGAAGGAAATTAGCTGAAACCAATTCTTACATATAGGAGGGCTGGCTAACAAACTCCGGGAACCTAGGAAGGGAAAGGGAATCCAAATAACAGAAATGTAAATAACAACCAACAAATAACAGAAAAGCAAATCATAGCAAACCCACCCACTGTCCTCTTACATCTTTCCCTCATTCTGAACGTAATCCTCCAGGTATTTGGGTCGGTGAGTCACACTCTCTTGGGCCTCTGCATAATGGGATGTTCTATAATGGGCTTCAAAATCTTTTCTACACGTGATCAGACTGCTAATCTTTTCACTAAAGCTTTGGTTCTTCGTTTGTTTCATGCTCTACATTCCAAGATGAGCCTTAAATATATCTATACCTCTACTTCGAGGGTGTCTTACTTGATGTTACTTCATCTCAATAAAAAGTAACACCAACAACAATAACATCTAGGAGTTACATATGGCACCCTAACTCTAGTTCATTATTTAGTTAGTTAGTTCAATTATTAGTTAGTTCTATTACATTCTGTTATGCTAATAGTTAGTTCACTTGTTAGTTAGCTAGTTTTATAGGCAACCTATTATTATTTAGATACAGCAAATCTATTTTGTACCATATATACGGAACTCATTGTACAAAGAAATTATTAATGACAATTCCAGAATTCATTTTCTGCAACCTTATTATAATATCTGACAAAGGGTTACATCTTTTATAGACTGATATCATCGATGTTTGTAGTTTCAAAAGATAAAATGATAATTTTGTAAAATCAAATACTAATATGATCAATACCTACAATTTTAAGAACAAAAATAATAATTTACTCATCTGCTACCACCTACTAATTTCAACATTTTTCTTAACATGTAAAAATTGGTATTAGTATATGATGGTGCAAAAAAAATGATGGGGAATTCTACTCTTGAATACGGCTAGAAAATAAAAAAATTTCAGCTAAGGAAGCAGTCCAGGACATCATCTGGAATTACAAGTCTCCAGTCCTCCTATTAAGATGTCGAGGATGGATAAAACTCCATTAAAATGAGAAAAAGTGTAAAGTAAGAAAATAATGGTGTATTAATTAATGTGCACTTAGATATCAACCCACTTTCGCTAATTAATGGTGGATTCACGCTTATTTATTTTTAACTTTACTCTTATACTCACTTTAAAGGAGCCTAAGCATCGGAACCACACATATTTTAATCGGTTACAACATTGCAAAAAACGCTATCAATTGGCCAAAAAAAACAAAAACTTGAATAAAAGAGAAAGATAATATCAAAAGAAGGAGAACATGTGAGAGATAAGGGGACATGGGAATGGGGAGGGAGGGAAAATGTAATAACAGGAAAGGAGAAGGAGGAAAATGACTTTGTCGACTCCACCGCCTTCCTCAACATCACTGACGACCTCGTTGTCATTGTTTCCAAATGGAGCCTCCTTGCCCCCGATAGGTCCGTCTCTTCATGCCTCACACACGCCAATGACATGCTTCAATATGCCATGTTACATCTCAAGTACGTTTAATCCTTCGTGGAGTGTGACAGTGAGTTGTTCCACCTGATTTGTCTGTACAACGAGTCAATTTAGAACTTGTCATTTCACTCGGAGGAAGAAGTTGAAGAAGATGAAAAACAAGAATAAGGGTTAATGTCATGCTAAGGGTTAATACCATCATGGATGAAATTATAGAAAAATAAACATAAGTTAATAAAGTTAAATGTGCTAACATTAACAACCATGTTAAGGGTTTAATTCCATCATTAATGAATTAATTAATGATGCCAACATCCTTTATTTTCTGACTTTCCCTCTTTTCAAAAGGAAGACTTTATTAAAGCAAATTTTGCATCGAAAGTGACTTATTGAAATTCAAATCGAACATACACGAGTCCATGAAATCCAACAAATGTTACAGGACCCAGAATCAGATTTCCAATAGATTGGTTTGTTATCTTAGAGAGCGAGTGAAAATTCAAAATTCAAAAGAGAGAGAGAGAGAGAGGAAAGTTCAATATAACATAGAACAGTCTGGAGTATTTTGCGGCATCTATTGGTCCCTTCATGCGGACTCTATTTTTGGTATTGTTCTTCCAGCTTAGCTGTAACATAAGGTTGTTTGTGGCGAGGGGTGAGGTAGATACGAGAGAAGGTCTTTTTGTGGCTGCCGATGGATGAGGATGTGGTAGGGATGGAGGAGGTAGATAGGGAGAAGTGGGAGGTTTCTGTTTCATAAGGTTTAAGTGTTTAATCATGAGTTATTTTTTTCCAGTCAATTAGATTTCCAAGTAAGAATTTGAGCCATCTATTTTTAAAATGAATAAATCATTGGCTTACAATTGGTTTGGAGGATCCATACTCCACAAATTTTTGGAGGATGTGACATCAGGGGCTGACGAGGGCGAAGAGTGGTCGTCGGTACAAAAAGGAAGCACAGTCCAGGAGCAGCTTCTAGGCGGAGGGGCATATGAATGAACTGATTACACACTGGAATAAGCGGGATCCTGAGACTGTATAGGTATGGACTATCCAGTTGTTGATGACTTATAAGAATTGATTGGTATTACCTATATCAACAAGATGCATATTCTTTTCGGAAGAGCATCACTTAAGAATTCTAAAGTTAAACCTGCTTGACTTGGAGCAATTCTGGAATGAGTGACCTCCTAAGAATTTCTCTAAGTGTGCTTGACTTAGAGCAATTCCCAGGAAGCATGTAAGTAAGAACAAAACTTGCTAAAAAAACTCGTGTTAGTTTGTAGGGATAGTCGTCAATATGTAAAGCAGCCTGAGATATTACGGAGGATGTTAGCCAGCTCCTTTTTATCATTTTTTTTTTACTTTTTCAATTTTAGTTCAGATTTAATTGATATGCATTGTCAGGTAAGGGGAAAATAGGTTAGGCCACTCCTCAGTGGCCTATGACTTGACTTGTTTAAAGCCTAACCTTACCCGATTTATTTAATAAAGAGGTCAAGTCTAGGTTTTTCAAAGTCTTTTTAGTTATACATGATAGACTTAAGTTGTCATGACCCGAATTTAGTAACATTCATATAGTAAACATAACTCAAAAGGACATCTCGTCCATTCCTGGAGTACTTGTGGAATACCTTGCTCTTCATTTAATTCTCATATCTCAAGTCCCTCACAAGGGATCCATATGTTTCTCAAGTGTATATATTACATATCATACTAACATCGAGTCTTTGAGTATCCTAGGAGGTGGGTTCTCTAAGGACCTCCTGCCCCGATGGTTTTAATTTTGTATCCCGGAGATACCGCTCCCTCCGGCCAACATCAACATCCCTCCTCAACGCCCGGGGTATCTAACGGGGTCCCCTCATCCCCGGTGCTGATATTTATATACCGAAGCCTTCCGCTCCCCGGTCGGCCTACCCAAAGATTCACATCTAATACTTGGCAATCCGTTCCACTAAGTACTTCTCTTAAGTTTCAATCACATGTATCAATCATCATCGCATCAACAAACATACACAATCAAACTCACAGAAAACATTTCATCATAAGTTACCTCATTATCATGTTAACATAACCAAGATCTAAACCACATAGAATATCATATTGTCTAATATCATATTCATAATTCAATAAACACATATCCAACTTGAACATTCCAATCAAGTCATCACAAACATCAATTAATACTTAGGTTTAAATAAGTTTTTGGTCCCTTCAAAGTTCATCAATTTTTGTTTTAGTCCCTGCAAAAAAAATTCTTAGGATTTCGTCCCTATAATCTCTAAAATTTTGTAAATAGTCCCTATCGTTATCTTTTTCCGTTATCTAATATAAAGGGGTACCGATGTAATTTCATTTTGCTATCCGACTTGCTATAAATTTGGCCTGAAAATAGAAACAAAATCAAACATTCGGGACCACAGGATTAAAATTGTTAAATTCTTTGATTTTGTTTGATATCCAGTATTAATAAGGGGTACCGAGTTAATTTCTTGTTCCTGTCCGACTTGTGCCAAAATTTGGCTAGAAAGTAAAAAAAAAAAAAAACAAACAAACAAACAAATCCCACATTAAGCTCACATGGTTAAAATTGATAATTTTTTCATCTGGTATGATTTCTAGTACTCAGGGGTAACGGTAGGGACTATTTAAATTTTTTTGAAATTATAGGGACGAAATCCTAAGAATTTTTTTTACAGGGACTAAAACCAAAATTAGTGAACTTTGCAGGAACCAAACACTTATTTAAACCTAATACTTAATATATTTCCTTAAAGTAAAAGATTCATATTTATCATTCATTAATAATACAATAAACTCATTCTAAGTCCAAATATAGCAATATCCAAAATTAATTCCAATATCATGGAAACAAATCACTAAAAATATAGTCTAGAGTCCAACTATTACCAAGTCTAGCTGCGAAACGATGTTATCAGTAAATCCTAAACCAACATCAAACAAAAATTGGGAATACGATAGATGTCTATAAATTCTAAAAATTTAACCATAACAAGACATACATGACTACTTTCAAATGAAACTAGTTTCACATAAAATGAGGTCTATTTTTTTTCGATCTACTTCGAGGAGTATCCCACCGCCAACCTGAGACGGGGACTAATCTCCCGCGGGAATTTGTTTGGCACCTCGATAGGTGGCATTCCTCCCAGCTGAGGTTTTTTTTCCATACCCAAGGCTCGAACCCGAGACCTTCGTTAAGGGGCGAGAGACCTTTAACCACTCATGCCAACCTCAGTCGGTACATAAAAGGAGGTCTATAACTCCATATGTAAATTTTGAAGTAAAGATTGTATGAGTACATCCAAGATAAACAATACTCTATTTTCCAGGTTAAACTGTTTCCTTCTCAGGCCTCCTTATATCATGAAATTTTACCACAATATACATTGCTATTTTAGTTTTTATATATACAACAAGTTTCATCTCAATACAAGTTTTATAACTCAAGATATAATTTTCGGAATACGGGCTGTCAGGATAAATTCGGGCAGCAGTAGCCCTGTTTTCAAAAATTAACTGAGAACATCTCAGATTTTCAAAATTTATTAAATTTACACACAATGTACCTCTATGTATTAGCTTTCAAATGAAATCAATTTCATCTCAATCCGATATCTATAACTCTAGTTACAATATTTTTTATTACATATATGTCAGGATTCAGACCCAAAACCGAGATTCCCTTAAGAAAACATCAAACCTCAAGCTCTAACAATGGAGTTTTCTCACTCCCAATTTCTAGGGTTCAACCAAACAGGTATAACAACTCCCCAATAACATATAAATAAAAGAATAATCAACCTAAACATATTCCAAATGATTTTTATTAAAGGGTTTCACCCAAAACTACTCACAAACATCATTATTTCAACTATTACCAACCCATTTCATATCCTTCAAAAGAACCCGCGAAAATTACCTATAATTCACAAATCCCTCACCTTAAAGCAAGCATGAACTTGTTGTCTTGAAGCAAAACGAAAATGAGAAAGGATGAGCAAGAACACCAAGCTTCTAGCTCTCCAATGGCTTCTCCATGTCCAAGCTCTCTCTCACTTTCTCACTCTAAATTATCTCTCTAAGGTTTGTTTAAACAAGAAGATGAATGAAGGGAAAGTGGGTAACATCCTCTTATAACTTATCATTGGGCCTAAGGGTGAGTAAAGCCCATAAACTCATTAAAGCATAAATGTCATCATAAATTAAACTAATTTGACTACTAAAGGGTGAGTTAAATATGTACTAAGATATCTAGGTCCTAAAATCATAAATTAATTTCTAAAGATTGTCCAAAAGTATTTTTAAACTATATCGTAATTTATTATTTACAAACATATTCATAACTAAAAAATTAACATGTAGAACCTCATACAAAGAATAATTTTGAATTATTGATCATAATTTCAATTGAACTTATAGTTTTAAAACATTAAAAATTGTCGGGTATTACATAAGCTTATGAAAAAATCTTTTATGTCTGATAGACTGGCCTATCTATAAATACTTTTTTTAAGTAAAATATACAATATTATTTTTCAAAAATAATAGATAATAGGGTTTCTGATAAAATGCCTTTTAAGCCTTGCCGACTCTTTATAAATAATAATATTATTATAAATAATAATATTAAAAAAGCCACACTTTTATGAGAGCTATGCTTTTTAGAAGTGTTATGTTTTTCTCTCCGCTTTTGAGAGTTATGTTTTTCTCTTCATTTGTGAAAGTCTATCGTTGCTGGATGAAGAAGATGAAGGAATTGTTTCCCCTCTCCATTTCTCTCCATTTTTTATTGGCAGGTTCTGGTTCCCAGGCCTGCCAGAAGCCATAAGTATCCTTAGTTGGAACTGCCGAGACATGGGTAACTTGTGTGCAGTTTCTATCCACAAATACCTCGTTTGGTATTATTGGCCAGACATGTTTTGTCGTTTCTCTTTTTAATTTTGGTTTTTTTAAGTTTATGCAAATAAAGTTGTAGACAATTGGCAGTGCATTGAGCCTTTCTTGTAGGTAGCTTGAAGCATCGACTTTGATCACAATTTACGTGATAAGGGAGGATATTTCTTCAAAGCTAAATTTTATAGTTACTCTCTCAGACTCCAGATGCAAAAAGAGAAAGTCATAGGTCTTCTTCAAGAGGACCATGCTAATTATAGGGCTGTTATTTGAAATTGTAGGAGTCTTTTATCATCTTATGTTAACAACTATTTGGTAGAGTTTGATAGGAGGAAAGTCTATGTAGTTGCTCACTCTTTGTTAGGGGTGGCTACATATATTACTATTCTCCAAATTCGTGATGATGTTACCAGCTGTATTCTGTTCTCCATTTTTAATGAAATTGCTTAACTTTTCTTTTGTAAAAAAAAAAAAAGGCATATTTGAAAGTATGTTTGTTATACTATTTAAGGGCCTTACATGTTAGCCCAGTTAAAGGCCTTATTTATTAGCCTGTTGACCTACTTAGAGGTAGGCTTATTGACCTATTTAAATGTCTTAATGTGAAATAAACCTTTAAATAGACTTTCAGGTCAAGCAAAAAGGCTAGGACAAGTCATAAAAAATAGCCTATACCAACTAAGAAGTCAGAATTAGGTTATGTATTATTATTATTTTTTAAAATTCAAAACTTGGTCTATTTAATTCAACGCCTGCCTTATTTCCACCCATATTATTAGGGTAAAGATTGTTTATACTATCAAGCAATAAAAAAAAAAATCAAATCACTGAAATTGTTTTACTCTTATCATGACTACTTTAAATGTCACAAGTGACACATAAGATGATTTATGGTTGGTTGAGAGTGTAAAAGACATAACATTGATATTGTATTAAAATTTACTTATTCAATAAAACATTAATATAGGTTGGAAAATAGGGTTATTATATTGGATTCTATTTGTATGGATAGTCAGTGTAAAGATTTTTTATATTGCAATCAATCATAAACTGTCACATAAATTAAAGCATTTGATCCTTATCATAATTACATTATAAATCATACAAAGAATGATATAAAGAGACATGCAAAAACAAAATAAACACTTCAAAGCAAATAATATTTATGATAAAATCTTAAGATTCAATTTTACATAATTAAATATTTAATAGCCTGCCATTTAGGCATTAACCACTTCGGACATGTGTTACTATATAGTTTACCAATAACTTTTCTATTTCCGTCAACATACTAACTTTACTTTTTTTTTTTTTATAGGACTTTACTTTTTTTTTTTCTGGTGTTAAATAAAACTTTAAAGCAAACTTTACTTCTTCTTTTTTCTTTTCTAATTTTACGAAAGAAACCAATATAAAAATAATATGTACATTAAAAATTGGATTTTTCATAAATTAAAATATTAACTGCTCTAGATCCTCTTTTTGAAATGCTTTTAATGCACCACACAAAACAATAATTAGACTTCCATATACATTAATGTGCCTTGCTTTCAAAACATGGGGCTACCTCTATAAAACATGGGGCTACCTCTATGTATTGGGGGATTGCTACCTTGAGTTCACCAAAGATCTAGCTTATTTTCTAACTATCAATTTCCATATGATTAAGGTGAAATCTGTTCTTGCTTACTCATTGCCAGCCGTTGCTTTTGTCTTGCTATTGTAAGTATAGATCTCAAAATCTAGTAAGCCATTAGCAATTTCCATATGACTAATGTTTTACTTAAACTGACAAATTTTTAAAAAAAAATTAATTTATAAAGTTGTTTCAGCTTTGAAGGAACTATGAAAGGCTCTAGTTCTGGTTCTGGCTCTAGCTGGAAAGATAGACTACTTCCAATTCGATCTCGATCGAATAGTTCTGCCGCTGATCAAGAAATCCATACAAGTGCTAGTGATATACCTGCACCAAACTCCTCCATTGATGCACCTGATCCTAGAGAGAGAAGGTAGGTTGAGTTTAGTAGCTCTTAATGTCACCTTATTAAATTTTTTTTTTTTTACAAACTCATTAATTATATTTATAACTTGTTGTGATCTTGGAATTACAAAACATGATTTATTAGTGTTATTATCCACACAATATATTAATGAGAATTTTTCAAAATCTAAAGAATATAGAGAATCATCATAAGATACAAAATATGCATTTATTATGAAAGTTCATGGTATATTTAAAAGCTTACTTAAATGTATCAACACATGCACATTACACAAAATATCAAGATAGTATGGTAAGATTTTTGGTGTAGTGAATCACTATTTGAAAGCTAAAGAAGAGTGAGAATAATGAAGTACTGAATATTGATTATTTATATTAGAGGTACATGCATAAATTTTTTATGGATAAATGTATTTAATTTGATCTACATTTTTTTAAGAGAAATTAACTTTAGGTTATTTTTAAATTTTTTCTTCCAGACGTATTCAGAATAGGCAATATTCGGAGACATATCGTCAGAGGAAGCAAGATACAGTACTGAATCTTGAAGCTCGAGAGAAATTTCTTATGGTAATTCCACGATTTTGTTCATCCTTGTATTAATTGTGATTTGAAACATTAAGAAATTAACTCTGTTACCGCGCAGGATAAAATTTCTTGTGACTCTCCAAGACTTGAATATTTCAAAGGAGCCCAAACATACTATGAAGGTGAAGGAAGTTCAATAGTCGGAAACTTTTCTGGAGTTTCTTCAAGCATAGAGGCTGTACAAGGTTTTTCCCCCCTCCCTTTCTTTATCTTTCTTCTCAAATACACTATTTTTTTTTCCCTTAAATTTCCTTTTTTATTTTGCTCTTCCTTATCAATTTAATGATTTTTATATTTAATGATTTGGAACCAAACAATCTTCAGCTCAGGAATGGATGCTAACGTCTGAATTGGACCGATTGAAACTTCTTGATGAGAAGCAGAAGTCATGGAAGAAGAAATCCAAAGGCAAATGAAGGCCACATATGAATTAATAAGTATTTTATGGCTTTGAATAAGGAGCTTGTGTTAATATGTTGTAATGATTATGAATAATCTAAAATCATGATCATAATAAAATAACCATAATTAGCCTTATTAGTATATATGTTTCAAGTTAATAAAATAGTCTTCAAAATAATGAAATATTCTTACTAATTTTATTAAACTAAAAGCGTTCATACCCTTCTTGAAAAAATTTATAATCTTTTTTGGTACATATAAATTTGTAAATCTTAACATGAGTAACTTTTTATATGGAATCTTTTAAAAACTAATTACAAAAGAATTCATATACTTGAAATATTACCCTTGATCATCTACAAGTTTCTATACATGTGGATGAAATAATATAGTTAACAACGTAAAAGATCCTAGCTTATGTGCATACATTTACAATGGAAAAGAGGTCCATATATCTATCTCAAGCATAGCTTCATGATTACTCAAACTCTTAAGCCACTAATGAATATTCATCTTTTTATGGTTTCTCTGAACAACGAAAATTAAATATAATATATGGCATACCTACATCATAATAAAATAGTTGATTGCCTAACAGCAGGATCAGGATCATTCATCAACTGCAAAACCTAACAATTAAGTTTATCACATAACACAACTGAAGAATGCATTACATAATACATGACACATTGACTTCTTGTACAAAACATTGAACGGAAACATAAAAAGAATGCATTGAGTTAAAGAATGGCACATGCATAGTATGCGTCTTACCGCAACTCGCCACAAAAGGTTGGAGTAAGTCAAATTCCTTATTACAATATCAACATTATTGCATTATGCAGCCTGGCATTTTGGTGGCAAGCACGGAATAGCATATAGCGGAAAATCAAAATTTATCATGACCGACTGATCGGGTGCCGAACCCATCAAAATTAATTTAACCAAATTACAACCCTACTCGCAGTAAGGGTGTCAACCCGAATCATCTCTCAAAACCAACTCAAAAATTCAATCAAATAAAGTGAGGAAATTAGAAGGGTTTTTTTTTGCCGGGGGGGGGGGGGGGGGGGGGGGGGGGGGAGCTTAAGCATGAAAATTAAACAGATAGAGACTAACCAAAATCGAAAACAATTATGTAAAAACAACCAATCCAAGGGGTTCAACAATTATCGGGGTTTAATCAATCCTTAACCACAATGAACATCATGTTAATTCCACTCTTGGTTTTCAATTACAGCACAAAGCCCTACTATAACTCATGAATTTCCTACTAGAAAAGCTTCTAGAGCTAGTGTGATTAATCAATTTAAACGAATTAAGCATCCACTAAACCAAATTAACCATTAAACCCGAAATCCAACCAAGCTAGGCAATTCATCAAACACCTTAATTGCATAACCTATAATCTAATTTTCCCTCTTTAAAAATAAGTTAATGAAGCTACTAACACATACATTCAAGATTCCAACTCATTTAAGAAAACAAATAAAGAATCAAGAATGAAAGAATATGGAGAAAACTCTCCTAATTCGAGGCTGCCTGTATTGCTCTGTTTTCTGAGTATAAAACACCCTAAATGAACAAACTAAATAATCCCAAACATGTCCCTTTGGCCCAGCTTCAAGTGGCCACCAAAATATTGCTCCAATTGGACCTCAAATGAGTGAGGTGGGCCCAATATACTTCAGGATCCGAGACTAACTTTCCAAAGCAATTTACATCATCCAAACGAAATAATTTGGCTAAGTGATCTGCATGAAAGTTGTAGCTTAATGTGTCATATTCAAAATGGTGTTAGTCTCAGGTGCATATGACCTCAACAACTCAAGTTATGACCCAAACACTGCTCTCTGTCCAAACTCCCGCACCAGCACCTCTGGTCACACTTTCAGCCCAGATATGACCTTATCATCCAAATTGGATTTCGAGCTCTTCTTGAAAGTTGTAGATATTTCCCTTAGCTTTCCTAAAAAATTAAAATTTCAATTTCCAATGTCTACAGCCAAAGTTATGCTCTAAATACAGAAGCAATGTCAGCACGCCATTTATGCTGAAAAATGCAATTAGGTCCAATTTCGGCCCAAAGTCATGAAATGCACCCCAAGACCCATCAATTAAGCTCAAATGATGTTTAAAAACAGTAAGTATGAGGGTTAAATACAATGTCAAAACTATTTTCATCACTGACCACCAAAATTAGCGTTAATTTATTGCTACAATTACAAATTATAATAAAATGGAAATTAAAAATGAATCTTCTGAAACCCTATGATCCCTATCGTGCACATTAATCGATTACAATTTGGAAACAAGGTACAAAATCCATCACTACGAGAATAGTTTTAGAAATGCAATTCTACAATTTTTGCATATGGATTTCAATTAAAAGAAAAGAAATAAAGAAATAGCAGATTAATAGGTAGAAAAGAAAGTGAATGAAGTGGAATTAGAATGCTGTACCTGGAGCTCCCCGATTAAAATAGATAACTTACCATTTTTTATGATTACATTAATGACCGATGTAACCTAAATTTTAACACTGTGAAAGGAAATTGAACACTTTTTTTTTTATAAGCATTGCAATATTAAATTGAATACTTGGGTTATCCAGACCCATGTACAAAAGAACCAAAACCCATGTAAGGTAGTAGGTAATTGTTAAACCAAAAGAAAAATAACACCAGTGTGTTGAAAAACTAACTGAACTAACTAAAATTCTAAAACAACCAACAAACCCAATCTGAAGAAAATACTCCCCAACATACAATCAAAAAATTCATTCTACATCAGCCCAATACCTACGCTTAAATCAACCCCAATAATATCTCCAAGAATATAAGTATCCCAAAAATACATTATAAATTGCCTAAATAGACCCAACCCAAAGATTAAAAGAGCCACATTGAATGAGCCACCACAAAATCAGCTCCACATCTCATAAACCAGCTTGAGCAAACCATAAGTTTGAGACAACAAACCACAAAGAAGATAAGTAGAAGATAGTCAAACAGAATAGGAGCCACACCAGGAAATAGTAACCAGATAAACACCATCCAAGAGAAGCAAATCAGAAACTTGAGAAAACAAGCCACTAAGAAGATAAGTAGAAGGTAGCCAAACAAAACTGGAACCACACCAGGAGATAGTAACCAGATAAACACCTTCTAAGATAAATCAACCATGCGCAGATTTTGTAGATCCTTAGAAGTCCACCCTGACCAATCCACTTATGCTTCCCCAAAGGAGACGGAGATTGCCTATAAAAAATGAATCCCAAGATGATAATGACATGTCACATACAGAAGAAAACACCCATATAAAAATTTTCCTTTTTTATTTATTCCTTTTTTTGTTTCTTTTCTTTTTCTATTTTTCCATCTTCTCTCTTTTTTTTCCTGTTCCATTCTTGGAATTTTCCTTTTTTTGTGTTTTTTTTTTTTGTTTCTTTTTTTAGAAGTAATTGGGATACTCGAACCATATTACACTAAAAAACATATACTAGAGGGACAAAAGATAAAAGTTCAACCCATCAGCTGAACATGCTCCTGCTGGGTTGAAATAATAACTAAAATCCCAAAATAAACCAACCAAGTTAGCTTACCACCAGTACCGATAGACCTGCTAGCAAGAATTCCAAAATCAAAGAACCACAACAAAACACAAGGATTTTCCTGAACAACAAAGCACATGATCCAAAAAGAGAGAAACCAATTTCCAAAGAGTTCCATCGATCACGAATCCTTAGCTGCACTGCAAAACTTGTTTCCAATTTGAATGTATCAAGGTTTCAAAGAAACAGTAGGCCCTCTGAGAGCCTTCCATAAACAAGCCCAACAAGAAGCACACATATGAAAAAACCAAAAAAAGAGGGGCATTTGACAAATTCCCCAATGAACCATACAAATCAATGTCAACACCAGCCATGCCCCTACGCCTCAGCTTGAGGAGTGTTAGAGAATTAAGTGCATGTGTAACTCATAACAGACTTTATTATTGTTAGTTTAGTATTTTCCATTTCTGTTATGCCATCTTTAAGGCAATTAGTAGGAGCTTAATTGTTGTCTTTCCTCTTGTATATAAGACCTTTGGCTATGTATTTTCACTCATTCAACAAAGTTCTTCTCCAAATTCTCTTTCTTTTCTTTTAGAGAGAGAGAGAGTATCGACTCCATCTATGAGGAGAACCTTGGAGATTCCAAGCCCGCTTTGCATGGCCATGGAGAGAGAGAAGAGAGAGAGGGGGGGAGAGAGAGACGGACGTTGTGGCTTTGCTAATGTGATTGTGGTAAGAGAGAAGGAGGTGGCGATGGCGTCTGGTGAGAGGCTGTGGTGGGAAAAGAAGGTTTAATTTTGCTAGGAAAGAAATGGCTGAGAGGGTTTTTGAGTGAAATAAATTAAAAAGACAAATAATGTTGAACTTGCATCTTATAATAACATCAGCATGGTCCATGCAAAACTAACAATTTTATAAAAAAAAAAATTTTATTTTCAATCTAGCGACGGTTTAACATTCATATGGTCTACTTTAGATTGTGAAATTATTGTATGTAACTTAGTCGATGCTAATTGTCACAGCTATTATGCCATTTTTTTTTTGTAGTGTTGTCACTAAAGTATAATGATGGGAATAGACATTTGTAGGAATATATGACCCATAATTATGAATCTATCACTAAATGCTATAGTGACAAAATCACACATATATAGGTATACCCACAATTTTTGGATATATCACTAAAACATATAGTAATGGATCGAGGGATTCGATGTGTAACTTTATGATGCTTATACCCATGAATCCAAATTCGTCACTAATACAAATAGTTGCAATTTCTCAAAGTGTCAATTTTTTTCCTTTTGGTAAGCAAGGAATGCTATTAAGTGGTTAAGGGGGTACCCTGACCCATAAAAAAATATGCCAAATTGTCATCTGACAAATAAAGATATCACCTAAGCCTTTACTTCCTATTGATAAAGTGAAAATCAATAAATCTACAACTCTCAGAGGTAAACAACCCAATAAATAAAGAAGAGAAAATGAAATTTTAACCATACATATATATAAAGAAGGTCACAAAGTCACATGTTAGAAGCAACATATTAAAAAGTAATCCACATGAGACCAAAAAAATAACTATCAGATCCATCTGTTTGGTAATGCCTAATTTTGTGTTGATAACTTTTAATTAATAAAGATACAAAAATGTTATAAAAATACAAAAAGTAAAACAAAAAAAAAGTTAATTGTTAACCAACTATTTAAACTTATATTTGATGTGATCAGAGAGCCTAAAAACATAAAGCAAACACTTAAAGCAAATAATATTTATTATAGAATCTTTAAGAGTCGATTTTACAGAAAATATTAAAGAACCTGCCATTTACCTCTTCTAACAACTGTGTTAGTATTTTTTTTTTTGATAATCCAAAAATGTATTAATTAGAGTATTAATGGTACTCTAACCCAATTACAAAGAACCAAGAAAAGCTTTACAAACTTGTTGCAAATTAGAATTATTCAAATTGCAGCAAGCAACCAACCCAAAAAAAGGTCCCCATGTCAAATTTCCTACGGTTCATCACCCACAGTAAGGAAGCATATGATATCCCTATTGTGACCTTTACAATTTGCTTCCCATCTGAAAGTTACAACCATTGGGAACGAATTCAGTATACCCTGCAACAATAAACTCAGCAAAGCTTTGTATGTTTCACCTTCAAGAAAAGCCAGCTTCCAAAGGGTTGTAGCACCATTCAGAGAATGTGATAAGCGTTTGACCAGCTCCAGCTCCTAGTTTTGATTAGATCCATCATTCTAATAAAATCTGGTTTATATCCCTTGAAGATAATATCATTAATTTCTTTCAATCCACATAAACCACATTATAGTCATCCAAATAATTCCCCCTTTTTTCCTCCCTTTTTTTTTCTTTTTCAGCAACCCAATATGGTAAATAAAGAGATCAATAACATTTGTAGGTATCACAACATTGAGTCCTAGCAATTTTATGCTTTTACCCATAACAGATTAGTGAATGAACAATTCAAAAAAGATGATCAGCTCCTTCAACTACTTGCTTACAAAAAACACAGTATAGTTCTTGCTGTGATAATAATACTTTTCTTTTAAACAGATTGTCTTTTGTAGGGATCCTATTTTCAGTACCCTCCAAGAGAATGCCATGACCTTTGTAGGTGCCCTTAGTTTCCATAGAAGTTTGATAGCCTCCAAAGCCGGTTCCTGTTGAGACTAATAAGATGTAGCCTTCATGACTAGAAAAGTGTATGCTGATTTTGTTGTGAATAAACTGGCTGAATCTATACTCCAAAACTATCCATCTTCCCTATCCTTGACTAGGTCAATACCTAGCATTGTATTGTTGAATTCCTCTAGTATTTCTTTCTCCCATTCAAAGAAGTCTCTTCTCCACCTAAAGTTCCACCTCCAACCTTCATCAGCCCAAGAACCCATATCTTGTACACACATACCCCTTTGTTCCGAAATGTAATAAAGCCTTGGGAATAGTTCCCTAAAGCTCATTGTCCCTACCTAAGTATTTTCCCAGAAACTAGTTTTATCCCCCCTTCCAATTTTTCTTTTTATCCCTTCTCCAACCCAATCTAAGGAGTCCCTAAATTTCCCCACAGAAGCAATGCACTTCCACCAAGATAATTCTTTGTTAGAAACTCCTCCCACCCCCAAAGCCATTGCTTTAACATTTAGTTCACCATACCTAGATCTCAGAATTTTCAACCACAAACCTCCATCATCATTAAGCATCCTCCACCTCCATTTAGCAAGCAAGCTAAATTGAACAACTCAATATTTTTTATCCCTAAGCCACCCTCTTCTTTTGACTTAGACACCACTTCCCAACTAACCCACGCTATCTTCTTCTTTTCCTCACAACCTCCCCATAAGAAAGGCCTTTGCAAACGAACTAAGGTATTAAGTACCTTTTTTGGAATAAAAAAGAATGATAAAAAGTAAATAGGCAAACTATTGAGAACCGAGTTTATCAAGGTAATTCTGCCACCAAAAGATAAGTGCTTTTGCTTCCAGGAGGATAGTCGCTTCCGAAAAGAATCAATTACCGGCTACCAGGTAGACACACTTTGCTGGTTTGCACCTATGGGTAACCCCAAGTATTTGAAAGGGACCCTTCCACACTTACAATTCAAAAAAATAGATCCCGCTTCAAGAAAGTCCCTATCAACATTGATCCCGATCACATTGCTCTTGTAGAAATTGACCTTTAAACCAGACACTAGCTCAAAACACCTCAGTAAAGATTTCATTGCCCATAGGTTTCCCCAAGACGCCTCCTAAACAAGCAACGTATCATCTGTGTATTGTAGGATAGAAACAACTTCTCCACCGTTCCCCATCTTGAACCCCTTGAAAATGCCCATGGAGACAGCATTCCTCATCATGCCCGTAAGACCCTTAGCCACTAATAGAAAAAGAAGGGTGCCAAGGGGTCTCCTTGCTTCAAACCCTTTTGAATTTTGACCTCTTCCGTTAGGCTACCATTTACAAGGACTGATAAGTTACCATTGAAAACACATGCCTTGATCCGTTGCCTCCATTTTCCATCCATGCTAACTCTACACATCATGTAGTCTAAGAAATTCCAATTGACCGTGCTTTTTTCGAAATCTACTTTTAGGATTAAGCACTCGTTCCTTTCTTTCATTGCCAAATTCACCACCTCATGGATGATTACGACTTCATCCAAGATATTATGGCTTGGGAGGAAAGCCGATTGGTTTAGAGCAATTACCCGATTCATGAACCTTTTTAGTCTTGAAGCCAGCATCTTTGCCAATATTTTTTGTGGATGCTTCCAATGAGTGAAATTGGCATAAAGTGATCACCAAGTCTCTATGGGCTGCCAAACTTCGGTATCAATGCCAAAAAAAAGGAGGAAAACCCGTGAGGCAGTTTCGCATGAACCAAAAATTCCTATACCATCCCCCAAACATCATATTTGATAAGCTCCCAAAAACCTTTAATGAAGTTAAAGTTGAATCCATCCAGTCCGGGGCATTTGTCCCCATCACAACTACAAATTGCTTCCTCTAACTCCTCTGTTGAGTAATTTCCGGAGAACTCAATTTTTTTTTTCTCGGATTTTAACACTGAAAATACTACTCCATCAAGTCTCGGTCTCAGCCATGGATCTTCAGTGAATAGTTTTGAGAAATACCTGCTAACTTCCAATTTTATCTCATCTACCCTTTCAACCCAATGGTCATCAATTAGAAGTGCCACCACTTGGTTTTTCCTTCTCCTCATCGCAATACAAGCATGTGAATACGATGAGTTTGCATCCCCCTCTACTATTCCATTAACTGTACCAATAACTTTTCTATTTTTTCCTTCATACAATGTTTTTTTTTTTTTTGGATTCTACGAAAGAACCTAGTATAAAAAAATAATGGTGTTTTTCATCTATAAAATCCAATGCCAAATTAAAATATTAACTTATTTTTTTTGGTTTTCCAAGGTATTCTCTGCGCATAACTGCAGAGACTAATTCCTAGAGCCGAGTAGGACCACAAAGGGCGACAAAGCTCTCTCACAAAAGTTTTAACGCTGCCTCTTTCTCAGCGTCAAGATTCAAACTAAAGACCGCTAGTTAAGTTGGAAGAGACACGTGCCATCTCATCCAAGCGATCTTGGGTAAATTAAAATATTAACTATTCTCTATATCTTTGCTCTTTTTTAAATGATTTTAATGCACCATCCAAAACAATAATTAGACTGTCATAGACATTCATGTGCCTTGCTTTAAAAATGATTTAATGCACCATCCAAAACAATACTCCCTCCGGTCACTATTATAAACAAAAATTAAATAAAACATACATATTAAGGAAGTTAGTAAATCTCATTAAATTTGGTTAAAAAATTAGGCTTCTTACCTAAATTATCTTCATCTAAAATTTCAATTTTCATCGTTAAAATACATCTGCATTAAATAGATCTCACTTTCAATAAGGATGAGAGGAAAGATGATATTTTATATATGTCAAGGAGTATTGTAAAATAATGTCAGTATTAAATTGGAAGATGACCCTTTATATTCAGCATTAAATTGGGAATAATGTCAAGGAGTATTGGAAAACATAATTTATATTAAGTGAGGGGTATTTTGGGAATAATAACATTAAATTGGATGGAAGTACGAAAAATTTGCTTATATTTTAAACCAAAAAAATTTAGGGTTTTTTGCTTATAATATTGGTTTCATAAAATGATAAGGGTTCCATATACATATATTTAGCCAAAATAGCTTGGTTTGGAGTCCCTTTTTATTTTGTTAATTAAATTGATACAAAATCATTTTTTTATAATTACCCTTTTTTTTGTACATTTTTTTTTTGGTTCAAGGGGAGACTTATAGTATGCCTTACACAAGGAAAAGGGAAAGGGAAAAAGGAAACGGGAAAGAGAAAGAGATGGAGCGCATTGCAAAGTTTGAACCCGTGTACTCACAATTTATGTTCGGTAACAAGTGATCTAACTCAAGGGATTTTTTTGGTACAATTATAATAATTTTATTGTCTTTTTGGATCTGCCTGCGACAGGCCATATATTATCCAATTCTAACTACCAAAACTAAAAAATTCTTCTCACATGTATAATAAGATTTTAATTTTAATGCATTCTCAATGTAACAATTTTCATATTGTTAATTAATTATACATCATTATATGCGTGGTTTTTTAAAGTATATTTTTAAAAGTAAACTATCCTTAATGATGAATTAATATGATTAATTGACTGTAATTTTTTTTGATAATCAGTTTTTTTTACACATTCATCACACAATCAAATCCTTATAATTAATAAAGGGATAGTTTTGTATATATTCAGTTTTATTATGAAATTAACCAAAATAAGAGCAAAATATTATAAACTAAGAAGAATAGAGAAGAGAGTAATAGAGAAGAGATGAGAGAATGAGAGAGTCTTTGTATCATACTCTTCATGGTACAAACTTCACAATGATATATGAGTCCTATTTATAGGACATAGGAATTGTAACCACCCAAAACTATTGAAAGCCTATACATAATGATATATTTACAATACAATAACTTGTGATAAAAACTTTTGCTAATGGAGGTTACAATACTAAATGGACATCCATCCATATTTGACACATTTTTCATAACACTCCCCCTTGGATGTCCATTAAGGATGTGCCTCGTTAAAACCTTACTAGGAAAAAACCCAGTGGGAAAAAATCCTAGTGAAGGAAAAAGAGTACAATATCCTTTATGTGGGAAGTGCCTCATTAAAAACCTTATCAAGGAAAACCATGTAGGACAAAACCTTGATTAAGGAAAAAAGAGTACACTTTTCTCCCCCTGTTAGTAGCATCGCTTAAGAATATGAGTTCAACATTCTGATCTTCTCCCCCTGAAGCATTTTGAAGCAATATTCTTCTCTCTGACACATTTGACATATCCTCCTTTCAATTGAGCTTTGCATGACTATATTTTCTTCAATTGGAATCACAAGATTCTTGAACGAGATGAATCGAAACTTTAACCAGAAGCATTAACAACTTCATCTAGATCAAACAAAATATCTTACACTTTTTTAATGCCTTTTGGTTGCCGAAGAACAATATTTTATATCACACCAGTCCATGCAATATTTAACAGTATTTGTGTGTGCTTTTGTAGCACTAAGGTAGGGTCTGCAGGACCAAGATATTTGTTATTTTCATATCCAGCTACCGTACTATACTAATGTTCTCGATAGATATAATCTATCATGAGTCACTTAAGAACTAGTTCTTTATACCTTGTTAGACAAAAATTCACCTTGCTTATTGCTCAATCTACGGGTCGAGACAAAACTTCATTATTCAAAAGTATTTCATCTTGAGACATTTCTTTATATATTCTATAATTCTGGAACAACTTCAGGCCATTCCATAATCATCAAAATCATAGTAATTATATTAAACACATTTACAAATTTCTTCACATAGATATCTAAGAAAATAAAAGTCTTGTTAAGAAATTGAAATAAATTTATCTACCATTGCATGAAAAACATCATGCATATAAACTATAAATCCAAATATACAGATATATTTAATCCTTCCGGGATTTTCCATGTAGATATTACTCGCGAGTCAACCATAACATGTATTAACAACTATTTACGTGAATATACTTTATATTCTATAGATTTTGGACTTCAAGTCCATTCAAAACTTCTAAAACTTGAACTATTATTCAAAATCCTCAAATTGCGCAATTTGAAAGAGTATATCTTTCAATGTTTTAAATTATACATTTCAAACATCTAAAATCCTTCAGGGATATGTTTTGTGCATGTTGAATCCTTCAAGGATATGCTTCCGACACCTTGAATCCTTCAGGGAGTTTCATATAAATGTCATTATCGAGTGATCCATAACAAATAAGTTGTAACAACATCTATTATAAGTAAATTAAGTCCTTCATGTGCTACCAGACTAATTAATTATCGAAAAACACTTGCGTCCACCACAAGTGCATACGTCTCTTCAAAATCAACATCAGGTTTTTTTTTTTTTTTTTTTTGCAAAAACCCTTGAGAAACAAGTTGTGCTTTGTATCTCACAATTTCAACATTCTCATTTCGATTTCGCACAAAAAAACTCATTTGTATTGATCAACTAGTTTTACAACTTCGTGATCCTTATTATCAGTTATTACATTTAGCGCTACATCATATGAAAATATATCGTCAACGTTGACTTCATTTTCGGTTCCATCATATTCCATTCATGACATAATTTATCGAGATCTCTTTATTTTCACTAATTTCAGGTACTCGAGTTTCTTCTGGAACTGAAAAATTATTTATGTCAGTGGACTCTTCTGGAGTTTCCAAATCCTCAATTTGGCCATCTTACTTTTTAGCTCCTTTTCTTGTTTGAGGATTTTTATCTTCGGAACCGACGAGTCTGCCACGCTTCATGCGTGCTTGAGACTCATTTACAATATTACATTGTCCAACAGGGACATCAATTTTAATTGGAGCAATAGCAGTTGGTATAGTCAGTGAATTATCTTCTGAACTTCTAGTTCATATTCTTTTGTACTAGGATCAAAATTAGAAATGATAATTCATTCCAGCTAATCTCCTTTTCCAACTGCTTATTCCCTCCCCCTAATATTGGGAAAACTAATTCATCATATGACAATCGGCAAATCGAGCCATAAATAAATCTCATATTGATTGTCTAAATATTTTACTATAGATGAAGATTCATATCAATCATATATTCCCTACCTTCTTTAAGGACTCATCTTTGTGCGTTGTGGTGGAGCAATTGAAACATATATTGAAACATATATAGTACATTAAAAAATTCTTAGAAGGGGAAATATTAAGTTCTTTACAAGAAACCAAATGTAAAGGGGAGGACTTATAATAACTTCTTGGCTGATGCGAAACAATGTCTAGCATATAAGATTGCATGTCCCCAAGTATAAATCGGAAGTTTTGATCTCATAAGTAATGGTCTTGCAACCCTTTTGTGTATGAACATATGCTTCTGGATATTCACAATACTAATTAAAGGCTTGCGAAGTAACTTTACCAACATTAAGGCATATTTTCTTAATTTGATAATCAGGAAAATGAACTCCTAGTCGAAATAGTTGAGCAAACAATCTCGCAAACTTCTGGTTACGAGTTAACAAACATGTGACCATCTAGTAGATGAATCAATTAAAATATCTAAACGGTCCACACGGTGGATGTATTGGTTCACTAATATCATCTTGTATACGTTCTTCAAATGTGAGAGATTCACTCTCAATTTTTTTTGTTGTTGGTGATATCTGATTATCAACTTCCCTTAGGAACAAGTAATACCAATTGGATTGAAGAATCTCCCGGCTCTTTAATGGGTGTCCACATGATTTTTAAAACTATCAACTTCCCTTGGGAATAAGTAGTACATATTGGAATGAAGAATCTTCAAGATCTTCAACGGACATGATTTTTCAAATATTTTTCGCATCATAATAGACCCGGGATGGCCTAACTGGTCATGCCAAACAACAAACTTATTATGATTTGTAAACTTCTGGTTTACAATGGTATAACGAACTTAGTTTAGATATGCATTGCAAACTTCTGGTTTACAATCAACACGTCATTCAACTGCACTCAAATCTATTTAAGTTGATATGACGCATAAACATAATTTATAAAAATTTTCTATCCAAATAAAATAATATAGTAGATATTTTAGCGACTGGATTTACCTTTTGTAAAAAGAGAGGAGTTCTCCAATTTATTTATAGGAGCTCATGTCCTTGTATAGTACTTCAAACATCAACAAGGAGAGTGGTTACACCTTTCAATATAATACACAATCATGTACAATGGTTACAAAATAAGTGCAATAGTTACAAAAGAATAAAGTATACTAAAAGTTATAACCAATAAATCCTTACCAATGGTACCTTTAGTATTACCATATTCCAAAGTTTACCATTTATATATAAAGATTTGGAATCACAAAATTTTCTTCAATGAATAAAATTATAGAAACCATATCATATATATATTTCATTTAAATACTTATAACTAATTAACGAAATAGGAAAAACGTGTATATGTGCGTCTAAAATCACATAAAAACACAATGAAATGGATCATTTCAAGAAAATAATTCAATTAATAAAATCATCAATAAAATAAAAATAATTTCTCAAAAAAAATTAACAAAATAGATATACCCAAATGCATGTTATTTGTAAGAAAATTATCAAATGAATAAATTCAGAAGGAATATTTGAATATTAACCCATAGCTTACCTCATCGGGATTTGGGAGACAAAAATTTATCTTTACCTTGATTCAAACTCACTTGTAAATATTTGCAAATTTTGACATATAACTTATATGTGTTCAATGTCATTTCATACATCTTACAGCATCAAAGTAACATGAAAAGAGAGGATAAGAAGATATCAGGATAAAGAAAATAAGAACACGAACGAGTCTAGTTCTTTGAACTAGGCATACAAACCAATTCTTCTTATTTCTTCTTTTAGAAAATGATGTCTTAATATAAAATTTTAAGAATAAGTAGGGAGAGAAGTTACACTTCTCTATAATGTATATGAGTTACTACTCATTGTTAGGAATAATAAAGGTCATAACCAAAAATCATACTAATGGCATTTTATCACCCTTAATGCCTAATGAATATATTTAATCATCACATGTAACACATTCAATATTTTTTTTCAATTGATATGATATTCTTTTCTTCTTCTTCTTTTTTTTCAAGATCTTAAATCATCATTTCATACATTTCTACCACATCAATAGTCATGACCACAATTTTGTCATACCCAAAATTATAGTATGATACATTCACTTCCGGGAATGGAGTTCAATCCATTAGATGGCGTTTATCATTCCTCATCAATAACCTCTCTTGTGCTCAATCACAATAAAGCTTCAAAATATTCTTTGAAATATTTTCTCATTGTGCTACTTCAGGAGCACATTTGAGTGACACAAAATATATGATCTTTTTTTCTCAATTTGCTACTCCTGGAGCATAGTTGAGTGACACAAAAATAGACGATCTTTCTCTTACTTTCTTTTGTTTCAAAATACACTATAAGATCAAATAGATCTTTTAGATTTCAATTATGGTCTAAAGGTCTAGTTCTTCAGGAACTAACCACAAAACTTCATACAAATGATGACCAAGAAAATATAATTTTGTACATCCTACTGGGATGCGTGAATATTAAATTCTTCCAGAATTTACCAAACATTAACAAGATAAAATACGATAATAGAGAACACAATTCATAATAAAATTTCTATATGAAACATTAAAAGAAAATTCATACTAAAAGTAACATGAAAAACAAAACAATAAGAAACGATATGATCACTCAAAGAAAGTAAGAAGAAATGAATCTTTTCAATGTAATCTCCAAACTTATTAAACCATTGCTCATAAGGTAGAGATTCGTGCTGATAACGTATTATGAAATTAACCAAAACAAGAGCAAGATATTATAAACTAAGAAGAATAGAGAAGAGAGTAATAGAGAAGAGATGAGAGAATGAGAGAGTCTTTGTATCATACTCTTCATGGTACAAACTTCACAATGATATATGAGTCCTATTTATAGGACATAGGAATTGTAACCACCCAAAACTATTGAAAGCCTATACATAATGATATATTTATAATACAATAACTTGTGATAAAAACTTTTGCTAATGGAGGTTACCATACTAAATGGACATCCATCCATATTTGACACATTTTTCATAACAAGTTTATGGAATGTTTATTTTTTAAATAACATTCTTTATTGATAATCCAATGAAGGAAATTCTCTTAATAAGATAACATTGATTAATATATGTATGTCATATATGTGCATTGTCTTAACAAATTAGGGCACACATCAGTCCCTTTTTTTTTTTTGGATACATGCATGGAAGCCCCCTAAAGCCCCTAATTACAATAGGAATACTCCTTAAAAGGAAGCACCAGATATCCTCCCAAAGAAGCCTATATATACAGTTTCAATCCTTTAGCATTTGTATATAAAAAAACTACTACATGTAGGACTAGCTAGTGTCAACAAAAAATCCTTTCTCTAATGTAAGAAGACAAATTCATTCTCGAATCTTCTTTGTGGATTGTGAAAATCTTAATTAAATTTTTGCTTATATCTTGTTTGGCAGCAAGACAACAAAGAGTTGAGAAATATGGGAGAAGCTACAAAGAAGATCATCAGCTTTGCTTCACTGGAAGATCAATTCATGGCTCGAACTGAACTATATGCAAGTGCTGGTTCATCATCTCAGGTGTTGCAAAAGCCCTCTAGTAAGAGCATTGCTGGTAATGCTGAAGAGAGTACCAACCCCATGTTGGATCTCCAGCTTGCCATTCCTAATACCTATTTTACACAAGCTGAGAAGAATCTCATCAATGATCACAACCCTAACAAGAGCCAAGCAATTGAAGGCCAAGCAGTGCAACTCGATTTCGATCTTAATTCGGCCCCCAAAATGGAGGGCAATCCTGAAAGGCTGAACCGGTATGTTAAGTTTTTTATCTTATGTCTTATACTCAAGGGTTCAAATTGCGGTTGTGATTGCAATTGCGGATACGGTATATTTATCATCATTGCAAACAATTGTGGATGTAGCCAATGTGGTTGCAAATGTTATTGCGAAGACTATCAAAATCACAACTCTATCACCTCAAGTGGGATTGCGGACTTAATTTTAAAACTTGGTTATATAATTTAAAAAAGTGTCTATAGTTTTTATTTATATTCTTGTGTGTAGGTTGATTGCAAATCGACGAAATTCAAGGACATACAGATTGAAGCAAACTCTGCGCATGACCAATTTGGAAAACCTATCACGTTTTCTCGGGGTGATTATGAAACATTGAATTAATTGATTTTCTTTAATTATGAAATGTCTATCTAGTATCTAACAGTTTCTAACGTATCTAACATATTTTGATGTTTACCTATGCAGACGAAGATTGACAACATGCGTGCTCAAATTGAAGAGAATAAGATTTGGCATCGATCAATGCTGATTGAGAACCATCAACTAAAATTCCGAATGGCTGCACTTGAAAAGCATAGAGTACATAAAGAAGGTTAACCCCGCCACCCCCGTCTCTCTCTCACATACACATATGAAGTGTATCAGATGAGAGAGGTGTGTTTTTATATAAGAGTGTGAGGATCACTGATCACACATGAATAGTTAGCATTAGAACATAAAGTCGTGTGACTTTTTTTAAGTGTTCTTATATGTGTTTGTGTTGTTTATGTCACTATAGAACTCAACCTATGTATGCTGCTTTTTAGATGAAATTGTAATGAACAGAGCAGAAGTGAATAGGCTGAAAGAACTCCGAAAGAAACAATTACAAGTTAAAGAACATGCAATGAATTATCTGGGTGCTGGTTTACCTACAGATAATGCGCAATTCGATCTCAATAATTCCCTCTAGCATTGGACGAATGGTTTCTTAAATTCAGGCCAAGGTTAGTACATATTAATATTATATAGTCAATCTGAAGTTCTACTTTACACATGAAATTACGAGTGTAATTAAGTTTCAAATGATATAGTTAATATAAAAAAGGCAAATACTTGGTGAAGTTTAAGGTTTAATAGGCAATTACATTGTGGCGAAATGAACTATGATATGCATAATTCATTTTTCGATATCTTTCCACCTTTTTTCTGCTAATTATTTGTTCTTATTTTTTATATTTTGAGCAGATTTAATCACCAACTCGAGTTTACAGACTTGAATTCTGGTCTACTTTGTGGGATGCAAGAGATGCTTGGCTGTAATGTAATAAACTGTTTCTGTCGACGTGAACTCATATGCCCCTTTTTTTTTTTTTTTTTTTTTTTTTTTTTTTTAAATAAGCAGCTTTGGTTTATTTTATGCTGTCTTATGCTTAATTTAGTGGCTTTTATAAAACCCAAGAAAGACATAAGTTTGCTTTAAGTAGTTAATATATTTCAGTTTTGATACAAGGTTCAAGTAATGATCGTTGCAAGCTTAAATAATTGTGTTTATGCACCATATCATATTTTAATAGAGGCATACAATATATTGAACTCTCAACCTTTTAATATCTCCTGTCAAGTATGCAACGCGATACAAATATCAGTTTATGATAAATATGTCATATGTATATTCTTGTAGTTTGGTGTATTTGGGAGATGAGAAATGGGATTATTTTTGGGGATACAAAAGTGGATATGATTTGTATCTTAGATAGGATAAAAGTTTGTTCTTAGAAATGGTATACTGCCAAGACCCAAGGAACCTTTTGCTCTTTTTCTAATTGGTGTATTGATCCTAAAAAGTGTATAGAACGGGTGTAGGTTGGCTAAGGCTTGTTCTTTATGCTTTGAGGCTCTATGTTCTTGTGTATATGGGTTTTGAGTACACCTCGTACTCACATATATATAATTTTGCTTTAAAAAAAAATTATACTTTTGTAGTTTGATGTCACTGAAACTGCTTTAGTTTATAAGTTTTTTTTTTTTTTTATTTTGGTCTAATAGTTTATAAGATTTGATTGAGCAAGTCATAAGGTAGGATGTATTGGGAAAGAATGTGCATACAACATAAGCAACATCACACAACAACGAATTGTAGTTGATAAATATCTTTCCTAAAAGAATTCGCGAGTATTAAAATATACATCAATTAAGAAACATCGAACACCCACCCACATTTTAATGTTGAAAATCAACATGCTATGGGAGTCGCGACCCTCCCATAAGGCGTCACGAGAAAAAGGATAAGATTAAAGAAGAATTGTCATCAAATTTTAATTTGGAAAAACATTAGAAAACTCACTTATTTTAGTAGACTTTTTTTTTTAATAAAAAAGACGTTTAACATGGGAGTTAGGAGGAATTGTAATCTTAACTCTCTTATTATTTTTCTCTCTTTGTGAGAAGGTGTTGGGTTTCTCTCTGAGAGTGAGAATTCCGCTTTTCCATGAGCCGCATTCTCGTGTTTTCTAGTGTGTTTCACAGCGAGTTCCCGTTCTTTTCTGATGAGTTCCATGGAGACTAGCTAATATGGCGAGTCTATCCCTTATTGAGGAAGAGGTTGGTGGAGGGGTGTTTCAGGTGGAGGAGAAGGTTGCAGGAGTGGAGGCTTTGAATCTTTGCCTGGTAGGTAGATTCTTCATAGATAGACCTATCAGGAATCATATTATGAAGGAGCGCATGGCGGGGATATGGAGAACAGTAATAAAGATAACATTGATTTAGTCAAATAAGTTAAGATATGATATGATCTCTTGCTAATCTGTTTTAATGCTGTTGAGTTTGCATTCAATCTCCAGCTGTATTTCCCTTGATTATTCCTCTATCTCAGCCGTATGTTGGCTCTCAATTATAGGAGTCAGTTTCTCATTTATAGGAGTCAGTTTCGGTTCCTGATCTCCTCCTTGTATCTATATATACTTGCTGTACTAGCATCCTATGAATCAAGGAAATATACAATCCTTTTATGGTATCAAGAGCACTATAGCTTAAAACCATTTTTTTTCCGATCCTGCTTCACATCATGAGTTCTGCCACCACTGAGACTGAAACTTCCCCCACCAACACTCCTTCTAGCCTTCCTGACAAACTGGTTGCTCTCAATGCTGGTTCTCAACTATTCATCAAACTCGATGGAGACAACTACCCTGCTTGGCGCATCCAGTTTCTGTCCTTATTGACTGGCTATGATCTCATAGGCTACATTGATGGCAGCACACCATGTCCTTCAAAGCATTTGGAGGCCACTCCTACTACTCTTAATCCAGCCTACACTCATTGGATTCGACAAAACCAACTCATCCTTCATGGTATTGTCTCATCTGTTGCTGCCACAGTTGTTACTCATATTGGCACTGTCCAAACTGCCAAACAAGCCTGGGACACTCTCAAATCCATGTATGCTGGGAGATCTTGGGTTCGTATTATGGCTTTGAAGAAGAGAATCTCCAATTTCAACAAAGGTACTCAGCCTATGGCCACTTATCTTCAAGGTATCAAGGCCATCTCTGATGAGCTATCTATCATTGATCATCCTTTGGATGATATTGATCTTGTCATTCACACTTTGAATGGTTTAAGTGTTGAATATAGAGATATTTCAGCAGCTCTTAGCAGCAGAGAAACTTCAATCAACTTTGCTGAGCTCCATGAAAAACTTGTGGACTTTGAAACTTTCTTACATCGAGATGATACTGCTGCAACAGAATCCATTGTGGTAACGGCTAATGCAGACACTCGCAACAAAGGACAGCAACGGTCCAGACAGAATTTTAGTAGCAGTTCTTCACTCTCCACTGCACTGTCTTCTGATCACAAGGTTGTCTGTCAATTTTGTGAAAAGCCTGGCCACATAGCACGCACTGCTACAAGATTAAGGGTTATCCCAAGCGAAATGGCCACAGACCCTCAGCAAACATTGCCACCAATCAGCCACCTGTTCATAATTCCAGCTGGATCATGGATACTGGGGCCTCTCATCATATTACTCAGGATTTGTAGCAACTGACCTTGGCTAATCCATATCCGGGCACAGATCAGGTCATTGTTGGTGATGGCACAGGTTTGAATATCACTCACATTGGTCACACTTCTCTTCACACACAAACTAACCTCTTTTTCTTAATCAAGTACTACATGTACCTAGCATTCAGACCAATTTGTTATCAGTTTCAAAATTGTGCCAAACTAATCATTGTTCTGTTGAATTCTTTCTTGATTGCTTTGTTGTGAAGGACTTGAATTCGGGTCAAGCTCTGCTGCAAGGACCACTTAAACAAGACCTCTACCATCTGTCATCTCCATCCATTCCATCCATCAAGCATCCAGCACTCACTACAAGCATTCAATCCACCTCCACTTGGCATCACAAACTTGGACATCCATCTTCCAAAATAATAAAACATCTGGCAGCTAGCAAACAGATTCCAATAAAGAACCCCTCATCTCATGAATGCAGCTCTTGTCATTGTGCTAAGAGTCACAAGCTTCCATTTTCAGATCATCATCTCACTGGTAGTAGACCTTTGGAGCTCATTTATTCTGATGTTTGGGGACCCTCTCCAGTTAGATCTTTAGATGGCTTCTCATATTATTTGATTTTTGTTGATCACTTTTCCAAATATGTATGGTTTTATCCAACGAAAAATAAGTCAGATGTCTTCTCCATTTTTATGCAATTCAAATCAATTGTTGCAAAGTATTTCAATTTGCCTATCATTTCTCTTTTCTCTGATAATGGTGGTGAATTTGTAAAACTGAAATCCTTCTTGGCAACTCATGGCATTTCCCATTTAACCTCACCTCCCCACACCCCTGAAGTTAATGGCACTGCTGAAAGGAGACATAGACACATAGTTGAAACTGGCCGAGCACTCCTTCATCATGCCAACCTACCTGCACAATTTTGGTCATATGCTTTCACTATAGCCACATATTTAATAAACAGAATGCCTACACCAATCATCCATATGAAATCTCCATTTGAAATGATGTTTCACAAACTCCCTGACTACAATCATCTTCACTCCTTTGGTTGTCTGTGTTTTCCTTGGCTAAGACCCTATACTACTCATAAACTGCAACCTAGATCATTACCTTGTATTTTCTTAGGCTACTCTATGTCCCAACATGCTTACCTATGCCTCGAACCTCTTTCTAGCAGAATTTATGTTTCCAGGCATGTCAACTTCATTGAAAACTCCTTTCCATATCAGCAACTTATCCACTCCACAAAGCCTTCACATGCCATTCCTCCAACAGAACCATCACTACACAATACCATTCCCATTACCTCTACACAGGGTCCTTTGTTAGCTGCACCTACAAACCCTCCTACTGAGCCTGTCTCCAGAGCCACACAATCTGAATTGGTCCTTGCAGAAGTACTTCATCAGGATTCACCGGTTTCACAACAACAACAATCAGGTAACCATTCAACTTCACTTCCATCTTCCACTTCTATTTCCACTAATCCATCTTCTAGTCACCCCATGGTTACTAGGTCCAAAAATAATATATTCAAACAAAAGAAGCTTCTTGCTGTCTCCAAACATGCACTCCCACAGAACCTTGAACCTTCCACTATAACACAAGCCCTCAAAATTCCACACTGGAGAAAGGCCTGCTTGGAAGAATTTGATGCTTTGCTACATAATGGAACCTGGTCTTTGGTTCCCAAGACTGAGGCTAAGAGTTTGGTTGGCTGCAAGTGGCTATTTCGTATAAAGAGAAATCCTGATGGCAACATTGCTAGATATAAGGCTAGACTAGTGGCTAAAGGATTTACCCAAACTCCTGGTCTTGATTTCAAGGAGACATTCTCACCCGTTGTCAAGCCTCAAACTATCAAGGTAGTTCTCACCATATCTCTCCATCGTGGTTGGCATATGCATCAATTAGATATCAACAATGCTTTTCTACAAGGCAACTTAGCTGAAGTGGTCTATATGCAACAACCACCTGGCTTTGTTCATGATGAATTCCCTCACCACGTATGCAAGTTACACAAGCCTATCTATGGTTTAAGGCAAGCCCCACGTGCCTGGCATGACTCCCTCAAGTCCTTTGTTCTATCCTATGGCTTCACTATGAGCCTTAGTGACTCTTCATTATTCATCTACAACAAAGGTGGTGTTCAGGCCTTCCTACTGGTCTATGTAGATGACCTTCTTCTTACAGGCAGCCACTCTCAATTCCTTAAACAGTTCATGGCAGAATTGTCCACAAAATTCTCTCTCAAATATCTTGGCTATCCTCACTACTTTCTTGGCATTGAACTCATTCCTCACAAACAAGGTATTCTGCTCTCTCAACATGCCTATATCAGAGACATATTGGAGAAGTTCAAAATGTCTGATGCAAAGCCGACTAGCACTCCCTTGTGCAGCTCCACTCCTCTTAAACTCATTGATGGATCTGCAGCTGCTGATGCCTCACTGTTTCGGAGCATTATTGGTATGTTACAATACTTAACACTGACTCGGCCTGATCTGTCCTTTGCCATTAACAAGCTGTCTCAATTTATGCATCAACCAATTGACACACATTTCCAGCAGCTGAAACGTGTTATGCGGTACCTTAAGCTAACAATTAATCATGGTTTGTTGCTTAAGAAACCATCTAATTTACAGTTACATGCCTTTAGTGATGCGGATTGGGGTGGCAACTTGGATGATCGCACATCTACTTCTGCGTATATTATTTTTCTTGGTGGCAATCCAGTGTCATGGCTATCAAAAAGACAACTGACAGTGGCTCGTTCTTCAACAGAGGCAGAATACAGATCAGTGGCTCACACCTCTGCTGAAGTTATGTGGTTGTTAAATCTGTTAAGTGAACTTGGTATTTCAACACCAACACCTACACTCCTGTGTGACAATATTGGAGCAACTTATCTTTGTTCTAATCTAGTTTTTCACTCTAGAATGAAGCACATTGCTTTGGATTATCATTTTGTTCGACAACTCATTCAACATGGCAAGCTTCGGGTATCTCATATCTCCACTAAAGACCAACTAGCTGATATTCTCACCAAGCCCTTGTCAAGAATCCGATTTAGTCTTCTTAGAGACAAGATTGCTGTCACTGATGGTGACCCAATCTTGAGGGGGCATAATAGAGATAACATTGATTTAGTCAAATAAGTTAAGATATGATATGATCTCTTGCTAATCTGTTTTAATGCTGTTGAGATTGCATTCAATCTCCAGCTGTATTTCCCTTGATTATTCCTCTATCTCAGCCGTATGTTGGCTCTCAATTATAGGAGTCAGTTTCTCATTTATAGGAGTCAGTTTCGGTTCCTGATCTCCTCCTTGTATCTATATGTACTTGCTGTACTAGCATCGTATGAATCAAGGAAATATACAATCCTTTTAAACAGTAATGGGAGTTCTGTTCAAGGAAACATCCCCGGGTTTATTTCTTTTCCAGTTCTTTCATAAATTAGATATTGAAAAAGTTTTCAGTGGCGGTCCTTGGTCCTTTGACAATCACTTGTTGATCCTTGGGAGGATGCAGGTTGGGGTGCTGATAGATAATATCCCTCTCTTCCATGTTATGTTCTGGGTATAGGTTTCTAATTGCATCAGGGAGCTTATTTAATATGACCCTACAAACAATACAAGCATCTGGAGGAATTACATGAGGCTCTACGTAAGGGTTGATGTCAGACTCCCTCTGAAAATAGAACGAAAGGTGAAGAAGGCGGGTGGAGAATGGTGTGTAACCTAGGCGAAGGAGATGAAGATCGATTAGAGAAAGGAAGCAGATTTTATTATTATTTATTTATTTATTTATTTAAGCAGAATGAAGACTTGATATTTTAAGGGGGGCCCCCAGTCCAAAAGTGAAAGTGCGTGATGTTATAAAATTTAGCGGGGCAGCCCATAAGTTATGGCCCATTAGTTATGGACTATGTCTATCTTAACATTAAAAGAAACCTTAGAGACTCTAAAGTCTAAACATATATTATTCTGACGTGGACAAATGAGGTGAGTTTGGAGGCGCGGCAGTAGCGAGACCAACACTCTAGTAAGCGTCCATAGCACCGCCACCATCAACCACCGTGCGTCGACTCTAGATCTGCCAAAAGCCATCAACCGTGGTCGTCATGCGGTGCTGTCCGTTACTTCTTTCGTCTTTGTTTCGCTGCACGGCTGCGGATCTACCACAGATCATGTTTGGTTCTGTGTTTGTGTGTTGATGGGTTGTTGTTTTGATAATTTTTTGGAATTTTGTTAATAGTTTGATGTATTATTGTGTTTCTAGTTTGTCTTTTCCCCTTCTTTCTACATTTTTTTTTTGTTTGACAAAAATCGAGGAACCTGCCCGCCACCCGCCCTCCACCCGCCATCTCCGCCACCTGACCTAACCGATCCTTAAAAGGACGGTGACGGGCTCTGTATTTTCCTACTCGATTTTGGTCAGATTGGGATTTTTTGGCCCGAATCCTTAAACGGACGGTGACGGGCTCTGTATTTTCCTACCACTGTCCACCCTTACCACTTATTGACTCCTGCATTATTAAAGTAAAAGATACAGTATCATTACAAGCTGCAACCAAAAAAAACTAAAGACACAATATCTTACCATCAATAATCTAGTGAAACTAAATTGGTACTCACTTGTTTGAGAGAACTCATATGCTGGATGTGCCAAACTAGATGTTCCAGAGTCCATTTGACTTAGAGATCCAATATCCTTGGATGAACATGAAAAATTAGAACATAATAATTACAAGCAAAGTAAAAAAAAAAAAAAAAAAAGTTGCTGGAATCAAATAATTTATATACCCCAGATATTTGACTTGGTGAAGGTTTTACATTTGGAGCTCTTCTTTTTTTCTTAGACTGAAGCTCAAGACAACTCTTTGCTTGCGTCTCATAATCTCTTGTTAGTGTTGGGATATCACCTTCATCATTGACCATCTCTTTTTACCTACTTACACAAGTCATGTATTCCTTTTTCTACAAGCTGGTTCAATTTTTCAAATGTTGACACATCGACTACCAATTTAATCATAGTGGAGTAAAGTTGCCTATATCGCCGTGTACTAGGTAGTTTAGGATCTTCTACAACCTCGTTTTGCCTAACGTCAAGTCTAATACCGTTGCGTGCATCTCTTGTCCACCTGTTTAGGATGTATTGTTCGGGGACAATTTTAACATCATTTGTCTCAAAGACCTTCAATGCATGGCAACAAAGTATTCCAAAAGTCTCAAACTTTTTACAATTGCATGATATGGTTAATTGTACAGGATCAAATAATACTCTCCACTCTCCCTCCTCACTGACCATGGTGATAACATATTCATATGGAAGTTGAGATACATTTCTTTCTCGTATACAAGCAACTAAAAATAAGGCAAACTCATCATGAAATAGGCGAAAATTTGTAGGCGTGTATACCTGTGCAAGTTGCATAAGAATTGGTGAATGCTCATATCTTAAATTTGGTAGTTTATGCCGAGACTCATATTCTCATACTAACTCATTATATCGTTTCTCCTCAACGACTCTCTCAAAGTGCTTGAAGAATTGAATGATACTAACATCTGGTCTCATGTAAGACTTAAAATCTGAATTTAAACTCTCACTTAATTGAGTGGCATTCCAAGGGTGAATGCTTCCTTCATGTGACATGCCACCCATTTGTGCTTGATAGCATACATTGATTTCACCCAATTGTTATCACTAACATTAAATTCTGCAACCAATTTGCTCCAAGCTTCCTCAAACTTCACTTCTTTGTCGTAATATGCACTTCTTAAAGTCAGTCATGAAATGACTACCTCTTTTCATCAAGTTACCAAGGTGCTTGATCCCATTTTGCATCAAGTGCCATGTACATAATCCATGTCGAGTCTCTGGCATCACCTCAGTTAGTGCTTTAGCCAATTTTTTTGTCTTGGTCAGTGAACAAAGTTCGGGGCTTTTGGTTTCCATGTGCTTCAAGAAATGTTTTAAATAACCATTTGAATGATTCAACGGTTTCATCATACAATAGTGCAGCCCCAAAAATGATTGTGCCCCTATAATGGTTGAAGCCTGAAAACAATGTAAGCGGTTGGTTAGCACGATTGGTGCAATATGTTGTTTCCAAAGAAACCACATCACCAAAATCCATAGTCCAAGATCATTTTTGCATCAGCCCAAAATATGTTTGTGATTTGTTCTTCACAATCCATTTGATATGCATGGTAAATTGATGGATTTTCCAACAACTGGTGTTGAAAATACTGCATAAGACTACCAACTTCCCCATACACCATGCTACATTGTCTTCTTGCTTGAAGATAGTTCTTGACATCCAACCGTGTATATCCAAGATTAGTCCTAGCCTTAGAGATGTTAGTTATGATCGGAGCTGTCAATTCGGGTTGGCCCAATCCCATTCAGGCCATTTCATGATGGGCCAACATATTTATGAACCGAGTTGGGTCAGTCCAAATTAATTGTGGATCAATAATTTTTAATCACAAACCCAATCATCTACGGACTGGGGCTAAACGAGCTGACACATATGTCAATTTTTTTTTCAATTTTTTTTAACAATATAAATAATATAATGAAAGACTAAAATAAATTATGTTTAATTTTTTCATTCCTTAACAATATAAACAAAATGTTTGATTTAACTACGTTGAAGGCTAAAATAAATTAAATATTTCTCTCCTTCAAATTCAATAATCCGTGGTGAGCATCATCCACCTTCAATAAAATAAATTTTCCAAGCATTCAATACAAATCCATAGTTACTTTTATAACACATTCTATTATTATAATAATAACAGTGTTAAGGACAAGTTCTCGTTGGATTGCACCTTTGGATCAAGTTGATGTTGATGTCAGATATTAGTGTGGTTGCTTATAGAAACAACTGGTTTTCATATAAGAACCATCGATATAAAAAGAGAGATAATGAGTGAATGTATTTTAAATAGATATCAAATAAATGTAAATAAAGATGTAGGTAACTTGTAGGATCCATTTGGTGAAATTTTAAGAGTTACATCATTGAGTGTATAGTTATTTAAAGTAGTATAAAGTTAAAAGTGATGATATGACATGATAGGCCCATAAAAGGAGGAGTTAACCAACTCCAATGAGTTGTATCATTTGAAGATGCTTTTAGTAGTATCAGGCCCGACCCTGAGATTCTGGATGTCCTAGGCGAATCGAGAAAATAATGTCCTCATAATCATTTTAATATTATCTTCCTTGCACTTTTTGTTGAAAAATCAATAATAATCCATTCATAATCAAGGTTCTATAAATAATAATTTTCAATAGAAATCAAAGTAATATTATTTATTCTACTTTGTGACATAGTATATTGCAAATAAGATTTTAACAATTTTAATTTAGAAAAATTTCTCTCAGCAAATGTAACAGTAACAAAGATAGTTAAAATTATTATATAAGTTGTGCATGCATTAGGAAACCAATAAAACGTCTTCATAGAACTCAATATCATAAAGCTTGATTTTGATTCAACTCTTAAAGCCTCTTTAGTAACTTTTGATTCTTCAAATAGAATTATACTATCAAGATTATAAGAAATATCATATTTTAGATAAGTTTCAAGATGTTTGCAATATAATTTCTAGATATGATGGAGGCTTACTATTGGGAAGTGGGTGACTCTTGATGGCTATGGTGGCTGGTGGGTCCTTGACGATGACCGTTGTGCAACGAGAAAGGGAAGATGATGGAGGACCCGCATTTTTCGGTGGCCCGAAAAGATTTGAGAGAGCGAGACTGAGAAATTAGAGAGAAAGAGAGAAAGGTTCAAACAGACAGCAAGATCAGAGATTACAAAGAGTGAGGGAAAAAGACATGTGACAGAGTGAGATTGAGAGAAATAGACCATCACATGACACTTATACAGATCCCTTTTTTTCGTTGAGACCCCAATTTTTGCGTCTAAATGATTGACACCATTTTATTGTGGTGGGTGTATTCTTGTTGATACAAGAGAAATAAAATGTCACTCATTAGTTAGTCGCCCATTAGTTAACTTGGTTTTGGGAACTTGTTTAATTTTTTTTTTTTATCGATATGATCAACTTGTTTAATTACGGCTTTTGTTTAATTTTTTTATATTATAATTTTTATATAATTTTAAATATATAAAAATTTTATTTTAATATTTATATATACTCTTAAGGAAAAAAAAATTTGGTGCCCCTCAAAATATGGGACCTTGGGCGACCGTACGTCCATCCCAATCATGCTCAGCACCACCACTGAGTAGTATATATCAATAAAGACAGTTTCGGTTATAAAAAAAAGTTATAAATAAAACAGAATATGCATCTAGTTAACTTATTAGGTAGTTAGGTTTGAGGTTTCTCCGACAATATAAGGACTAAAAGGTAAATATACCACAAGGATATGTGTTGATATGATTCTACCAACCAACTGCAAGTTTGTTAAATCAAGAGTATGCCATTGACACGAAAAGAGTACAGGATAGTCCACCACCACATATTACCGATATTCTTATTTGTTACCAACAAGAAAAGTTCTGCACATCTATACTCAAATTAAACTATTAAACATGAAATTCAAGCACTTATCTATAGCTCCATGAGATTACAAAGCAATTGCTTACAAGGGTAATTAATTTTCAGCTAATTAACTTAACTGTTGCATGGCGAGGATTGGCGTCCAGTGTAATAATATCTTATTGTCTTCGTCTTGTGAACCATTGGCCTTCAATGGAATCTCCATCTGTTTCTGATTCATGAGAACTACGCCTTGCACGCTTCTTCAGCCATGGTATCGTGATGATGAAAACAATGAAAAGAAAGAAGAAGATGACAAGCACCAGAAGTATGATTTTTCCATGTAGGGCAAAGTGCTTGTCATCAGAGATTCGAACCTCTTCTAGTTGTTGAGGACTGTAAGAAGTAGTGTAAGAGTTCATGGCAAGTATTACTTATTAGTCACAAAACTATAATGCATATATTTTCTTCATTTCTTCGTTGCCAAGTTCTTGAAGGAAGTATGAAACCTTGACACATGCACCAAAAGGTCGCACTCACTTGGTTTTATGCCACAACTTTCTCATTCACACAGTTTCCTCTACCTATTGGACTTCCTTTCTTTGGGATATATCATGAGTACGCGCGATAATGCTTTCCTTGTTTTGTATTTTTCTTCTTTCCCTCGACACGCTTGTTTCCGAGTTCTATTTTTAGATCTATTTTATAATTACTGATTATTTGTTTATTAGTATATCTTTATTATTTAAGCAATGCTAGTAACACATTTTCACTACAAGAAAAATTGATATTACCGGCGGTCTTTGGCCGTCGGAAACGGCTTAAATCCGTCGCAAATTGATAGTTTCCAATAGATTTGCAATGGCTCTGGATCTGTAGCTAATGCGGTCGTCAAAAATGTTTTTCGAGGGATTTTTTAAAAAGTCGTCACAATTACTGACAGGCAAATTTGGAGGGATTTTATGCGACATATATTTTATTATTTGATGGATTTAATGTGAAACCCATGGATTAGAGAGTGGTTACACTTTATTACTTATCAGTCACATTTTTAGAACATAAATCTTTTGATTAATGGTTACTGTTACGATATGATTTTGATATGATATGATACGAGTTGATTTGATTATGTAATTATTGTGATTGATATTGTAATCATATTAGGATATTAGCTTTGATTAGCATTTATTTCTTTGTCTCTTTTTCTGCTCTATAAATAGGAGCACTTTCTTGTAACATTGACACACAACGAAAATATATAAAACCCTTCTTCCATCTTGCGTTTAGTTTCTACATGGTATCAAGAGCTTAGGCTTTCGATTCTCCTACCTTCCTGTGGTGTTCTCATCGTGTTTGAATCCCTATGGTCCTCCTGAGGTTGTTTCCTTCATTTGTCCTTCCTTGGCTTGATTTCCCTCTGTCGGTGTACTCCAGTTCAGACCCTTCCCGTGATCGGTTAGTCTCACCGCCCATACCATTGCAACCGCCATCGTTTGATCTACCTGCCGGTAAAATTTCGCCGTCGTCCGACCTCCCACGTGCCGTCAGACCATCAACGCATGTTGTTCACGTGCGCGCCTGCGTTCCAGATCAGTTTCATCTACGTTCCGACCTGTGTTCCGACCCGCCTCTGACCTATGCGCTGATCCATTTTTTGGCCCATAGGTTGGCTCGTTGGCTAGCGCCTTTGACTTGTTGACCAGCAGATGTTGACTTGTTGACCAGTGCATTTTGACCCTTCCTAAAGTTTTTCGGTGAGATCTTTCCATTTTTGCAGTCAGTTTTCGTGAATTCTGCTCCGATAGTGTTATTCTTTGAAATTTATTGCTATAATGGAAAAATTATGTCATCATGGTCGTCAGCTCGGGCATTCCTTCTTCAATTGCCCTACTATTGAATGCTACAATTGAAGGAAAAATGGTCATATTGCTTCAAATTGTTGTCGATACTGCAAGCAATCAGGACACTTGATTCAAAATTGTCCCACTCATCCTCCACGATCTTACCAGAATAAGAATCAACATTGTCCCAATTCCAGTTCCTCCAGGCATGTAGCTCCTCCTGTTGTTGCAAATATGAATCTCCAGGTTCTTCTTGCCACCCTTCGCCAGCGTTCTCTGTCAGTTACCTTGTGTCTCTCTTTAAGAAGCTTCTTACTTCATTTGATAATGGTAATACTCCTGCAGCCCTTTCTACCACACCAGGTAATACTAATTGGTATTTAGACTCTGAATGTTGCAACCACATGACCTCTGCATCTCATCTCTTTTCATCCTTATCTGAAAGTGACATTTCTCGTTCTATATACATTGCTGATGGATCTCTTATGGATGTAAGTAATAAGGTTTCTATCTCTCTATCCAATCTCAGTTTACCTGACACTTATCTCATTTCTAAGCTAAATTTTAACCTTATATCTGTTGGCCAATTATGTGATCTTGGTTATGAAGTCACCTTTTCTTCCTCTGGTTGTCATGTGCAGGATCCACGGACGGGACAACTCATCGAAACTGGACGTAAGATCGGAAGGCTATTTGCGCTCACTAATCTGCATGTTCCTATTGTGTCCAACATTTGTGCTGCTTCCACCACCTCCACTATTCATCTTTGGCATCAACGTCTTGCCCATAGCTCTCTTGGTAAACTCCGTCCTCTTGTGTCTCGGGGTGTGTTAGGATCTATTTCTGCTGAGTCTCTTAATTGTACTGCTTGTCAAACTGCTAAACAGTCGGCTTTATTGTTTGATAATAGTACTTCTATTTCTGCTTCACCGTTTGATCTTGTGCATTCTGATATTTGGGGCCCTGCTCCCACGCCTACTATGGGAGGTTCTCGGTATTTCATGTTGTTTTACTTGGATTTACTTGATGAAAAATCATCATGAACTTCCTCAAATTTACATTAACTTTGGTAATATGATTCTAAACTCTAATCATTTCTTGGTGAAAAGGGTACCGTGTCTGAGTTTTCATGTCCATATACCTCTCAACAGAATGGTCGCGCGCAGAGAAAGCATCGTCACATTCTTGACTCCGTTCGTGCTATGTTTATCTCAGTTTTCTGTCCAGAACGTGCCTGAGGTGAAGCCGCTCTTACTTCTGTCCATGTCATCATCTGTCTCCCTTCCTCTGTCCTTGGTAATGTTTCTCCTTTTGAGCGTCTTTACCATACTACACCCGATTATAACTCTCCTAAGGTTTTTGGTTGTGTTTGTTTTGTTCTTCTCCAACCTCATGAATACACTAAATTTGAGACTCGTGCCCGTCTTTGTTGTTTCCTTGGTTATGGCACAAAACACAAAGGTTACCGTTGTTGGGATCCGATATCTCAGCGTACCTGTGTTTCCCGTCATGTTGTCTTCTGGGAACATATAATGTTCTCTTCCTTGTCCAAGTTTACGTCCATTCCATCTACTCCCACCCCTCTTTTTTACTAACCCCGATGTTGATCTATTTCCTAGTGACACATATGCAAGTTCTTCAAGTGAGCTCCCAGCCTCTTCCGATGTTCCATCCGCTTCTGATGATGTTATTCCGATCGTTGATCCAGCACCTCCCATCGTTGAGAATCCTCCTCGAGTAAGAAATCCACCCACCTACCTTCGTGATTACCATTGTTTTTCTACTATGCTTCACCTTCATGAACGGCAGTCCTATAAGGAAGCCTCTACAGACCCTTGTTGGCAGCAAGCTATGCAGGAAGAGTTACATGCACTAGTGAACACTCACACTTGGGACTTTGTTGATCCTCCTTCTGGTAAGCCTCTTGTAGGATGCAAGTGGGTATATAAAATCAAGACTCATCTGATGGTTCTATTGAGCGGTACAAAGCTCGTCTAGTTGCAAAAGGGTTCACTCAAGAGTATGGTATTGATTAACATTTGCCCCTGTTGCACGCATCACCTCTGTTCGAACTCTTCTCGGCATTGCAGCCACTCAACAATAGTCACTGACACAAATGGATGTTAAAAATGCCTTCCTCAATGTAAAGTTAGAAGAACAGGTTTATATGCGTCCTCCTCCAGGATATACTTGTCTGGCGAACAAGGTTTGTCATCTTCGAATGGCTCTCTATGGCCTCAAGCAAGCACCTCGGACTTGGTTTGCTATATTTCATAGAACTATTAGTCAGTTGGGTTTCTCTTCTAGTGCTCATGATTCTGCTCTTTTTACTCGGAAGACTGAAAATGGTACTGTTGTCTTGCTTATTTATGTCGATGATATGATTATTACCGAAAGTGACTCCTTTGGCATTACTGAGCTTAAGCAGTTCTTGTGTCAACACTTTGAGATGAAGGATCTTGGAGCATTAAGTTACTTTTTGGGGCTTGAAGTTTTATCTTCTAGTGATGGCTTATTTATCTCACAGGCTACGTATGCTTCTGATCTTGTCTCTCGAGCAGATCTCACTGATTGTAAAATCGAACACACTCCTCTTGAAACCAATGTTTGGTTTACTCCTCAGGATGGTACTTTACTCGATGATGCCACTCTTTATCGTCAGCTCGTAGGCAGTTTGATTTACCTCACAGTTACTTGCCCGGACATCTCCTATGCAGTTCATCTGGTTAGTCAATTCATGTTTGCCCCACATACCACTCATTATGCTATTGTCCTCCGGATTATTCGGTATATCAAGGGTACCTTGTTTTATGGTCTTCACTACTCAGTTGCCTCTCCCTTGATTCTTCGAGCCTACTCTGATGCAGATTAGGCCGGTGATCCTAGTGATCGTCGCTCCACCACTGGATTTTGTATTTTTCTTGGAGATTCTCTTATTTCTTGGCGTAGTAAGAAACAAACTCTAACAGCTCACTCCAGTACTGAAGCCGAATATCGTACACTTGCTGATATATACTACTTCTGAAATATTGCGACTTCGTTGGCTTCTTACTGATTTAGAGATATCTCAGTCGTCCTCTACTGATCTTTATTGTGACAATCGCAGTGCCATTCAGATTGCCCACAATGATGTTTTTCATGAGCGCACCAAGCATATTGAGATTGATTGTCACTTCATTTGTCAGCATCTTCTCCGTGGTGATCTCCATCTTGTCTCCATTGGCACTCTTAATCAGCCTGCTGATTTGTTCACGAAACCTCATTCTCCCTTGTCGCTTCCGCACTTAGTGTCCAAACTCAAGGTGGTTGGCTGGTTGCAGCTCCACTCACTTGAGTTTGAGGGAATGTTACGATATGATTTTGATATGATACTATTTGATTTGATTATGTAATTATTGTGATTGATATTATAATCATATTAGGATATTAGCTTTGATTAGCATTTATTTGTCTCTTTTTCTGCTTTATAAATAGAAGCACTCTCTTGTAACATTGACACACAACAAAAATATACAAAACCCTTTTTCCGTCTTGCGTTTAGTTTCTACATGGTAATTGGTGGATATGGATCAGGTGGCCCACGGTTCATTTGTTCATTGTTGGCAAAATTTGGAGAAAAATGTTTCTTTAACACCTAAAATTTTATACTGTTATTTAATTTTCATTCTTGCTATTTACTTTTCTTAAGCTTCACGTCATTTATATATTATGTTCTCTACTTTCGGGAAAAAACCAACCCAAAAAATAAGGGAACACTTAAATCAAAGAATATCAATCCTAATAACCCAATATTGAAGACGGCTCCGATACTATTAGTTAGATATTTTCTTTAAAAGTCTTGCTAATGAGTACTTTAAGTGCATTATTTAATGAATTAAAAAGAGGAAATTTATTGAAAATATAAGTTAAACATTTTCCAATGTAATAAACACAACATTTTTTTGTATACAAACTTCTTTTGATTCCTTAAACAATGTCCTAATAACACTTGTTAGCATTTTTCTTTGTTTAATTCTTTAGGTTCCTAGTAATATTGTTTCTTGGAACATATCCATTGCTAGTTGTTTATGGGTTGCTTATAGATAAGCAATGATTGCTTATCTTTTTTTAACAATGGAGCTATATCACCGGTAGCTTAAAATTAAGCAAGGTTGCTTGTATAAGCAACCCAAGGAAAAGTTGCTTATCTATTAAAAAAACAATATTTGTGTTGTACCATTGTATAAGCAATAAAATGGATTAATATTTTAAGATAAAATAAATTCAATAGTAAATAAAAAAGAATAAAAATTGGGTTGCTAATTGTATGTACCATTGTAGTGAAAAATGGATGAGTTGCTTAAATGTGATGTGACATTACGGGATCCAAATGGGTCCACTTAAGCAACGAAAGTGAATTGCTTATACAGTGAAGATGCTCTTATTGGTTTCTAAAATATTGTTACAATATGTCACATATGATTTTGAGTTCCTCAAATTTAAAATAAATTTCTTATTTATGAAACCTTAAAAGAGAGTTTCATAGCATTTAAATAGTTTTTTTTTTTTTTTTGTATTTGATGGTATAAAAGTGAGAGAGAGAATATGAGATATTAAATAGCGAGAAGTCGAGGAACTTAGTATTACAAACTCCCATTGGAAGAAAAATTCAGTGGGTGTCATAAACTCTCATGGACCCACTCAAAATCTTAAAATGGATCCCACTAATTCATGTGAGTCCCACTTGAATTTTATAAGACTCACTCACTCACATGAAATTCCATTAATAAGAGAGATAAATTAAATAGAGAGTATTAGAGAGTCTATTAATATTTCCCAATAAGATATATGTTTCTTGCTGATGAACAAAAAAATCATCCAATTAACTGCCAACTGTTGGGCTAATAAGTAAATGTCATAAGGAAGGACCACCAAGAGAGTACACGTACGGTTCACATCTACAATCATATGTGCAGTGCACTTGTGTTGGAAATAATTTTCTTTTAAGATAAAGGGATCTTGTGTCGGAGGCCTGAAAATTTAACAAATTGCTCTTTGCTTTTTCTTTTTCTTTTCTTTTTGTTCACCGACACAACATTCGATAAACCGAAATAAAAACTGTACTTGCAAAACAAAAAGAAAATGAAGTGGCATAGAATTGACCTGAGTCAAAAGCATTTTCAACCATATAATCACTTCCCTAGACTTTTTTGAATGAAGTTAAAGTAATTTTGAAAAAAGAATAGGAAGATAGAAGCTAATGTTGTAACTTATGAGTTGACCAAGTCATACATATTTATGAAAACTCACGCTCTTAAAAATAGGGACATGAAAGACATAATCAACTGATAGGATAGTCTGATATACTGGATTTTGGTTCATAACTTGGCTAATTAGTTACTTAACTATATCATTAATAATTCATGAGTTGGTCAAGTCAAGGACATGATTGAAGACTCACTCCCTTAAGAATGGGGATATAGAGGACATGATCAAGAGTTGATGGGGTAGTCAATAGAGAGAGTGGTTTATAGCCCATCACTTAGCTGATCAGTTGGAATTCAGGGCGGTTTATGAGTTGATTAGGTTAAGGAGCATATGATTAAAGCCCTACTTCCTTAAAAATAGGGATCTGGAGGATGTGGTCAGTTGAGGCAAGAAGTTTTGGTCTATACCTCAGAGTGCGTTTGATACGCATTAATGTACATGTACAACCCCTTAAGTCACATGATAACTTTTTGTCCCGTACATCGTTTGATAAATAATGGACAGCACAAGTAAAATAATATTAATTTTACTATGATACCCTTTGTAATATATTATTATATATTAATTATATTAATATATATTATTAATATATATAAGTATTAGGCAGTATATAATATATTTTATAATATATAGTTTATATAATAATATATTATTACTACCATAATAATACTATATAGGCAGAATTACACTTTTGGTCCCTTAAGTTATTTGTTTTGTTCAAATTGGTCCCTTAAGTTTTTTTTTGTAACAAACTAAACCCTTAAGTTAGGTTCAGGTTTCAAATTGGTCCCTTAAGTTTTTTTTGTGACAAACTAGACCCTTAAGTTATGTTCTGGTGACAAATTGGTCCCTTAAGTTATTAAAAATAATAAATTAAGGGTCTAATTTATTGGTTCCTTTGACAAATTAAGGGACCAATTTGTTACCCGAAAATAACTTAAGGGTCTAGTTTGTCACAAAAAAACTTATGGGACCAATTTGAAACCTGAACCTAACTTAGGGGTCTAGTTTGTTACAAAAAAAACTTAAGGGACCAATTTGAATAAATCAAATAACTTAAGGGACCAAAAGTGTAATTTTGCCTACTATATATTATTAGAAAGAGGGGGGAGAGAAGAGAGGAGAGAGAGAGAGATAGAGAGAGAAGAGAAGAGAGAGAGGAGAGAGAGACAAGAGAGAGGAGAGAAGAGAGCGGGGAGAGTGGGGAGAGAGACGAGAGAGAGAGAGAGGGGAGAGAGAGGGGTAAGGATAATTTTGTGTTTTTCGGTAGTCTAGGAGGAAAAAAATTTGGGTTTTTGTCCTGTCCCTCACCTTTTTTTTGTCCTGTCCCCTAACAACTTTTCAAATCAAACAGGGGACAAAACATTTTGTGCCCAATTTGTTGCTTACCTAAAGCAACCTTTGTAAGGCCTAGGAAGATCAATTAGTGTCAACTTAACAACTGCAAATAGTGGAAACGGACTGTGAGTGATACACACAAAATTATAAAATTTAAATGAAAAGAGTGATGCTAATCCCAAAATAAAAGTTCTTATCTAATCCCAAAATTATAAAATTTGAATGCAACAGATATACCCCAGCAGTAGATTGAACTTTTGAAGTGGAATGGGAATGGAGAAGTAGCTTAAAGAATCTTTCAACATATTCGTCTCTGTAAACTTTACCCTTCTGTTAGCCTATTCCATTACCAAATTTTCCGAGATTGGTACGGGACCCTCCAGATCTTGCCCTCATCCTCGACCTTTACTATAACCCCTTCTCCCGCCCATTATTGCCGCCTCGCCCTCCTCCTCGACGTTTTTCGACCACACCTTCTCCGTCGTCTTCCACCGCCTTCATGAAAGAGACGAGAAAGGGAGAGGAAAGTCTATGTTTTGAGAAGATAAGAGAAGAAAAGAGAAAGTGAAAAGAAAGAGAGAGATGAAATAATGATGGTTGATCGGCTGTCCCTGTTATCCCTCTGTCAAGTCCAATCATCCTCATAAATGCATTCTTTGCGAGTAAGGAACCTAAAAGATAAGAATATCATTTAATAAATAAAAAATTAGTAGTAAATAAGGAATAAAAAAATCGTTATCCTTCCCTAATTTGCGGTTAAGCTACCAAGTAAGCCAAACAGTAACTTGCCACATTGAAGATTAGTGAAGTTATGATACAAGCAATAGACCAAAAGAAAGGCCCAATGCGAGTTAAATACTAACTCTTACAAACCAAAATTAGTATTACATTAGCCTAACCCAAACAACCACTTTGTCCCAAATAATCCCACCACCCAAACCACTAATTGAAGAACCAAGATAAAACTTAAAATTGCTTACCGCAGCATCAGATGAGAGAAAGGCAGCACCAAACCATAAATCAAAGAACAAGCAGCCAAGGCATAATATATCCAAGGCCTCAAAACACAATTAACTTATAACAACCAGAATTTTTCATCTGCACCATCACAAAAAACTATAAAAGTGTAGGTACATCCATCTAGTGGAATCCGCACAGCATTTAGAAACCAATTAGTAAAGGTCACCTCTAGTCTTTTATCAAAGCCAAAAAGAAAAGGCACGCATACCAACAAAGAAGAATGAACCACATAGGATAACCACAGCCACAAATGAGGAAATCCTTGTTATAAGTGATAAACCAAAGCCGCTTCAGAGGATCAAAGCAGCCAGCCTAGAAATCAAATTAGAACCCAAAATATTAGCACCCCTCATCAGTAGAGAGAAATTATGAACAGCCTTCTTATTTGACCATCAAAGCAGATCACAAATAAGACCAAATTACCAATGTTATCAGCCTAAACTACACAGTATTGCACAGTATAACATAACCTTACCGACCAATGTTATCAGTACCAAGATTTAGATAGCTAAACTACACAGTATTATAGACAGCGTGATCAAAACAATCTTGCCATATGAATTCAGCTCATCTCAGCTAGTCATAAAACCGCAAATAATAGCTGGAACCAGAATCACAGGGGCAAGCTAGCGAGCTGTTTATCCTCTCTATAAAAATTGTCTTATGAACCATACTATAAGAGTTCTCTGTGTTTACACTCATTTTGTTTACACTTACCACAAACTCCTCTCAATTGTTTAACTCACAAAACCCACCCTCACATACACCCTCACACAGTCAGAATATTTAACTCACAGACCACACAGCCATAAATCTCAAGTGTTTCCATCTTCTCTCGAGTGTTTAACTCTCAAAAACCACCCTCACACACACTCACGGATAGAAGGAGAAAGCCTGACTGTTGAACTTGCAATGCCAACATAAACCATAAAAACATCACAGCTACTAACTTGCAAAAAAACCAAAGAAAATATACCGGCTAGGAAGATCCCAACATTAGTGTCATAAACATTATAAAGCAAGAAATCAGTAAACTTTTGAGTATCACTCCCTCTCCTGTTTTCACTCATTTGTTTGAAACCCTCACCATACACAACCTCACAAGTGTTGATCCCTCTCTTTTTCACTATAGCAGGACTAGTCTAGACAGAGGATTTTAAACAAGTCATCGTAGCCATACACCAATTAGAGAAGGAACATTTACCTTCCTTCACTCTCGAGGCCATCCAGTTCCATGATATTACTTTAATTAGGTCCATTATTTGTAGTACATCAAAGTTTTCCTGATTGAAAATGATGTTGTTCCGCAAGAGCCAAATAGACTATATTACCGAAAACCAAACCAACATCCACAACTCCTGAAGCCTACCACCCTTCCCCATTTCTCTGTGTTTAATGAAATGTGATTTGCAATTTACTCCGGGCACAAACTCTAAAACTGTCCAACCATAAACTAATTGCCAAATTTGGGAAGACTTAGAGCAAGTGATGAAAAGATGATCCATAGATTCTACAGCTCCATTGCATAGCACACACTCTACTTGATCCCAAGATACAATCACCTCTCTCTTAAAAAGATTCACTATAGATGGCGCCCTATCCACCATTGCCTGCCACCCAAAAGCTACTACCTTTGAAGGTACAATTGTAGACCAAAACATACAAAAGAATATGTCCTCAAAAGGTAAATTTGGTTTCTCCATGAAATGCACATGCTTGATGAGCATTTCGTAAGTTGTTTTGCATCTATTGGTTGGAATTATCATAACTCCACAACCATGAATCTTCCTTATCCCTAATTAGCAAAGCGGAAGCTAACAACAACATTAGATCTTGAAAGATAGATTCCTCCCACACAAAAAAATTGTCTTCTCCACTAAAAATTCCAGCTCCATTGAATTCCTTCCCTTTTTCCCAAGTCAGCCACAAAAACATTTCTGTTTTCTGAAATTAAATACAATCTAGGGAACCTGCATCTTAATGATTATCCTCCAATCCATACATCATTCTAGAAATCCACCCTGCTGCCATCACCAATTTCCTTGCTTAAGCTAGATTTGAACCACCCCAAAGGCACATTGTTGACGATCCGGCAAGTGCATCGTTCATTGCAAGTAATAAAACACGGTAAGCAAATACCGAGGTCGAACACAAGGATTGAAAGACCAATTTAACCAATTTATCGAGGTAATTCAAATCGTTTGACTAAGTGAATAACAAGCGGTTGAGAAGAGAGAGAAAATCAGATAAGCAAAGATAACAAGATCAATTATCTAAATTGTGCTAATAGATAACAACGAGAATTAATTAATGACGAAGGCTCTAAGGTCACGAATCCACCTACCCTATCATGCAAGTTACCCAAGCATTTATCTCCTTATCCCTATATTCAATTTAATTTCTTTGTCAACCAGGAACCCTCAATTATCCTAATGTCACTACCGATTTTCAAAAGGAAATATCTTTAATTGCAAGTTGTCAATCTGCCAATATATTCAACCCACAATTAGATTCATTAAGTTCTGGGTTCCCTATAGTGATTGCACCGCTTTCCTATTCTATGCCTAGCAATATTCAAACGGTGTTCTTAATTCAAGTCCTAAGTACGAATTGCCTGCCAGTATCATTGCACTAGTAACCATGCATGCATATGATTAACACAAACAAATCAGAATTAAGAAACAAGAAAAGAGACAAGGGGATGAGAAAATATTACTTGGATAAACCATGCCATCAAAGGTGGCTTTATCGTTCCCTTAGAATAGAGGATTAGTTCCTCATAGAGACGAAAATAACGATCAAAGTACGGAAAGCATTCATCCTCAAAGAAACTGAAATAAAACTCACTACACAGCTCTAAGCAAACTAGGATTACAACCCACAATTCAAAAAACTCCTCCAATTGACCTAAAACAAGCTACTTATAATGTTTGGATTCTACGCGCACTCGCGGGGCGAGCAGGGATTCGCGAGGCGAATCTTAAGTTGGCGCCAGTTCAAATTTGGATCCTTCGCGAGGTCTTCAATTCCCCGAGTCTGGCTCGCGAGGCGAGGCTGAATGGCTACCTGTTCTTTAGTCTGTTCGCGAGGCGAATGGCCAATTTTGCCTTTTTGCTTGTTTTCTTCATTTTTCCTAACTTCCTCGAGCTTCACTTTTAACCTGGAATATAAAAATAGCATTTTAATGCTTTATTGACTCAAAACAACCAGAAATTCCTAAAAAAAACTTTCTAAGAGACTAAAGACCTTGCTTAGGGACACAAGAAGCCAAATTTGGGTGTTTAGCGAGGTTAAATCGCTTAATTGGCATAAGAATCTTGACTTTTCTAGATGTAAAACTAGATAAGCTGGAGGCTTATCAAAATACCACAAACTTAAACTTTGCTTGTCCCCAAGCAAACTAAAAACCAAAAAGGACTCAAGACAAGGTAAGTTCAATGGACTAAACCGAATTTAACCGAGCTTCATGCACTTGTTGTCAAATTATTTTTCAGTTCAATATCCTCCCCCCCCCCCCAAAAAAAAAAAATTTCATTATAGCAATCCCCCATCCATCTACTTTGGACAACGAGAGGTTAATCATGAATGCAATCATTACTTCAAAGTCAAGGATCCAGTAATACAAACAAAGGAAGATCACCAAATTCAAACACCTGCCTTCCTTCCTCACAAGGGCATTTAGTAGATCACTCTTCCGCTCAATTTATCAAAAGTCAAGCATTTTTCACTCATTTCACCATTAAGTGCACTTTCCATAGATTTGATTTTCATCTCAACAAAGTTCGCACAAAAATATGCATGCATCATCAAAAGGTCTTTTCAAGGTTGTAATGGGGCCTGGCCCGAGGTAGGATATGCAAAGGATCGAGGCTTAGTCATTAGGATTTATGAGAGCATGAAATGGGCAATTACAACAATAGATCACTCTCATACCTTCACTTCTTTCTTGCTCTAGGTGGCTACAACCTTTTTCCTTTTTATATGTTCTTTTTTTCACTTAGCCTTTTTGGCATATTTTCAATTTCATATTTTTTTTTTTTTTTTTTCAAAAGCCTTTGGCTTCAACTTTTGCTTTTCTTTTTCTGAACTATGATTCATGACTCATTATAGCCACCCCAAACTTAATTCCAAAATCATACTCATAAGCTAAAGATTCCATGCTCTCCTAAATCCTAGGATAGGAAAATCATGGTTTTTCCGGATTAATGGGCTTGTAATGTAAGGTCATCAAGAACAATAGGCTTCAAGGCTCAATGTGGCTAACTAGGGATCATTCATCAAGGTTGGTTCAATTTATGGCCAAGTAGTTAATTCAAAGAAAAACATGCCTTAATCATATGATGCAAACACATAGATATGCAAACGATGAAGAGATTCAAGCAAATTCGGGAAAATGCAACTTAATGCGACTCTCTCAATTAAGAACAACGGTGGAGGCTCAAATTCTGACCTGGACATTTTTGCAAAATGTTTGATCGAGATACAATTCATAAGCATGCACCCCTTCACCCCAATCTTATTGTAAATCATGCATCACAACAACCAATCTAAACTCATTTTTCAATTTTCACAAGGGGATTTAGACTTGAAAAACATCGAGAGGGGTTCATCAAAACTTTTTTTTTTCCTTTTTTTCACATAAAACTCATACATTCAACCAAAGTTTCATTCAATTCAATCCACAAAACTTACCAACACTACCCTATCAACTTATTTATGTACATGACCAATTAGCAAAAAGAGAAGAAACATAAAAGAAAAAGAGTAAGGTTTTAGAAATTGTTATCTCGGACCCCAAACTTTCGTTGGTGCTCATCCTTTCTTCATTCGCTTCCTCTCCTTCCGGCTCACTAGTCTTTGTGGCCTCTTCCTTTGGAGTTCTATCCACCTGAAAATCATCAAATCTTTGCCTCGGACTCGCCCCTTCCTGGATGAGGATCCTGGTCCCCAGGATTAGCAAACCAAACTAACCAAGGCATCAAAACAGTTCATATTTTTTTTTTCAGGGAAACATCCCCTTCGCGAGGCGAGGGTGACTTCGTGGGGCGAAACAGAGGACCTCTGTTTTTGGTCCCTCTGTTTCGTAGGGCTAAAAGCCTCCCGCGAGGCGAGACAGAGACTTCCCAGAATTGGGGTCTCTATCTCGCGAGGCGAATTCATGCTCGCGAAGCAAGCCAGACAGTGAATTCTGCCTGTTTTCCATGCAATCTAAGTCCTACATGCTTTTCTAATGCAGTTTTCTAACTAAGGACCCTATATGAAGACACTTTGTATTTTTATGACTCTTTTTAAAAGTAACAAAGGATATAACCCTTGGGTTGCCTCCCAAGAAGCGCTTGTTTGATGTCCCAAGCCTGACGGTCATAGCCTCAAAGGGCTAAGTCACTATGAACTCATCAATATAGCCTCCAACTCCTTCTTCCATAAAAAGCGGTTTCAACCCTTGGTCATTATCATCAAATGTCTCCCTGGGCTCTTTGTATCCTTCCTTAAAAGCATCATGAAGAGGAGTTGTTTTTTTCCTAACCTTCACTCGCCAATAAGACTTCACTTGGTCCGGAAATGACTTCTTTCTCGTGACAAATGGATCATCCATCCAAACCTTGGGTGGCCCCTTTTTGCCTCGATCTTGCTCATAATCTCTCAAGCGGATTTCATTGAGTTTGATTGGATCTAGTATCTTTTTTGTTCCGGCTCTTTCAGTGAGTGACTCATAATGCTCTTGTGGCTTCTCCTCCAACTTGCTTGGGTCATCCATAATAGCACTAGGCAACTCATCTTTATGCCCCAAGTGCGCCGGCTCATCCTTTTCCATGCCATCCTCAAAAGTCTGGGATTTTACCAACACCTTACCTAGTGTTGAACCATTTGCTTCATATGTAGGAGTTGGTTTGACAAGAGGTTTCACCACATCTACACTATAGCATTTAGCCTTCTCCACTGGATGCTTCATAGCTTCAAAGACATCAAATTCCTCATTTTCATCTTGGACCCGGAGTGTGAGCTTACCAAGTTGCACATCAATCAATGCTCGCCCGGTAGCCAAGAATGGTCTACCCAATATGAGAGGAATATTGGCATCTTCATCCATGTCAAGAACCACGAAATCCACAGGAAAAATGAACTTGCCTACCTTTACTAGCAAATCTTCTACCACCCCATAAGGGCATTTGATTGATCGTTCCACAAGTTGGAGTGACATCAATGTCCCATCGACCTCTTTAATTCCAAGCCTTCTCATCATGGATAGGGGCAATAAGTTGATGCTCGCCCCTAGATCACATAGTGCCTTCCTAATAGTCATCTCTCCAATGGTGCATGGTATATTAAAAGAGCCCGGATCCTTCAACTTTGGAGGTAGTTTCCTTTGGAGAATTGTACTACACTCCTTGGTCAAAGCAACAGTTTTCTCATCCACTATCTTCCGCTTCTTGGAGAGAAGCTCCTTCATGAACTTAGCATAGGATGGTATTTGTTCCAAGGCTTCAGCAAAAGGAATATTAATTTGAAGCTTGAGGAAAACATCAAGGAACTTGTAGAATTGCTTGTCTTGCAAGGGGTTCTTCAATCTCTCTGGATATGGTACCTTCATGAAGGGAGGAAGGTCATGGGGCTCAACTCACTTCTTCTTTCGGAATTCTTCATCTACTAATTTCAACCTTACTCCTTGCTCTGGCACCTTTTCACTAGCTAACTCATCTTCCTTAGCTTGCTCCTTCTCCTCTTGTGGTTGTTCTGGAGTTTCACCTTCATTAGCCTTCAAGGGATTCCCCTTTGGTTCCAACACCTTACCACTTCTAGTGGATATGGCATTGCATTGGGCCTTGGGGTTGTTCTCTGTGTTGCCCAGAAAAGTGCCTGGAAGACGCTCATTCATTTGTTTGGCTAGCTGAGATACTTAAGTTTCCAGGAGTTGGATTGTCGACCCTGTGTGAGTTGCTAGCTTCTCAATGGAGGTATCAATGTGCACTATCAACTTCTCAATGGCCATGCTAGTATGACTGGCTAATTTCTCAAAGGCCACTTCCCAAGTCTGCTTCCCACCATCTGTGATTTGCAATTAAGTAGGTTGAGGTAGAGCCTGTTGGGTGTTGTGCTGTTGAATTCCATAGTTTGGCCTCTGATTCTGTTGTTGTTGCCCGGCTAGACCACCACTAGTGTTGCTCCAAGTGAAACCCGGATGGTCTCTCCTAATGTACCCCCGATTCTGATTATAGTCATTCTGCCTATTCCTCTGATAGTTGTTCTGTGGCTCTGTGTCATAAAAGTTGTGACACAAGTCCACATGTTCCTATGAAAAATTTATGGGACAACTCTCATTATCATGATCACCATTACAAAAATCACACCCCGGAGGCAAGCCTTTTCGTACTGCATTAACCTTCATCTTGCTAGACAATGCCTCATATTGCTTCTTCAAGAGTGTGTTCTGTTCAAGAATAGCCTCAAGTAAAGCGGTACTGATTTCGGAAACATTACAAGTGCCCGTACTGCGGTTATAATCATTCCTGGACATCTTCTCTAATAAAGCCCAACCGTCCTCTGCTAATTTGTAAGAGAAAGAACCGCCAGCTGCGGCATCACAGTTCATTTGGTAGCGACCCTTCAACCCATTAAAGAAGTGTTGTACCTTTGTTACCAAGTCAAAGTAGGATGAAGAGCATCTTCTCAAAAGCACATTGTACCTTTCCCAAGCTTCATTGTAGGACTCATCATCATGTTGCTTAAAGGAAGTGACGGCTATCTTCAACTGTGCCTCTTTCTGAGGAGGAAAAAATCTAGTGAGGAACTTCTGAGCCATTTGTTCCCAAATAGTGATGCTAGCGCGATCCAATTGCAAGTCTAACCAATCGCGTGCTTTATCCCAAAGAGAGAAAGGGAATAGTCGTAAACGAAAGGCGTCATCTGAAACTCCTGGAGTTTTCAACATGTCGCAAATCTCCAAGAAATGAGTAATATGCCTGTAAGGATCTTGGTATGCACTTCCATCAAATTTATTGTTTTGAACCCCACACAGAGCACCTTCCCTCATTTCAAAAGAATTGGCCGTGATGGGACGCCTAACAACACTTGAAGCAGAGTCATCCAAGTGAGGAAGATTGTACTCATAAAGAGGCTTGTAGGGTGGAGGATCTCCTTCTGTCATCCCTTCAAGATTGATGAGTTGGTTCGCTTCAAGCCTCTTTTTCTCTCTAAGTTCCTTCCTGTACCTCTTCTCGGTCCTGGTGATCTCTGGATCGTATAACAAGTCTTCCTGTGAAAGGGTACCTCGCATACGCAAAAACAAGGCAAGACCAAGTGGGATCAAAGAAGTAAAAAGAGATAAAAAAAATTCAGAAAAATAAAATTAAAAATTGCTCAATCAAGAGAATTGAATTTCCTAAAAATTAGGAAAATTGGTTGTGCCAATCCCCGACAACGACGCCAAAATCTTGTGGATGATCCAGCAAGTGTACCGTTCGCTACAAGTAATAAAACACGGTAAGTAAATATCGAGGTCGAACACAAGGATTGGAAGACCAATTTAACCAATTTATAGAGGTAATTCAAATCGTTTGACTAAGTGAATAACAAGCGGTTGAGAAGAGAGAGAAAACAAGATAAGCAAAGATAACAAGATCACTTATCTAAATTGCGCTAACAGATAACAACGAGAATTAATTAATGACTAAGGCTCTAAGGTCACGAATCCACTACCCTATCAAGCAAGTTACCCAAGCATTTATCTCTTTATTCCTATGTTCAATTTAATTTCTTTGTCAACTAGGAACCCTCAATTATCCTAATGTCACTGCCGATTTTCAAAAGGAAATATCTATAATTGCAAGTTGTCAATCTGCCAATATATTCAACCCATAATTAGATTCATTAAGTTCTTGGTTCCCTATAGCGATTGCACCGCTTTCCTATTCTATGCCTAGCAATATTCAAACGGTGTTCTTAATTCAAGTCCAAAGTATGAATTGTCTGCCAGTATCATTGCACTACACTAGTTAATTATGCGCGCATATGATTAACACAAACAAATCAGAATTAAGAAACAATAAAAGAGACAAGGGGATAAGAAAATATTACTTGGATAAACCATGCCATCAAAGGTGGCTTCATCGTTCCCTTAGAATAGAGGATTAGTTCCTCATAGAGACGAAAACAACGATCAAAGTATGGAAAGCATTCATCCTCAAAGAAACTGAAATAAAACTCACTACACAGCTCTAAGAAAACTGGATTACAACCCACAATTCAAAAACTCCTCCAATTGACCTAAAACAAGCTAGTTATAATGTTTGGGATCTGCGCGCGCTCATTGGGCGAGCAGGGATTCACGAGGCGAATCTTACGTTGGCGCCAGTTCAAATTTGGATCCTTCGTGAGGCGAGCCCATGCTCACGAGGCGAGACAGAATGATCTTCAATTCCCCGAGTCTGGCTCGGATGGCGAGCACTGCCTCGCGAGGCGAGGCTGAATGACTGCCTGTTCTTGCTTAATCTGCTCCTCTGGCTCGCGGGGCGAGCTTCTGTTCGCGAGGCGAATGGCTAATTTTTCCTTTTTGCTTGTTTTCTTTATTTTTCCTAGCTTCCTCGAGCTTCACTTTTAACCTAGAATATAAAAATAACATTTTAATGCTTTATTGACTCAAAACAACCAGAAATTACTAAAAAAAACTCTCTAAGAGACTAAAGACCTTGCTTAGGGACACAAGAAGCCAAATTTGGGTGTTTAGCGAGGTTAAATCGCTCAATTGGCATCAGAACCTTGGCTTTTCTAGCTGTAAAACTAGATAAGCTGGATGCTTATCACACATCTTTTACTGTTTCAATTTTACATAGGTCCATCTACAAAACTGAAGAGTCCGCAGCTAATCTTAGTGAAGAATCGATCCCTGAACTTAAATTGCCACATCCGTATCTAAAGTTTAGGACTTCAAACCACAAGGCATTTTCATTGTTGATTATCCTCCAATGTCATTTACCCAATAGAGATAAATTGAACAGATGCACGTTTTTAATACCAAGACCTCCACACCTTTTTGGTTTGCATACTACATTCCACCTTACCAAGGCTATCTTTTTTCTTTCAAGAGAACCACCCCAAAGAAACTCCCTCTTAATGCTTATTATAGCTTTTATCACCTCTATAGGAGCCTTCATAAAGGATAGGTAGTAGGTCACTTTATCAATTACCGGTTTCTAGGTTTCCATCTTCCTCGAATTAACCCCAATCGGAATTCCCAAGTAAACAAAAGGTATGAAACCAATTCTGCAGGACAAAAAATCAGTCGCTCCCTCCAAAAAGCCATCTTCTTCATGTAATTACACATTTATATATTTTGATGAATGACAAACACTGATAAAAATGCAAAAGAATTTTTCTTATAACATGCAGGTACCACGCACACAAATTCAAATTATTCCTTGGTGTACCAGAAATTCAAGTATAAGACCTCAAGACCGAATGGGTAAATTATTAGGTCTTAGATACTTTTGTTAGGGATTGATTTATTTAGGTACTAATTTTTTGGCTCAAGGTTTTTAATGATGAAAAGCAAAATATTTTTTTTAATCTAACAAAAAAATGTTTCATCAAAATAATTTTTGGAATTCCTATTATCTTCAAATGACCATCTTTTACATTGATTGCCTCACACATGTTTCAAGCCTTCAATGTTAACATTATCCTTTTTATAGCAAAACAATTTTGATGGCCCTTACACGTTTTCTCTTTCATATAATTTAATCTTTCAATGGCAAAATCATTTGCACTAAATTCAAAGATCATATCATAGGCATTTAGTGTGTGCAACGTTCTAAATATCAAAAGTTTTATTTGGCAATCATTTATCTTATTTTTCAAAAATGATTTGCATTGATAGGAATACCATATCTTTTCATGGCAATTAATTCTTTTAATTATAAAATCATTTGAGTTAATTGTCCAGCCTCACTTATGTTGCAACGTTCACAATCTTTAAATAGCAAAACCAATTCAATTTGCTAGCTGGGTAATTCACACGTTTTTATCATTTAGTCTAGCAATAATTTTTTTTATTTGCAAAGGATTTGCATTGAATGCAATTCCATATCAGAACTTGCTGAACGCTCATATTCATTGGTTTTTAAAAGAAAGAATTTCAACATTTCTGAATATTACATGCGCAAGACATTAATGATAGAGATAGTGTGTGAGGAATTTAATCTTTGTTTAAATAATAATAATAATAATCATGTTTGAAGAATTGGATCAGTGATGCAACGTTCAAATTCTCTTTTCAATGGACTCACACGAAATTATGGCAATCAATATTTTTTTGATACAAACATAATTGCAATGAATGCAAATATCAGATCATGCGCATTGCCCAAGTCTTGCTCCAACGTTCATATTATTGGCTTTTAAAAGGAAAAATTTTTTGAGCTTCAAAACAGAGAAAATACGCAAGACAAAATAGTGAAAAAATATTCTTGTGTGCAGTTTCGTTATTTTCTAAACTGTTGCACTAAAATTCTGAAAACACTTTGAGCTATTACTAGTACCTTTTTATCAATCTCATAGGACTTCAAGTTGTAATCATCTGCACTAGAAGAGTGTCTCATATTGTCCTTCCTTTGCTGAAACTTTGTGTGAGGGTGAGGTATCCCTCTTGGTTGTAATTGAGGCTTCTACATGAGGGTGGGGTATCCCTAGTGAGAAGGGCTCTACTATGTACAAAGGTTGCAAGCACCAGTTATAAGCTTGTTTGTTAGTGGAAGAAAATCCCACAGGTGGAGTGGGGACTGGACGTAGGTCACTGGTGGTTGGTGGCTGAACCAGGATAAAATCGTCGCGCAAGTATTCTCTTTCCCTCTCTTTTAATTTATTTATTTAATATAATTAATTGTATGATCGATAAATTTTGTTAAAGAAAATAATTTTTTTAAATAAGAAAGAAATTTTTTAGACTCAATTCACCCCTCCCCTCTTGAGTCGAAGCCACATATTCCAACAAGTGGCATCAGAGCCAGACTCTTGCATAAAAAGCTTAGCAGCTTCAAGAGAAATGGCTTCGAATGACTTCCTTCCAGAAGGAGCCTCCCTTGGCAGACCCCCTGCCTTTAATGGTGAAGAATATGCATATTGGAAAGAACGCATGATAATTTTTATTCAAGCACAAGATTATGATGTGTGGGATGCTATTGAAAATGGACCTTTTATCCCTATGAAAGATGTAGATGGTAAGTCTGTTATTAAGCCTAGAAATGAACAAACTGAGGATGAGAAAAAGAAAGTATAATTAAATTTACGTGCTAGAAATATGATAACATCTGCTTTGAGTAGGGGAGAATTTTTCAGGGTCTCAAACTGCAAGACTGCCAAGGAGATGTGGGATACGCTTCAAGTCACTCATGAAGGAACGAGTGAAGTCAAGCGCGCAAGGACAAACACTCTGATAAGAGAATACGAACTGTTCATGATGAAGCAAGGAGAATCCATTCAAGACATGCAGAAACGCTTCACTCACATTGTGAACCAGCTTGCTGGTCTGGGTAAGAATATTGATAATGAAGATTTAATTAATAAAGTTCTACGTTGTTTGAGCAGGGAATGGCAGCCGAAGGTGACGGCAATTGCTGAATCTAGAGACCTCACCACAATGAACTTGGCTACACTATTTGGAAAATTACAAGAGCATGAACTAGAACTTAGTCGGCTGTCGGAACACGAAGAAAAGGACAAGAAAAAGAAGAGCCTAGCCTTGAAAGCAGCCTCCTCGAAAAATGAGGAAGTGAGTGAAAAAGATGAAGAGGAGGAAGATGCTTCAGATGATGAAATGGGAATGCTAGTAAAGAAATTCAAAAGATTTGTGAAAAAGAAAGCTAACTCAAGAAGGTCATCAACCTTTCCCAAAAAGAATTTCAACAAGGGAGATGGTCCAAGCTCCACACCTACTTGCTACGAATGTGGAAAACCCGGCCATATGAGGTATGATTGTCCTAAATTACAAAAGAAGGACAAATTCGAAAGAAAAGAAAAGAAGGAAAACAAGCCTAGAAGAGCTTACATAGCTTGGGATGAAAATGATTTGGACACCACCGATGATTCAGACAATGAGGAAGCTAACTTATGTCTCATGGCTGGCCACGAAAGCGATGATGAGGTAACCTCTAACTCTTCTTCTTCTACTTGCTCATATGATGCATTGCATGATGCCTTTCTTGAACTACATAATGATTCTATGAAATTGGCTAAGGCATTAGAAAAATCCAAGAAAATGGTTAATTATTTGAAAAACCAAGTAATTGCTTTAACAAAAGAAAGGTTAGAATTAAAGAAGGAAAACTATAGCATTGGGCATACTCTAGGAAACTTTACATGCAAAAAATGCAGTGAATATGAAAAACAAGTAAATGACTTGGAGATCACTCTTGCAAAATTCACCAATGGTAGATATAACTTGAATGTTCTTTTGGGTAACCAAAAAGGTGTATATGATAAGGCTGGCTTAGGATATAAGCCTAATGATCATGAAAAATCTTTTTTGAAGAAAACATTTGTGCCTGCTCTTACATCTGTTAGTCCTTTCGTCAAATGCTATTATTGTGCCAGAAAAGGGCATACCGCATCTACCTGTAATTTGAGAAAGGAGAATGAAAAGAAAAAATGGGTTCCTAAGGGAACAACACATGGCACTAACAACCAAGGACCCAAAAAAATTTGGGTACCTAAAAACAAAATATGACTGTTGTTTTGTAGGTATGCTTGAAAGCCAAGACTACAAATTGGTACCTTGACAGCGGCTGCTCTAAGCATATGACGGGATACATTAGCAAGTTCACATCCTTCACACCAAAAGTTGGAGGACATGTGACATATGGTGACAATAACAAAGAACAAATTCTCGGGATTGGAAGTGTTGGTAAAAGTCCGATGACATCAATTGATAATGTACTTTTTGTGGAAGGACTAAAGCACAACCTCCTAAGCATAAGTCAACTTTGTGACAAAGGTAACAAGGTTAGCTTTGATTCTAAAAGTTGTTTAATTAAAAATTTGCATGATAAAAATAAGAAATTAATTGGACATAGGATTAATAATATTTATATGATAGACTTAGATGATATCTCTTCAAATGATGCATGTTGTCTTGTCTCTAGAGAGGAAGACAGTTTTCTTTGGCATCGTAGGATTGCACACATACACACAGAGCACTTAAACAAGCTTATTTCAAAAGAACTTGTTATTGGTTTGCCTGAAATGAAATTTAAAAAGGATGGTTTGTGTGATGCATGCCAAAAAGGTAAACAAACAAAGACTTCCTTCAAACCAATTAATATTGTTTCATCGGATAGGCCCTTGCAACTCCTACATATGGATCTTTTTGGGCCTTCTAGAACTAAGAGCCTTGGTGGCAATTTTTACGCGATAGTAATTGTTGACGACTACTCTAGGTTCACTTGGACTTTATTTCTTTCACATAAAAGTGACACCTTTAGAGCATTTAAGAAATTAGCCAAGGTAATTCAAAATGAAAAGGATCTAAAAATTGTATCTATTAGAAGTGACCATGGTGGGGAATTTGAAAATGAAGCGTTTGAAATTTTTTGTGAAGAAAATGGCATACAACACAATTTTTCTGCGCCTAGGACCCCACAACAAAATGGGGTAGTAGAAAGGAAAAATCGGGCTTTAGAGGAACTCGCTAGAACGTTATTAAGCGATGCAAACCTCCCAAAATATTTTTGGGCGGATGCAGTTAGTACTGCTTGCTATGTTCTTAATCGGGTCTTAATTAGACCAATTTTAAAGAGAACCCCGTATGAATTATATAAAGGAAGGAAGCCTAATATCTCTCATTTTCGTGTGTTTGGATGCAAATGTTTTGTGCTTAATAATGGTAAAAATAATTTAGGAAAATTTGATGCCAAAGCTGATGAAGGGATATTCTTAGGTTATTCATCATCTAGCAAAGCCTTCAGGGTATATAATAAAAGAACTTTAACTGTTGAGGAATCAGTGCATGTTTCTTTTGATGAGACTAACCCCAAAAAGTTGGGAAAGGATATTGTTGATGATCTTGCAGATTCCTTAGAACATACCCACTTGGATGAAAAGAAAAATCAGGAGGACAAAGAAGGCAATGACGATGAGATCAAGCAAGAGGAAGAAGCACTTCAAGATCTTCCCAAAGAGTGGAGAGTTTCCAAAAATCATCCCTTGGACAACATTATTGGTGATATTTCTAAAGGGGTAGTTACTAGAAACTCCATTAAAAATGCTTGCAATCACATGGCTTTTGTTTCTCAAATAGAACCTAAGAACATTGACGATGCTATTTGTGATGAAATTTGGTTGTTAGCCATGGAAGAGGAATTAAACCAATTTGAAAGAAATCAAGTATGGGAACTAGTCCCTAGGCCATCAAATAATTGGAACTAAATGGGTCTTTAGAAATAAATTAGATGAAAATGGCATAATTGTTAGAAATAAGGCTAGACTTGTAGCTAAGGGGTACAATCAAGAAGAGGGCATAGATTATGAAGAAACGTATGCACCCGTAGCTAGACTTGAGGCTATTCGCATGTTACTTGCATTTGCTTGCATTATGAATTTTAAATTATATCAAATGGATGTAAAAAGTGCATTTTTAAATGGCTTTATTCAAGAAGAGGTGTATGTAGGTCAACCTCCTGGTTTCGAAAATTTTGACTTACCCGATCATGTATTTCGCTTAAAGAAAGCGCTTTATGGTTTAAAGCAAGCTCCTAGAGCTTGGTATGAGCGCTTAAGCAAATTTCTTTTAGAAAAAGGTTTTTCACGAGGAAAGGTTGACACAACCTTATTTATTAAAAGAAAATCACATGATATTCTTCTTGTACAAGTGTATGTGGATGATATAATTTTTGGTGCTACTGATGAGTCTCTTTGCAAAGAATTTGCTAAGCATATGCAGGAAGAATTTGAAATGTCGATGATGGGAGAATTAAATTTCTTCCTTGGGCTTCAAATCAAACAAACAGACAACGGCATATTCATAAGTCAAGCAAAATACTGCAAGGAACTTTTAAAAAGATTTGGAATGGACAACGCCAAGGAGATAGCGACACCAATGAACACCTCATGCTACTTAGATAAGGATGAAAATGGTAAGCCTATTGAATTGACAAAATATCGAGGTATGATTGGCTCCCTCTTGTACCTTACTGCAAGTAGGCCTGACATCATGTTTAGTGTTTGCATGTGTGCTAGATATCAGGCTAGTCCTAAGGAATCCCACCTTGCGACGGTTAAGCGAATAATGAGATATTTAGTTGGGACAAAAGACATGGGCTTGTGGTACCCCAAAGGCGCCACATGCAACTTGGTTGGGTATTCCGACTCTGACTTTGCGGGTTGCAAGTTAGATAGGAAAAGTACTAGTGGGACATGCCACTTTTTAGGTAGTGCCTTAGTTTCATGGTTTAGCAAAAAACAAGCTAGTGTGGCATTGTCAACCGCTGAGGCGGAATACATAGCGGCAGGGAGTTGTTGTGCCCAAATTATTTGGATGAAACAACAACTGTTAGACTATGGTGTCCAATTAGATCATATCCCCATTCGATGTGATAACACTAGTGCCATTAACTTAACTAAGAATCCCATTCAACATTCTAGGACAAAACACATTGAGATAAGGCACCATTTTATTCGAGATCATGTGCAAAATGGAGATTGTGTCTTAGAGCATGTGGATACAACTAAGCAATTAGCAGATATCCTTACTAAACCCCTCAGTAAGGAGAGTTTCTTTCACATTAGAAGGGAATTAGGCATTTTAGATTTATCTTGCATCAATTAATCTCACATGCTTATCTTTATTCTTACATATCTATTGGGCAAGTCTTCGAAATTCTGATTGTACGCATGTTAATCTCTATTGGTGCATAAAATTTTTATTGACACTTCCGGATAATCAATTTGCCAATTGCACACATCAATTTTTTATATGTTCCGATTGTTTTTTAACTTTTTTTTATCTGTCTCCTACTATTTGTGACCTGGGACAAGACCTCTGAACCTGAACATAATTATTTGCTACACACAAGTAACATGCAATTCTCACTTATTCAAGTTCTGCACTTGTGTTTAATCCTTGCCAATAAATTCTTGCATATGCTCTTATTAAAAGGAGAATAAATTGACTTTATAAATTAAATTGCACCTACAGGAGAAACGTGCTTCTGCAAAATATTCGTGCCATGTCTATCCTTCACTTTTTCAATATTCTAAGGCTGGCATGCTCTGAATTTAAACATATTTGCATATCTATTCTAAACTTGGCTATGTATTTGTAATAAAATCTTATTTTTCATGATTATTTGACATGTAGTGGACTATTTTGATGAATGAAAGTTATCCTTTTTTTCTCCATGCACCTTCTTTTTTATCATGCCAAAAGGGGGAGAAGAATTGAAATATTAATCTTTCATAAATTATATCTAATTGAACTATTCAAGGGGAGCATGCTTATAATATTTGTATTGTCTTTTAATTTGAATTCAAGCCTTATGAAATTAACTGAAGTATCAATTGAGTAATGTGATTGAGATAGGGGGAGATCCATCCCGTGCTCATAAACTGCGTATATGACTCTGATACTACATTACTCAGGTAAGTATGTAAGGTTTGTCATAATCAAAAAGGGGGAGTATGTAATTACACATTTATATATTTTGATGAATGACAAACACTGATAAAAATGCAAAAGAATTTTTCTTATAGCATGCAGGTACCGCACACACAAATTCAAATTATTCCTTGGTGTACCAGAAATTCAAGTATAAGACCACAAGACCGAATGGGTAAATTATTAGGTCTTAGATACTTTTGTTAGGGATTGATTTATTTAGGTACTAATTTTTTGGCTCAAGGTTTTTAATGATGAAAAGCAAAATATTTTTTTTAATCTAACAAAAAAATGTTTCATCAAAATAATTTTTGGAATTCCTATTATCTTCAAATGACCATCTTTTACATTGATTGCCTCACACATGTTTCAAGCCTTCAACGTTAACATTATCCTTTTTATAGCAAAACAATTTTGATGGCCCTTACACGTTTTCTCTTTCATATAATTTAATCTTTCAATGGCAAAATCATTTGCACTAAATTCAAAGATCATATCATAGGCATTTAGTGTGTGCAACGTTCTAAATATCAAAAGTTTTATTTGGCAATCATTTATCTTATTTTTCAAAAATGATTTGCATTGATAGAAATACCATATCTTTTCATGGCAATTAATTCTTTTAATTATAAAATCATTTGAGTTAATTGTCCAGCCTCACTTATGTTGCAACGTTCACAATCTTTAAATAGCAAAACCAATTCAATTTGCTAGCTGGGTAATTCACACGTTTTTATCATTTAGTCTAGCAATAATTTTTTTATTTGCAAAGGATTTGCATTGAATGCAATTCCATATCAGAACTTGCTGAACGCTCATATTCATTGGTTTTTAAAAGAAAGAATTTCAACATTTCTGAATATTGCATGCGCAAGACATTAATGATAGAGATAGTGTGTGAGGAATTTAATCTTTGTTTAAATAATAATAATAATAATCATGTTTGAAGAATTGGATCAGTGATGCAACGTTCAAATTCTCTTTTCAATGGACTCACACGAAATTATGGCAATCAATATTTTTTTGATACAAACATAATTGCAATGAATGCAAATATCAGATCATGCGCATTGCCCAAGTCTTGCTCCAACGTTCATATTATTGGCTTTTAAAAGGAAAATTTTTTTGAGCTTCAAAACAGAGAAAATACACAAGACAGAATAGTGAAAAAATATTCTTGTGTGCAGTTTCGTTATTTTCTAAACTGTTGCACTAAAATTCTGAAAACACTTTGAGCTATTACTAGTACCTTTTTATCAATCTCATAGGACTTCAAGTTGTAATCATCTGCACTAGAAGAGTGTCTCATATTGTCCTTCCTTTGCTGAAACTTTGTGTGAGGGTGAGGTATCCCTCTTGGTTGTAATTGAGGCTTCTACACGAGGGTGGGGTATCCCTAGTGAGAAGGGCTCTACTATGTACAAAGGTTGCAAGCACCAGTTATAAGCTTGTTTGTTAGTGGAAGAAAATCCTACAGGTGGAGTGGGGACTGGACGTAGGTCACTGGTGGTTGGTGGCTGAACCAGGATAAAATTGTCGCGCAAGTATTCTCTTTCCCTCTCTTTTAATTTATTTATTTAATATAATTAATTGTATGATCGATAAATTTTGTTAAAGAAAATAATTTTTTTTAAATAAGAAAGAAATTTTTTAGACTCAATTCACCCCTCCCCTCTTGAGTCGAAGCCACACATGTTCCAACACTTCATTCATCCCAATAATGTTGCTTTTGATAAAATTCACCTTTAATCCCGACACAAGTTCAAAACATCTTAAAATTGCTTTCTATGCCCACAGATTTTCAGATGAAGCTTTTCCTACCAGAAGAGAATCATCAGCATACTACAAATGCGATACCTCCACTTGACCATCCCCAAATTTGAATCCCTTAAAAATACCTGAAGAAACTGCTTGCCTTACCATTCCGCTCAGGCCTTCAGCCACCCACTAAGAAGAGAAAGGGAGCTAGAGCATCTCCATGTTTAAGTCCCATTCACTAAGAGTTATATATATATATATATATATAAGGGTGGGGATCAAGTTACTCCAAGAGTAACTCAATCCCCACCGTTGATTTTATAACCTAATGAAAGTTAGATGTTTTCTTTCATGAATTAATGTAGGCTATTGGATTATACTAAAATCAATGGTGGGGATTGAGAGTAACTCTCTTAAAGTATATATATATAAGCAAAAAAAAAAAAAACCATGTAAAAGCATCACAATAACAGCTAACATCCCAACTAGGTTGACACCTTAATTGTAACCAGTCATATATATTTCATTGTAGTTATTTTATTTTTTCAAATTCTAGTTGTTGATTTCCCTCTCTATTTTGTTGCAGAAAAGTGGCTAAGGAAATTGTATTTTAATTGTACGCACTCGTTCCTTGTATATTGTACTGGTCTTAAATTTTTAATAGGAGCTTCCAAGTAAGATGGTACCAATGGAAAACAAAATAAGGATCCGTTCTTATATTATGCAAGAACCATGTTAAGGAATGACGTTAGATTTGCTCTTAAACTACTAAAATTTAAAGATAAATAAAATTTTATTAAATTGCTTTAAAAGCAAACTTACCTAAGAAAGATTTTTTCCCACACATATATACCCTTAGAATTTGTGTTATGTTATAATAAAATTAATAGAATATTAATTAATTTTATTTTATCTTTAAAACAAGTAAATAATGTAAAATATTAAGAAAAAATAATAATAACTCTTTACTGAATTACTAGAGAAACAAAATCAAATATTTTAATAAAGATAATTCAATCATTGTTGTATGTACGTTTGATATAAGTTATATTATAATATTCTCGAAATTATGGACATGAGAATAAAAGTTTTTCATATTTGATATAAGTTTTAAAAAAATATTCTCTGACATAAAAGTTGTCTAAGAATAAAATTAGTAAATAAAAGTTAAAAATCATTCTCATGTGTGAATATGGAAAAAAAATATTACTGAGAATGACATTCCCGAGAATATCATTTATCCGACAATAAAATTTTCCAAGAATCAAATGCCATCTTAAATGTCTTACAAAAGGAAACAGAAAAGTATTTTAAATTGTTACTAACTTCGAGCATGTGTATGGAAATGTGTATAAAAAAATGTGTATGGAAACAACTATTTCAGGGGAAATTAAAAAAAAAATTGAGTTTAAGCTAATATTTTTAACCGTAAATTATGGAAAAAAATATTTATGAAAAAAAAGCAAATTTAAAAAAGTTAAAAGTCTCAATTTTTTTTTAAAAAATTATTAAATTATTTTGAAACTAATCACTTTTTTTACTTTTTATTTTGGTCTTTTTTTTTTTTCATTTTATCCTTACAAAACATACCACCAAATATATTATTTTTATATAAACAACTTCTTCTTCTTCTTTTTTGGCAAAATATATATATATATATATTATATATATATATATATATTTTAACACAAAAACTCATGCCATTTCATTCATAATCAAATCCTCAATACAATTGGGAACATCAACAAAGTCATGAGGGCTAGCCATACATGTAGCCATCCCAGCTAAGGTGTGAGCAACTACATTAGTCTCCCTCCTAGTGAACTCTACCAAAGAGTTTGAGAAAAAAGACATAAAAAAAGACTTACAATCCAAAATTAAAGCACCAAATTCTGTGCAATCCTCACAAGTAGAATTGAAACTATCCACAATATATTTGGCATCCATCTCAAAGATAGCTTCATCATACCCCAATTCATGAACCCACATAAATGCAAAATAAAGCCCCAAAACTTCTCCTTCATGGACTTGTAATTGAGGCTGGAGATTGTAGGTTCTAGCCTTTAAAAAAGAACCGTGCTCATCTCTGAAAATAAGTCCAACTCCAGTACTCCCAATGTGCCTAAAAGAAGCATCAATATTGCATTTTACTAACCCATGAGGAGGAGGTACCCGGCGCTCCTTTTCTTGAGATACGCTACTGATATGGACATGAGAGGCAACAACATTTTCTTTTGCCCAAAGCCATTGGTGGAAAAATGTTGTTGGTCGAATAAGAACTTGCATATGTGATTCAAGTTTGTTCTCCCAAAGTTTGAGGTTTCTACTTTTCCATAAGCTCCACAAACACATGCACCACAATTGCTTATTGCTCTCATCTAAATAATCAAGAAAATACCATATTAACTCTTCAAAGGAGTCCACCTCTAGAACTTTTCTTTCCATTACTTGCCAAAGGCCCATCTTCATCCACAACTGCTTGCTAAAGTTACAAGTTATGAAGATGTGAGTATAGGTCTCCACCTCATCATCACAGCTCACACAATGAATAGGACAAAGGATACCACGAGACTGCAACTTCTCCCTAGATGGGATGCAACCCCTACAAAATTGCCAAATAAAAGTTTTTACTCTAGGAGGAATGTACAGCTTCCAAAATTTTATCCAGGGACCAAGAGCTTGCAAATGAGATGAATCCAGCATAGAGTTAAGGCACAAATGATAGGCGGTTTTAACAATATAATTACCTCTTTTATTTGGCCACCATAATTGAGAATCCTCCTTAATTGAGTTGAGCAAAGGAACCTCCCTAATAGCAGCAACATCCGTGGGGGAGATGATAGAATTGAGAAGAGGTATATTCCATTGCTTCAAACCTAAAATAAATAAATCTTTCACATAAACATCTTGGGCAACATAGTTGTGAGTAGCAATAGGAATAGAATGAGAGGGGTCCCTAAGCCAAGGGTCAAGGAAAACTTTAATCTTATCACCTTTGCCAATGCACCACTGATAACCTTCCTTAATTAAGGCCTTTGATTGCCAAATACTTCTCCAAGTAAAGCTAGGATTATGACCCAACTGGGCCCCCATAAAATCTCCCCTAGGATAGTATTTAGCTTTGAGAAGCCTAGAGGTAAGATTATTGGGGTTGGTCATTAGTCTCCAACCTTGCTTGCCAAGCATTGACAAATTAAAAGCATATAAGTTTCGGAAGCCCATCCCACCATGTCTTTTATTCATAGAAAGTTTGTCCCAAGAAAGCCATTTAATGCCACGACAAGAATTACAATTAGAGCCCCACCAAAAAGAATTCATCATTTTTTGGATTTCATCACCAAGCGATTCAGGAATCATAAAAATACTCATCATATAGGACGGGATTGCTTGAAGAACAGATTTAATAAGAACCTCTCACCCGGCTCTAGAAAGACTTCTACCACTCCAAGAGTTAATTTTCTTCCAAACCCGATCTTTAATAAAATTGAAAATGGATTTTTTGCTTCTACCTATCATAGAAGGGAGGCCAAGATATTTCCCGGTACCCAAGCAAACATGGACATCCAAAATAGAGGCAATAGAAGATCAAGCAGTTTGGGAAGTATTGTTGCTAAAATAAACCTCCGATTTTTGAAAATTAATCATTTGCCCCGAGGCCTCTTCATAAATCCGGAGAATATTTTTCATACAATGGGCCTCCTGCTCTTTGGCCTTGAAGAACAAAAAACAATCATCAGCGAAGATGAGGTGTGATATAGAAGGGGCACCACAACAAATTCTAGCCCCATGAATATCCTCTCTCCTCTCAGCTTTATCAATCAAAGCAGTAAGGCCCTCAGCACAAAGAATGAAGAGGTAGGGAGAGAGAGGGTCACCCTGCCTAAGGCCTCTACCAGAAACGATAGGCCCAACATTCTCATGATTAACCTGAACAATATAAGTGACAGTTTCAACACATAACATAATCCAATTAATCCACTTGCTATCAAAGCCCATTTTCTTCATAACCTCTCTCAGGTAACCCCAGTCAATGCGGTCATAAGCTTTACTAATGTCTATTTTTAGAGCAACATCGCCCACCCTTCCACTAATCTTGTTTTTCAGAAAATGCATTATTTCAAAGGCTATAAGGGCATTATCTAAATTGGATCTACCTTGGATAAAAGTCGATTGAGCTTCAGAAACACATTCGTGGAGCACCTTTTGGAGCCGGTTAGCAAGAGCTTTAGAAAGAAGCTTGTACACCACGTTGCAGAGAGAAATCGGCCTCCAATCTTGCATTGAGGCAGGATTATCCTTCTTGGGAATTAAGACAATCTGAGTATCATTGATGGAAGGATAGAATGCGCCTATTTCCAACCAATCACAACAAGAAGTAAAAATAGTTGGACCATAGATATCCCAGAACCGAGTATAAAAAGCTGAGTTTAAGCCATCCAGGCCCGGGGACTTCCGAGGATGCATCTGTTTCAAAGCAGCTTCAAGCTCGCCTATGCACAAAGGAGCCATAAGCATCAAATTATCTTCCTGACTGATCCTGCTATCCAAAGCACTAATGACTAGCTCATAAACACTATCCTTTGGTTGAAATAAATCATCAAAATAAGAGTGAGTCACTTCCATGATTCCAATCTGATCTTCCACTATAATATCATTAGGTCCCGCAAGCTTCTCAATTGTTTTCTTCTTCTGCCTCACAGTTGCAGCTGCATGGAAAAAACCTGTGTTCTGGTCACCCTTCTTGAGCCAAATTGGAAAAAACCTGTGTTCTGGTCACCCTCCTCCAAATTGTTTTAGATCTTTGGCTCCAATAAAATTCTTCCTGAGCCAAAAGGGATATGAGATGGTCCCTAATGATTTCATATTGCTCATCACTGTCATGGTTTGTGCGGCTTCTAGCTTCCTCCAACTGAAGAGTGATCTTTCTGATGTCACTTTTAAATTAGGCCTGCTCTTGGTACCCCAGCGTTGGAGAGCATTGGTGCAAACGTTAATTTTATCAACTAAATTACCATCACCTGACTGATACCAAGCCTCACAGACTACCTCTTCCAGTTCGGCCTTCAAGAGCCAGGAATTCTCAAAACGGAACTTCTTGTGATGGAGCTTAGGAGGAACATGGTCACAAGTAAGAAGGATAGGAGAGTGGTCAAAAATCGTAGCTATTAAATTATCCAGTCTAGCATCTGGGTATAAAAGCAACCATTGTTGGTTCGCCATAGCTCTATCGAACCGTTCTTCAATTTCACGCACAGACCCTCTACTTTTCCACCATGTATATGAGTAACCATTCAACTCAAGATCCACAAGACCTGCATCAGAGACTACTTCTCTAAAACCATGGATGCGCCAATTCGAGTGATCATGGAGACCTCTTTTTTCTTCAGAGGACATTAAATCATTGAAGTCGCCAATCACACCCCACGAAGTATCTGCAAGATTAGCAAGCTGACGTAACATGTTCCAAGAATCTCTGCGCCTACTATTGTCGGGAAAACCATAAAAGCCTGTTACCCGCCATTTACCATGATTCAAATCATCAATATCAACATCAACATTAATAAAATTCAAAGAATAACTAGAAATGGTGCAATTAATCGAACTCTTCCAAAACATCGCCACACCCCCACCTCTACCCTCTCTATCCACAGCGAAACAATGATCAAAACCGACAAGTCTCCTTATTTCTCTATTCTACTAGCATGAACTAAAGTTTCAAAAATAAAAAACACATCCGGATGGTGACTCTGAATGAGGTTTTTAAGTGCCTGAGCTGCTCGCAGGTTACCCAGGCCTCGGCAGTTCCAACTCAAGATAATCATGGCTTCCGGTCGGCCTGGGAACCAGAGCCTGCCGATAAAAAATGGTTCTGAGAAATTGAAAGAAGAGAAGAAGAATCATGCAATTCATTGGTACTGTTCACGTAGGCACTAGAATTTTCATGCAACTCATGTTGCCCCTCCCCTATATGACGTCGCCTCTTGTTATCTGGGTTAAGATCATCATCATTAGAAAAAGAAGAAGTCACGTGCGCTGGAAAATTCTCATAATTGATGGCATTCAATACTGAAATTCTTTCCTTAACTATCCTTGATATCGTGTGAGCTGGATGAGATATATGCATGTGATTATTCACTCTTGAATGAACCACCGAAACCGCTCCACCTTTCTTGCAATGGATAGTATCAGTTGAAAGATTTGAAACTTGAGGGCCTGGATTATTTGCACCATAATTCTCGCTGGGCATCCCGTGATCTTCGGCCCCAACAGGTTGGTCACTCGAAAACCTAGCACTACCCTCTCTGGTTCTACAGGTTGCGCCGCCACCAGCCTACCTTCTGGTTTCCGCCCGGAGCTCAGCTCCCCACCCCCTCATACCATCATCAACAACCATAGTAAACCTCAGATCACAAAAAGAATCACTATGACCCATCAAACCAGACCTGAAACAAAAAGTGCCCAGCCTTTCATACCTGAAAGTCACCACATTCCATTTGCCACCCTGTAGTTTAATCTTGCAACTTTTCTTCAATGGTACTCTCACATCTATCAATATGTGTACCCTCATGTATCTCCTCCACAAGCTGGTGTTGTTATTTTTGTCATACTCCATGAATTGGCCCATGAAATTTCCAAGTTACGTGCCAACAGTCACTGACATGAACCCTAATGGAAGATTATGGATTTGGACCCAAAAAGGAACATGAAACAGTGGAATGGTTGGCAGTGCTATCCCCATTTGAACTCTGCTCAATATTAGGAGATGACCATCAAAGCTCCAAGGGCCCCCTCCCTCCACTCTCTCCACGTCAACCTGGTGAAAGAATTGGAAAAGGAATAAACCTTTCTCAGTTTCAGTGATATTCACCCCTCTCCCTAACCTCCACACTCCTGGGAGAATCTCCCTCATCACGTTGACACGAATGTTGCTGTCAGTGAAGAAATGGCCAGCGAGACATAGGCTAAGATCAGTTGCTTCCTGACTAGCAGCCGCCTCCTGTTTGAAAACACCCCCCCTCATCATCCTCATCCGCCAGAGACAGACCATGAAAGTTAACCTCCATGATCAATAGAGAACCAAACAGAAAACAGAACTCTAAAAAACCTAGAGAGAAAACGAAGCTCTCAAAAACTAGAGAGAAAAACCACTTCCTAGAATATGTAATGCCTTTCCTTTGAAATAGGACAATTTCCATTTTTTTGACAAAATATATAAACAACTTCATAACTATTTTTTTAATTATTTATATAAATTTGCCCCTCATATTGTTAAGAACTTTATCTTTTATAATAACTATTTGACTAAATTACACTTTTGGTCCCCAAATTATTATTAAATGTTCAATTTGGTCCCCAAGTTTTTAAACGGTTCATTTTGGTCCCCTAATTCCTTAAACTTGTTCAAATAGGTCCTTCCATCAAGTTGACTAACGGCGACGTCAAACCTAATGCCACGTGGAATTAAGTTTAATATTTTAAATTTTTTTTTGGTCCCCAAATTATTTTAAAATATTAATTTTGGCCCTCAAATTGTTTTAAGATGTTCATTTTGGTCCCCAAATTGTTTTAAAATTTTCAATTTGGTTTTCAAGTTTTTAAAATGTTCATTGTCGTCCCTTAGTCAACTTGATGGAAGGATCTATTTGAACAAGTTTAAGGAATTAGGGGACCAAAATGAACAATTTAAAAACTTGGGGACCAAATTGAACGTTTAATAACAATTTGAGGACCAAAAGTGTAATTTAGCCTAACTATTTTAAACATTTACCTTCATATCTTTCAATTATCATATAATTTTCAATAACTAATTAGCACATATAATTTTCAACAAATTATAAAGTGAAGGCCCAAATTAATCCCTGAAAAATTTTGGGTCCCACTTTTAGTCCCTGAAAAAATAAATTAATCATTTAGTCCCTCAAATTTTAAAAGCGGGACACATTAGTCCCTAAATTTAGTTCTGACGTCCATTTATTTGCCTGCGTGACCGATTAACCACCATACTTGGCCGGCTAGTGGTCCTTTGTGGCTTACGACGAATTTCTTAAGTCGAAAACGAATAAAAAGTGAAAAACGTGCATAATTTTAAAATTTAATTACCTGAAAATTATGTAATTTGTTTCACTTTTCATTGATTTTTCACAATTGAAATTTGTCATAGGTCACGCAGGACCAATAACAAGTCAAGTGAGATGGTTAATACGATACGTAGGCAAGTAAAAAGACATCGAAACTAAATCCAGGGACTAAATCCTACGTTGAAAATTTGAGGGACTAAATGATTAATTTATTTTTTCAAGGACTAAAAGTGAGTCCTAAAATTTTTCAGGGACCAGTTTGGGTCTCCCCTGTAAATTATAAATGTATCGATGGAAGCAAGTTACAACTTTTTTTCTTGCCCAAATACTTTGGCTATTTGAAAATTCTACCCAGTACCCAGATTGAGGGGTTCCCGATCGTAGAATCATCACCGTTAGCCCCTATCTCCTTTCGACGATTCTCTGTGATCTTTCTCTCTCACTATCATAAAGGTTTGAGCTTTACTTCATCTGTAACTAGAGACTCTTTCTGTTCTCTCTGTGTTCAAGTTATGCTATTTCTATGATTTCACACTTCTTTCTGTTCACTAACCCATTTATTTGTAATGGGTTTCTGGGTAATTCCTTGAATGTTCGATTACATCTGGATTCTGGAGTTTTGGAATTCTTTGTTGATTGGTGCCAGTTAATCATCGAAATTAGGGTTGTTAGTTTTTTTAAATTTTTTATTTTTTATTTAAAAAAAATTCAGTGATCAATTTTGCATCAATTTGGTTGTTGATTACTGTTATTCTGGCCAGCAAGTTAAACACTAGGGGTGACTTTGTTATTTTAATCTTTAATGTTGAACTGAGTTCAGAGAGATTGCAAAATGTTGAGAGGATTTGTGCTTTATGCATTGCTAGTAAAAGAAAAATCTATCTTGATGAAAGATTGACACAGAGTCACAGACTCACAGACCCTTTTCTAACAATTTGCCATCAGGAAACTGAAAAGATGGAGTATTTATTTCTACTTTGCAACTTGACTGAAGCAGTGTGGATCAAACAGATTTCAAAATATGGCTTCAGTTGTGATTGTTGATGTTTCGTCCTGAAGGATTAAATTGTTCATTGTTTTCTAAGCTTTATAATGTAATGTTGAGCTGGAGATCAATGAAGATTACAGAATTTAGGAATGTTAATTTCCTTTTTAACGAGAAAGGAACCCCTGTGGTAGCTTGATTTGCTTGTTGATATTGGGTACACAGATGGGGACCTTAATCTGAGTTTAAGTTGAATAAGGGTCCTGAATGAGTACTTCTAGGACACTGGAAATTTATAGAAGGTCATCCTAACTGTATATATCAATAGGGAAAGATAATGTAGAGAACTTGGCCGAAAATCAAGACAAATCATATGTATATGATGAACATACGTTCCTGGTTTATGGTTAAGCTATATTTTCTTGACACTCTTGAGATAATAGTTGCTTCATCAACCATCTTTTGTGTATATACACTAATACACTCTTAACTACAATGGTGATAAAATGTTAAGTCAACCTTTTAACAGCAAATTTGGATAATAATGGTAAACCGCTTGACCTAAATTACTTTGAACTTGATTTTATTTTTTCCCATTGATTATATCTAGATCAATACAATTCAATATTGCTCTTGAAGTCACATCTCTTTTTTGTTCTTTAAGCATTTGTGTTATCTTCATTCTGTTCATGATACTTATTTTTTTAGAGCCTTCTAGTTGAACTTGACATGGTAAAGTTTATACCTGTGTTGTATATGGCCATACTGACTGCCTTAAGCATATAAAATTAATCTTTTGAGATTCTTTTATTATGTCATAGTATATTTTGAAAAATCAAAATCAAATTAGCACTCAACGATAAGTGCTGATATCAATGTTATTCCCTACCAAGTGTTTTTTTTTGATTCCTTTGTTGATGTCTATTTATACTTTTATGAAACTGTTGTGGTTTTTACTGACTTTCACCAGCAATGGGTGTCAATTAGGATTTAAAAGTCTTGGTCAAGACTCATGTCAGTTCCTAATGAAGAAAACTTGTCATCACATTCACAGGTGTGTGTTTTTCATTTCTGAGGTGTGTGTTTTTCATTTCTATGGTGGATTGACTCTCATATGCATGTCCCTGAAGTTATTAGTTATGTGTCACTGAATTGAAGCATTAGGATTCAGGAGTAATCAAATAAATCTTTTTCCAATATATAGTTTTTAAAGTTATTTGCTTCTGTTAATATGTTTTGCAGCTTTCATCTCATTTTTTCTGGAATCTCCTTGATTCCATTATAGTTGATGTGGCATCAGAGTGTCATAGAGTAGCAAGGCTGGGCCTTGATTCTAATTTGGAAGAAGAAGATGAAGAATTGAAGTTGTCAGCAGAAGCCAGGGTTAGGGTGGCTGATCCTAGTAATAGTAGTGAAGCAAATGGCAAGTATGTGGTTGACATATTTGGACAAACTCACCCTCCTATAGCAAATGAAATATTTGAGTGCATGAACTGTGGTCGATCTATCATGGCCGGGCGGTTTGCTCCTCATTTGGAAAAGTGCATGGGGAAGGTGATTCTTTTCTCTTTAAGAATTGTATTTGGTGATCCATTTCTTAACTCAATAAAAAGGCCAAACCTGGTGCTATAAAACTCCCATTATGCACAGGCTCCAGAAAAGGGTCGGACCCACTATGTGAGTCTATAGTAGGCAGTCTTATCTTGTATTTACAAAAGGCTGATTCCTCAATTCGAACTTGTGACTTCCTTGTCACATAGCAACAACTTTAACCGTTGCACCAAGGCTTCGCTTCCTATTCCTTAATCAAATATTTACTTTATTTTATTTATGCCCATAACATCAGTTGTGTATCATAAATTCATAGTATCTGTTTATTGATTTTTATTTGAATAATACTACTTACACAACACACTTATGCACACATCACCCCACCTCTTGTTTTCTGTGCACGTACGCTCAAATTCTACCACCTAGACAGATGTGAGAGTTGTGAGGCATTGATGGATGTCTAGGAACCATTTTCTTTTTATTTTTATGATGATTGAGATCCTGTTCAATGAAAACATTTCTTCTGAATTCTCATACATGTCATCCATTTGAGCTTCTTGGTTATTACCTCAGGGTAGGAAGGCTCGTCTTAAAGTGACAAGAAGTAGCACTGCTGCAGCACAGAACCGGTATTCAAGGAGCAGTCATGTTTCTACATATTCAAATTACTCTACCAACAATAGCATGAACCGGTTGGCATCAAATGGAACCTCTACTTTTGCAGGTGAGGAGCACTCAAATGGGACATCGGAGCCATGAACTAGTAGTGATGTGCAATGGCTGGCAATGCAGGCTTTTATATTAGCATGAAACTTGTTTTACTGGAAAAATAGCATCATGATGTATTTTGAAAACAATATTTCTAATATCATGTACACATTCATGATGTTGTGCTTTACGAATTAACATTACCTTGTATGTCGAGACATATTTTAATCTTTTTTAAAATTTTAATTTTAAATCCAGTACCAATTGCCAACATACAGTTTGTGCAATTTTAAATTTGTTCAAGTATCACTCAAGGATGAGACAGTACTCCTAGTGAATCACAGAATACTGTGCTGATTAAAAAACACTTCCGTTGCCGGGACTTGAACCCGGGTCTTTCGGGTGAGAGCCGAATATCCTGACCAACTAGACTACAACGGATCGCTGTGTCAATTAAGATTTTAATTATTTTTATCCTAAAAGGCCAAAAGCACGTTCATATTAACAGCATGCTAGTGGCTCCAAATCTCCAAATAGTTGAGTCAACCTTTATTGACTTTCAATATATTAATTTAGCATGCTTATTGACTACCGTTTTATCTAACTTAAATATTAAATATGTCAATTTTAACTATTTTCTTAGTTGTGTTTTATTCTAAAAGTATTCCATTATTTAATTTAGATGTTCTTCCTTTATCTTTTATAGTATTTTTTTTGTTTGTCTAGGGGCTCATAATAAGCTTTACATAGGAGGGAGAATGGAATAGAAAAAGGTGGAGTGCATTTCAAGGTTTTGAACCTACGTACTCACAATTTATCCCGGAACTTAATCAACTGAAATGATTCAAAGGGATCCTTGAATGACTTAATTTTATCAAATTATGAGATTGCTTATATGATCTATAGTGTTGGATTTAAGGCCATTGTCAATGACAACAATCAACTCTTATCCTACCAAATAAAGTGGTTAAATGGATTTTTAGATGTTACTTCATCCACAAAGAAATCATAATGATAAAGATATAACTTAACGTATATATAGACGCAGCATATCTCTGGTAGTTGGTCAGAAACATGAGTTAAAAGTGATAATTACAATGTTAGCTACATCTAGTCATTTGGAGGGAAAGTTAGTCAGTTGATGTATATAAACTAGCTTGTAATTACAGAATGAATGTGAAATCAGTTGTCATTTTATCATTTTATAGTACAATTTGTAATATGGATCAAATTAGTTTTGTCCAAAAGAAATCAATACATCTATTAAAATGAGGTCCACCAGAATTAATTAAGAACGAATATATTCTTATTGGCTAAATAAATTGAAATCTTGATACACTTTAATTAATTAAGAATGAATATATTTTTATTTTACTCAATTATACTAAATTACACTAAAGCTCGTTTGAGAGGAGTTTTCTCATTTCTTGGCCAACTAACACGGACCAAAAGTTTTTTGGTCTGCACCATTTTCAAAGTATGAATTATGCGGCCCTTGTAGCTGCAGGTGCTTAGGAAACATCTTGCCCAATGCAAATTAGCAAAGGATATCTTCATGAAGTTACAGTAAGCGCTGCCCAAACCCATTTGAATACAGAATCAGACTATTATCCAATCTAAACAATTGACGAAGCCCAACATGAGGAGAATAGGCCTATAGCCAGCCTTTTCAGTTTAGGCGTGTAAAAAAAGCTTGACAAGAAAAACAACGACCCCAAAAAGTTTAATTGTTATACATTATCGGGTAAGGTTTTTTTTTTTTTTTACACTATCAATCAATCAGATATCATGTCTCGAATGACTTTTAAGATAATTATGATAAGAGTCAAAGTTTTTAATGAGTTGTCAATTTCTGATTGATTGACAGTGTAAAAAAATCTTTACACTATCAGTGCATATCAATTAAATCCAAAAAAGAGGCAAGGAAAATAGATTATTTTGATATTCAATTATATCTATATTATTTTTTGTTACAATAGAAGTGTCGACTTTCTAATATGATTTTTTTATTATCATGTTGAGAAGACGATTTTAGGGGTGCCGACATCTCACTTTTATTTTTTTGTTTTAAATAATTTAACTACATATAAAAAAAAAAACCCCATTGGGAAGTCGACATAGGAGAAGCCGACAACCTGTAGAGCAAAATAGGGGTAAACTGGTAGATAAATTGGAAATAGGGTAGTCAGGTATTTTCTTTTCTATAATATTGATAAAAAAATTCTATGGTTGAATGTGTTTACTAAAAAGTAATTTTGAGATAATCTATTTGTTAGAATTGTTAAAAAATCACTTTTATACAATAAGTTACAAAAAAGGTATGAATTATTTGTATAATTTAATAATATTTATTTGTTACTTAGTTTTATAAGGGTGAAATGAGGAAAGTTTTATTAGTTTCAAAATAATCTAACATGTTTTTAAATAAGCTTACAATTTCTCTAAAAAGTATAAACCACTTTTTTCCCATTTAAATAGTTATTTTGCAATTTAATCAAATTTTCTAAACATATTAATTAAATCTGAAATAGTTTTTTTAAAATAAAAGTTGTTTTTGAGAGAAATATTTTCTCTCTCTCCTTATTTATTTGTTCTTTGTATTGAGCACCACTTTCACTTGAATTCTCTTGCTGAAGATCATCATTTATGGAAGCCCATTCGGTTGGTTAGGGGTGGTCTGAATATTTCCCACTTAGCCTTTGCTGATGATCTTCTTCTCTTCGCTGAGGCATCCCTAGATCAAGTGGATGTTATTAGTACGATTCTTGATCTGTTTTGTTCTAGCTCTGGCCAGAAAATCAATCATCAAAAGTCCCACATCTATTTCTCTAATAACATCCTGTGGCAGATTAGAGAACAACTAGCTAATGAAATTGGCTTTAGAAGAACAGATAATCTGGGGAAGCACTTAAGGGTCCCTATCTTGTATAAAAGGGCAAACAAGCAATCTTTCCATTTTATTATTGATAAGGTGTCTCAAAGGCTAAGTTCTTGGAAAATTTGTAATTTGTCTCTAGCTGGGCGAGTTACTCTAACCAAATCGGTCCTTCAAGCTCTCCCAACTTATGCTATGCAATCTGCCCTCATTCCGCGCTCTGTGTGTGCTGAGATAGATAAGCTTTATCGTGGTTTTGTGTGGGGTGACACTGAAAATCAGTGGAAAATTCATCTTGTTGCTTGGGAGGATGTTTGTCAACCCAAGAATAGAAGTGGATTGGGTTTAGGGAGCATGCGTGATATGAATACTGCTGCAGCTATGAAGGCAGGCTGGAAAATGTGAACCAAAAGAGATGACATGTGGGTCAGAGTTGTGAGATCCAAGTATAAATGTGGTAATGACATTATCCCTAGAATTCATGCTCAGAAATCTGGCTCTAATTTTTGGCAAGATGTCCGAAACAGTTGGAGTGAGGTCCAGGAAAATTTGGTGTGGAGAGTGGGTGATGGAAAACAAGTTAATTTTTGGTCAGATCACTGGATCCCAGGGCTGGGGAGTCTTTAGGAAATGTCAGGCAGAGATATACCCTTATCTGATATGAGTAAGAAGGTCAAGGAGTTTGTGAACCAGAATGGGGAGTGGAACCTACGTGACCTCAACCAGCTTATTCCCCAGAACGTATGTGCCAAAATTCTAGCTTCTAATCCTCCTAAGGAAGGCAGTGGAGAGGACCAGCTGGCTTGGTATGGGTCTAGTGATGGTAGGTTTTCTCAAAGTGTAGCCTATAGAAGCATAACTAGCCATCCATCCCAGACTTCTATTCCTGTTTTTGAGAAGATCTGGAGATGGGGTGGCCCTGAGAGGTTGCGTTTCTTTCTCTGGAAGGCTGCTCAGGGTGCTCTCCTCACTAATGATCAACGTTTCCATCGTGGTTTGGGGCACAGCCCTCTTTGCCCTAGGTGCAATTTGCATGTTGAAACGCTGGATCATGTCTTTAGATATTGTCATTTCGCTCAGGAGATGTGGAACCGGGTGAGTAATGGTGGTCCATCATCAAACTTCCAAAGCTTACCTTGAAGTCAGTGGCTGGAGGCTAACCTCGAGGATGATAAGGTCCAGGAGCATGGTAGTTGGTCCTTGTGGTTTGGAGTCACTCTCGAATTTCTTTGGAGAGCTAGAAATGAGCTTATTTTTAATCAAAAGGAGCTTCATCGGCATGGGGGTGCTATTATGATTAGTAAAACTATAACTGAAATTTCCCATTGTCTCTCTATGCAACATCGCTTGGTTGCTCATAATACTGGTATGGATAATGACCCTACGATTTTCTGGCACCCTCCTGCCCCTGGGTTCGTAAAGATCAACTGTGATGGAGCAGCTTGCAGTGTATCTGGCAATGCAGCTTGCGAAGGAGTCATATGTGATCACCTTGGTAATTTTATTACTGCCTTTGCTCGCCACCTTGGTGATTGCTCCAGCTTGCAAGCTGAACTTTGGGCAATCTTTCAGGGGGTTAATCTTGCAAAGGACCGTGGCTTTGATTGGATTTGTGTGGAGTCAGACTCTATGATTGCCGTCAATTTACTAAAGAATGGGTGCATTAAGAGCCATGCTTGCTGTTCTCTGGTTCGTGCTATTAACTCGCTGTGTATGGAAGGAGTTCATGTGACCTGGAGCCACACTTTGAGGGAGGCTAACCAGGTGGCAGATGCCCTTTCTAAATATGGACTTTCTCTAGGTTTTCAAAGTAGATTTTTTGATATAATTCCTTCTTTTATTTCTTTGCCTTTGTTGGCGGATGTTTCTTCCACTCGCTTTCCGCGTGGGTTCTAGTCTTGTTTGCTAGGGTTTTAACCCCTTTTATCCACCCAAAAAAAAAAAAAATTTCCCAAACATATAAGTTTGTTTAATTCATAAGAAAATTGTAGGTCATTCTACCCTCAAAGAATCCTAAATTATGAGGGGAAGTGCCATTTTTTAGAGTGTACAAGAAATATGTACACAAAAAAAGAGTGTACAGAAAAGCAAGACAAACTTGTTTTTGTTACAAGAAACACATAAAGGCCAGAATATATATATATATATAGATGAATAAAAATATAAAAGGTTTATCAGATAAATATTTTATATTTTTAAAATTTCTAATTTCTTTTTAATAAAATATATGAATTTGATTAATATTTTATATATTCAATTCATTAATATAATTGTTTATTTAATTATTTTTGTTATATTTTTCCTCTTTATTAACATAAATATATGATACAATAAGTATTGAATTAATTTTTGCCTTCTAGTAAAAAAAAATTAAAGGCCGATATTTATTATGTATATGTCATTAATATCTTTAATTAACATATAAAAAATTAATTCAGTCTACCAAAAAAAAAAAATTTTAATTCAATATATATTTTATATTATAATTAATTTAGTAAAGAAGAAAAAAGAATGCAAAGTTATTAGATAAATAATAAATATCGATTAATTGAATATATAAAATATTTATTTCATTTTTTTGAAGGAAAAAATATTAAATATTTATTTCATAAAACCTACTAAAAGGATTTCATAAAACTGATTATAGAAAATATAGCATAATAACTATTTTTAAATTAAAATATAAATATTTATGAAATAAATATTATAATTTTGATGAATAATCAAGATACTTAGTATCCCTTTTTCATTAAATAAATCCTACTATTCCGGTCCATAATATAAACAAAAAATTTCAAATATTTTGGTCCAAAATGTAAGCAAATTTCAACTACTTACATCCTATTTAATGAAATTATTATCAAAATACCCTTCATTTAATACAAATTTTATTTTCCAATGACTCCTTTTATTCTCAACAACACAAGCTTAATAAATAAGAAGAAGGATAATTTAGGTAACAAACTTAATTTTTCATTCCCAGTGACTCTTTTAAATGAGATTAACTAACCACCTTAATATATGTGTTTTGTTAAATTTTTGCTTATAATATGGACCGGAGGGAGTATTATTCTTTTCATATTAAAGGTGCTTTTAATGATTCTTTCTCTTCAATAAATGTAATAAACTTAGGTCCTTGGATTAAATTAAGATCAATGGTTAAAATTTAGTGTTAAAGAAAAGTTTGACACCATGGTGTCAATTGATCCTAACTCATATATATATATATAAGTTTAAATATAAGTAGTTCTTCAGGAATATAAGTTTTTACATATTTTTGTTTTGTTAAATCAATATACACAGATATTTCAGATGAAAAAAATTCCAATGATTCCTTTTGAACAATTTCTCGTATATTTATAGATAATCTAATAATTATACACACTAGTTTTCTCTTTTTCTTCCAAAAATCATTTCATAATTTTCTTTTATGAACGAATCATAAGTTTATACATTATATCTGACCACTTGGATTAGGATTTTGGGAGATTTCCATGGATTGGTTGCTAATGCTATGGATGGAAAGATGACGTGTTGCAACAACTTATCACCATTATAGAGTGTTGTAAATTAATGATTAATGATGGAGATGCATTACAGTCAAGAGGGGCTGGATTGAAGGATTATGGTTAGAGAAAGGTACTCGATGGAGACAGAAGCTCACGATTCTAATTTCTAACTTGTCCTTGCTTTTCACCCGTTCCAACTGTGAGGTAGCTTTTTTAAGGTAAAATGGAAAATGGATTAATTGTATGATAATGTAAGGATCATGATCCCATGTACTGAAAAGAGAAAGAAACATTTTTTTAAAATGTAATTAATAGATTCCACAATGATGTACATGCTGGGTCCTTGTATGAAAATATTTTTGTCTTTCTATCTCCAATAGAAGATGGTTCCTGTTGTTTCAAAACAAGAGATGATCCTAATTTATAATATTGTATAAGTAATATAATTATACAAAATTTACCTTTTGATCGAAAACTCATATCATCATGTTTGGTTATATGCTCAATATGTTCTAAAATCAAAAAATAGTGTAGAAAGGGGTGTCAAACGCCATCAAGGACATTGGAAACAAAAAAGGTGATGCTTAAGGGATTTAATGCAATCTAAAGAGGGATTTGCATTAAATGAAAGATATATAAGTATTGACCGGGTGAAGCTAAGTTTGGGTTTGCACCAATTATCCTTTTGCGGTCTCCAATGGGGATCCGTAGGGAGGTGGGGAACAAGGATGGTGGAGAAATACTTCATGTAGTGGGGATCGGAGATGGGGACAGGGAGAGGGACGAGAATGAAAATAATGGATGGGTTGCGATCCCTACATTGTAAGATAATAATTTACTTATTACTATTTGGTTTATATCTGCTGTGAGATTTCAAGTGTAGAAAAAAACAAATTTTTTTTTTCATACAATACGTACGTACGGAGTAATGTTTTTCATATATTCCATTTTTTACACTTTTAGTTTACGCCTTCGTTCATGGGTTTTCTCTCTCTCTTTTTCCAATGAAAAGAAATAGAAAATGAAATACATAATAAGAATAACAATATTGTTAGTAAATTTTTTGACCATGTGAGAATAATTTGGTTTTACATACGTGACAACGATCCTAGCCAACCCAGTACATTCATTATGATTATGTCATGCTAGTTTCTCAAATTTGGTTCCACAAGGCACAAGTCAAGCCAGAGAAGTTCAATACTTCAATTAGAATTGATGGAATCACACCACGTGGTTTGACCTATACCTGTAAGCAAGATAAAAACATGAAGAATGAGTAAAACAAATTAACAAATTGTGAAGTGATAATTGCTTGTTCTATGAAAGAATTGCCACTCTCATGTTGAAGACAACATCTGAGAGATAAAAGCAAATGGGTCGTTTCCATTAATAAAGGTCAAGTTCTGCAAACAAGTAATGGAAAACAAGCGAAAGATTATGTACAAGATTGCATGTAGCAGTCTACTTTCTCTTTTAATAAAGCATCCAAAATGCAAATGAAAGCCTTTGTTTCCTCAAAACTTCGCTATCAAATATCAATCCATCAGGCTCATGTTTTCACTATCTTAAGTTTAGGTAATTGTCATCATCATGTAATCTATTCGATCGAATTGCTATAATATGCAACTACGTATACCTAATCAACATGTGACTCTAGAAGATAGAAATCTAGCTAGCTAGAAATACTAGCCTACCAATCAATCCTTTATTATTGTCTTCTCTCTTTTGCCTTCTTTAATGGTTTGTGAATATCACATAATATGAGAATTTGAGTGAATATCATCAACTCAAGGACCACAACACAACAAAAAAATGGCTCATTCTCAAATAAAAAAAAAAAAGTTCTGATAAGGAATTGGATGCTTCCGTATGAATCTAGCGATTACAAATCGAATCAACAATTAATTGCCTATTCATACAAGCATACATAATATCGAGATTTGTTGTTTCATTTTATTGCCATATACCATGTCTTCTCCAATACTATCTTACCACGTCAGTTAAAAATTCATGTAATATTATAAAAGTGAAATATGTGCCGACATAATATTAATGGGACAAAATGTGTCACAGCAAATTAGATGGCAGATCTTCGTCCAAACATATATAATATCCCCGCATAGAAAATTATGAAGGTCTGTTTGACAGATATTATTGCATAAAGGCCATTTGATAAACGAGTATAAGAAGTTAAAGACTTGACCTCTGTCCGTACTAATTTAACTGGTTGCGTACCCACCATGACTTCTTATGTGGCGTATATCTTCTCGTTGCTTTACCTAATCAATAGTCCTTGGCTTTATATAATTCCTTATTAATCCACTATCGCACCTCATGTATGACACCTATTGTCATATACGTAAAGTATATCTATATATAACTATTGTTATCAAAAGGGTTCCCATATCTACTAATTAAATTTTCATCACACTTTTACAACTACCCTATAACCGTTACTTTATATATATATATATATAGTATCTAACTAAGTTGGTAGAGCAATAAGAGTGTAGTTTATTGGAAAGGGGCTTTAAAGATATGCATGTTAAGCAATAGAGTTGTATTATTTGAAAACAAATTTTAGACGCAGTATGCATTTCATTCTATATATCTCTCAAGTAATTTTTATCATTTTTATATAAACGTATCTCGAAAATACGTCCAAAAACAAATAGAACATCGTATGGTGTCCCCAATTTTATGTAAAACAAAATTCCTCTATTTCACGATTTATGGACAAAACTCTCTTATTTCCTTTGTCTACCACATGCACAGTTGTTCATGAAGGAATAACAATCGCTTGCAAAAGGATAATAAAAAGTGAGTGCCAATACGATTTCAGAGGAAGCCATGGAAAATATCTAGATAAGAGTGAAAGTGATTGAAATCTTTGAATACGTAATACAAGCTTCATCGATAAAGCAGCAAAATGCCATTCTGTTAACCTCTATAGCTCTCCCTTTAGATTTTAATGGAATTAATTTTACAAAAATTAATATTCGAATAGTTAAGATTAAATAAAATGATTTGTGTTTGGTAAAGAATTTAAAAGAATTGATTTTATTTCGATGATAAAATAAAATCATTTTTGATATGTAAATATAAAGAATTTTGTGGGGCCTCTCATACCTAAAATCAATTTTACTTAATGGAAATAAAATTTCTTGCTTATCTTAAAATCAATTCTAACCATCCGAAAATTGATTTTATTAGATACACTTTTGAAAACAAATAGATCCATTTACGGTTGAAATGACTTTTGGGATCTCAAAATTCATTTTGGGGTCTAAAAAAACTATTTTGACTTCTTAACCAAACACGCATGAAATTGTTATATAGATTCGAATATTTTACTTAATGTACGTTCTCTTATTTCTTTGTTGGATTTATGAAAGAAGATGGGAGGAAAGAAAGTAGAAGGAGATAGAAATGGTAGAAAATGAGATGATTGTTTAGTTGTTTGGTATGAGAGAAATTAAATGAAAGGAAAGAAAACTAAAATTTTTCCTTCCTCTTATTTGATTTTGTACAAAGTGAGAGGAGATAACAAAAACTTATTTGTGAAATATATATAAATACCCTTAAGTTAAAATATTGGGATGTAATAAGGTTAGTGGTTTTACTTCTTTTCACACTTTTCTCTTTTCTACCCTTTTCTTCCCAATTTTGGAGGAAAACTTTTTTGAAGGTCCCTTTTTTTTTCTTTCATATATAATTCCCTTTTCCTTTATCAACCAAATAAGGGGAAATATCTTTTTCTCCTCTTTTCTCCCCTTTCTTTTTCTTTCATTCTTTTTTTCCTCAAAACAAACACAACATTACGATTATGGAGGATAAGAACAAAGGAAAATACAGTAAATAAATTAAGGAAGGAAGCAATCGAAGATTTATCATTCACTTTATTTAGTTTCATGACTTTTATTAAGAAAGATAATATTGAAAATACGTGTGAATAAAACATAAGGCCACAAAAAGTCATTTTGTATACTTTTCTTTCTCTTCCAATATGTCAGATAATGGAAGGATGCAAAAATGTAGGACCCGCATAAAGTCTATCATTTTAATTTTCAATATTTCTTCTGTAAAATTGTTGCCAAAGAAGGAATGAGCTTACTCTTTAGGATTACGGCATAGTCTAAAGGTGTTCACGGGTCGGATTGGTTCGGATTTTTATGGGAAAAAATCTGAACCAATGAAATTCTATTGATTCGATTCGATTTGGATTTGTAAGTTTTTTTAGGAAATCCAAACCAAATCAACCCGTTCAAAAACGGATTGGTTCGATTTGGATCGGATCTGAACAGAACAAAACTTGGACTAAAAAAAAGACCAGTTTGCTATATCCTGTTAAAATACCCAATTACCTTATATCCTTCAAAATAGAAAAAATAAATAGTAGAACAATTAAAAATACTTCAGGATAACAAAATACAATCATTCATCATAATTATTCATCCTACATGATTACAAAATAATAAACATGTTCAAGGTACAATCATTCATTCTACAAACAAAATAATTAACTTGGTCAAATGCAATCATTCATCCAACACAATTACAAATATCGATCACACTACATTTCATCCATTTCAACTAAATATCAGACTGATTGAGTTTTGGAATGAACCAAGTTTCAACTAAATCTCACTCACTACAAGAAAACATGGAATTACCGACGGCAATTTACCGACGGATTTTTTTCCGACGGAAATTTTGTAGTTACCGACGGAAAAAACCATCGGAATTGCGGGGGAAAAACAATCAGCGTCATTTCCGACGGAAATGGCCGTCGGAAACATTACCGACGGGCATTCCGTCGGTAAGTCCGTCAGAAAATCGGCGGGAAATTTTGGCGGGAAATGTTACCGACGGAATATTCCATCGGTAATTTATCGACGGAAATTTCCGTCGGTAATGCGTTGCGAAAACCGGGTTACCGACGGAAAATTCCGTCTGTAATTTACCGACGGAAAATTCCGTCGGAAATATGTCTTGAAAACCGGGCGGGAACGCGTTACCGAAGGAAAATTCCGTCGGTAATTTACCGACGGAATATTCCGTCGAAATTTTTTTTTGAAAAACGATCGGGTCAGATCTGGGGTATTTACCGAAGGAATAGTCCGTCGGAAATGTCTCGAAAACCGGGCGGGAACGCGTTACCGACGGAATATTCTGTCGGAAATTTTTTTTGAAAAACGAGCGGGTCAGATCTGGGGTATTTACCGACGGAATTGTCCGTCGGAAACACGGATCTCGCTATCGGTAATTTGAAAACGTCCATGCTTACCGACGACCCGGTCCGTCGGTAACCTCTTTATGTATATAAATTAGTTCCCCCCAACCCATTTCATTTCAGCCTCCCCAAAACTTCTTCCCATTTCTCCCTCTCCTCACCTGACCAGGCACCCATCCGGCCACACCTCCATCTCCCCTCCGGCCAGCCGCCCCCAAAGCCTCTTCCCCCTTCCTCTTCTTCTTCCTTTCTTCCTCTCTTTCCTTTCTCTTTTCCTTCTTTCTTCTCCCCCACAGCCGCCAGAGACCGCCGCACGACCGCCGCCACAGTCCGTCGCTCGACCTCTGCGTGTGCAGCCTCCTACGCCACCGCACGCCACCACGTAGCTAACCCCCCTCTCGCGTCTGTGAGTTCACTTGGAGTTGCCAAGACAAAAGAAGATGCTTGGAAAGCTTTATGGATAATCTGTCTACACAAGAAATTTGCCGCCACTGCCATGGGTATTGCTTTCCTAAGGATGATGCCAAAAATTACGGAAAAATTAAAAAAATAATTATTTTATTTAAAAAAATACCGAAAAAAATTATTATAAAAAATTAAAATACTGACGGAAAAGTCCGTCGGTAACGTTACCGACGGACTTTTCCGTCGGTAATTTTCCGACGGCCAAAGTCCGTCGGTAACGTTACCGACGGAAATTTCCGTCGGTAAGTTTCCGACGGATCTCCCAGTCCGTCAGAAACCGTTTGCAACGGGCTTATTACCTATGGAAAACGGTCCGTCGGAAAGTCCGTCGGAAACGCGTATTACCGATGGATTTTTGGCGTTTCCGACAGACTTTGGCCGTCGATAATCAGTGATTTTTTTGTAGTGACTTTACTGGCACAAGTTTGACTAAAAGGTTGGAGCACATTCAGATCTGTACAGAAATTGCAATAATCTGAATGGAAGACACAAAAGGAAGAAGAGAAGAGAGAGAAAGAGAAGAGGGGGGAACCAAGGTTTCCGAAAGAAGAGATGCACGATGGACAACTGACGGCGGCAATGGAAGTGTGATGGACGATAGACGTTGGCAACGGCGACAACAGCTGAAGATTGAAACTAAAGGAGATCTAGAGAATTTGAAGACTGGAGAATGACAATGGCAATGGCAACCAAGGTAGAAAATAGAGACTATAACTGAATCAGATCTGGAGAGATGTAACTGGAGAACAGAACTGAAGAACTGGAACTGGATGACAACAACAATGACTCGAAGCCTGGAACTAATGATTGAGAATTGCATGTGAAATTGAAGATCGTCAAGAACAAAGAAAATGGGGGTGAGACTGAGAAGGAGTCGTTGTTCGGTTCGGTTCGATTTCTAAAAATGGAACTCGTGAACCAAACCAAACCAAACCACATCGAATCTTGATTGGTTCGGTTCGGATAAGACTCGAACACTTAAAACACCTGAACCCAACTTAATTGGTTCCGTTCAGATCTTTGGGTTCGTCGGATCAATCCGTCCGAGTGATAAATGGCTTGGTTCCTTTAAGTAAGTGATTAGGGATTTGACTCCTAACTCTTGTATATGGAGAAAACCTGGTTGGGAGGGTGCAATCCTGAAATGTCATTCAGTTCCTCCGACGAAGATTAGTCACTGTTGGAAATAATTCAAATATTAGTTGATATAGTTGGTGTTAGTTTGAGTTAATTAGTTAGAAGCTATTAAGCAAAGTTAGTTAGTGTTAGAGGGGAGCATTGGTCGGGTTCGGATGGGTTCGAGTTGAGACGGGCCAACCCACAACAAACCAATGTGAGAAAAATATAACCCATTTACTTCGGTTGTATACATCGGATTGGGCGGGTGGCGGGTTGGGCGGGTTGGTGGGTGGGTGGGTGGATTCATACGGGTCCATACTGTTTTTATTATTTTATTTATTATTTTAGAAAATTTTAAAAAAAATTGAAAAAAGGAAGAAAAGAGAAATGTCTTTTTTGTCATTATCTCTTCCTCTCCTCCCACCTCTCACCACCATTCCTCAGCCCTTCTTCCACCACCAACAACCAGATCAAAATATCCTCCTCCTCCTTCAGGCCACGACGATCGCTAAACCCCTTCGTCATCAGAGCATGTGATGGTTCCTCCATGATCCATAGTTGGGGATTGTCTATATTTTTATTCAATCATCAAAATGTAAAGGAATCAGTGAGTGTCATTCAAAAGGGTCAAGATTCTAACTCTCATCATCTTTTCGATTGGTTTTGGTTCATCGGAGAAGCATAGTTTCACAGCGTTTCTTATTCGTCGAAGAAGCAAAGTTCTAGATCTGGGAAGTACGGTGGCCACCTCGTGCGCTGCCGGGAGACACGCCACAGATCCAATCAGTCAAGAACGAGCTTCCTTTGTCGACAACGACGTGAGTTCGAGATGACGAAGAAAGTGATGGTCAAAGTTCTCAGATCAGGGGAATGACGAAGAGGAAGTAGTGGAGAAGATTAAGGTTACAACAGAGGGAGTCCGGGTCTGGCAAAGAAAGAGGCCACGAGTCAGACTAGTATGAAGTCTCTTATTAGGCCAGGGAGTCTTGTGCAAATTTTATTTGGGCTAGTATCTTATTCGATCAGGTTAAGCTATGGATGGATAGAATTATGCAGAACCGAACCCTCCCATCCTTATCCATATTTAACCATTTTTTTCATCCGCACATACTCGTTCCCGTTTGAACCCGCCCATTTCACCAAATTTTAGAACGAGTTGTTCGGTTTCGGATGGGTTGTGGGTTCATGATCACCCCTAGTTAGTGTACCTTATCAGTAGGTGAGTTACTAGTTAGAGTATGTGTAAGCCTATAAATAGACTAAGTGTAAGTGTAAATGTGTACAGGTGTGTGAAGTGAATAATAAAGTTTTTTATTGTGTTCATTCTCTATCTCTTTGTTCTCTCTATTCTTTGTGTGTGTGTACTATGAGTGAAGGTGAATGTATAAGCTTGTGTTTCAACAGTCACTACCTACGACAATGGATACTTCGTACCAATAACATGATTGCCAAGAAAAAAAAAAGTCTTACGTAAAAACCTAGCTTACAACTTGCCATACCTAATTTTTATAAGAAGCATTCGATATTAAGTTTAGACTATGAATATGTTAATGCTTATACTTTGGCGTGTTCAGTACTAAGTTTGTTGTAATAACTTGTCTCGATTCAAAATTTATGGGGATGAATTTGGGTTTGTAAGTTAAATCTAGAACATATGCCTCTTGTCGATCAACACAGTATGATACTACACATTATTTTAAAACATGTATTGTTTGTACGATTCGTTACCAATAATAAGATTATTTGACTTATATTAATAAATTTAGTATAATACAAGAATATGCTTATATTAATATTATTTATTTAATATACTATAAAATATACTTTAACTTTATACTTTATAATTTACAGTTTAACAATACGTATTGTTAAAATTTTGGCTTAATTTAGCACATTTTGTGCCCCAATTTTTTAAGGTTAAATTATTGAGTTGGTCCTTAAATTATTTGAGAATTTTCAATTAGATCCCTAAACTAAAAAATTTGTAATTAGGTCCCCGAACTTGTATAAAATTTTCAATTAGGTCCTTAACTAAAAATTAGGACCAAATTGAAAATTTTATATAAGTTCAGGGACCCAATTAAATTTTTTTAGTTTAGAGACCCAATTGAAAACTTTCTAAAAATTCGGGAACCCAATTACAATTTTTTTAGTTTAGGGACCTAATTGAAAACTCCCAAATAATTTAGGGATTAACTCAATAGTTAAACCTTTTCTTAATGTTGCAAATTTGGTCATTTTATCCATTGTCCGTCAACTTTTCATGATTAACAGAGAGGAATCACTGCTCTAAGCCCATAGAACCTCTGATTGAGCTTTTGTGGTAAAGGACCCTGTGATGGAACAAAAAAAGATCCTGGAAAGCAGAAAAAATTAGTAAATAACAGAGACGAACCATTAAATCATGTTGAATCGGAGAGGCAAGTGAACCTCAACCAGAGGTTCTGTGCACTTAAAGGAGTGATTCATCTATATTGATAATTGAAAAAAATTAACAGATATTGGATGGAATGACCGAATTTGCAATATTCAAAAAAATAGGAGACCAAATGTGCACAAAAGTAACTATAGGGCACATTGTTATATAATTTTAAAATGGTAAAATATATGACAAGATAATATTAGTGGGGACATGATATGGTACAACAAAATAAGACAACAAATTTTTATCCCTTTGATAGGTGCCACACCTATATATTTAGGAAATATTGAATTAAATTTGATATTGATAAAACAATCAATGTTAACTCATTTCTTCTAGAAATGATACTCAACTCATTTCTTATTACTTTATTATGAAACAGTACACTTGTGGAAGATGTATTTGGTGCAAGGTGTGGGGATTCCAAAATACTCCCTCCGATCTATATTATAAGCAAAAATTAAGCAGAATGAAGATGAGAGAAAAAAATAGTCTGCAAGAAAAGAAGAAAACACTTGTTGAAATTGGCTGGGACCCACATGCCCACTGAAGGTGAAGAGGAGAATAGTGGGTCCCCAACTAGTACCCATGGGAACATTTATAAATGCAAACTCCAAAAGTATCCATCCAAATGGTCATGTAGAGGAGGACAACATAATGCATGCAAAGACAGATGGTGCACTTGTTGTGGAGGATACAATCATGAGCCCAAGGGAACCTCTCACTAATAAAATTCCATTTATTTTTCAGTGGTGCGACCCAACTACATTTATGTGCACGTTGCACTTCCCCATTGGTGGAATGGAGCACACATTGGTGCTACGTGTCTTTTCTTTGAATAATGGGGGTTCTGATGATTAAACGATAAAGGGAAAGGTAGTTGGAAGGAAACTATGAGCGTTAAAGCTAAGTGTATGCAAAGGCTACATAAAGCCAAAAAAGGAAGAAAAAGACAAGGGAAGTGGCAAAAAGGCTACACATACTTATAGGCTGAACGGTGATATGCTTTAGGATGAATTTTGCGTTCTTATACTTTCCAAAAAAGCCAGCATAATATTTAATACAAAAGATTTGTTTCTGTTTAAACTTTAAAGATTCAGGAATGTAATTATTTTTTGATAGAAAAGATTATATTTTATAGAATCATTAATTTCTTAAGGATTATTATTTTTTTGTCACAAAATGAATTTTGATACATGGAAAAAGTATCAGTTATTTTGTCTTTTTACTGTAAATAAGAATAAATAGTTTGTAAAATTAGCACTGATTATATCGATATTATCACGATTTTATAATATGAGAAATGTTAGCAACACACTCTCTAACACTCTTTTTTATTGATTGAAATTTATGTTGACCCTACAAAATTTAAGTGGGACCAACATAAATAAATGGAACCCACATGAATTTCAATTAACAGGAGAGAGTATGTTAGAAAAACAGTGCTAGAGAATGTGTTGCTCGCACTCCTCTTTATAATATTGCACAGATTAAATTGTTTTTTTTGACGAAATATTGCACAGATTAATGATGTTGTTTAAACAATTATATATATTATGTATACATTATTGATAAAGTTAGGTGTTATTAACATTATGAGTATTTTTTTGTCCAAAAACAAAAAAAAACTTTATATGAGTAATTTTATATTCATTGTGAGAAGTACTTAAATATGGATTTAATTGGTAAATGTAACAAAAATTTCGTCGTCAACTAATCATAAATTATCATATTATTAAAAATGTTTTGATTCTTATCATAACTGCATTCAGAGTCACATATAGGATCATAGGATGATTTGTAAATGGTTAACAATGTAATAAATTTTTGTATTGACATATATCAAAATTAAACTGCTTAAATATTCTTTTATCGTAATTACCTTAAAACCAAGATGCTAGATTTTAATTTTTAGTTTTAATGGTGAAGTCATATTCCCATATGCGAAAGATATTGGTACTTGCTCAGTGGTGCCGGCTGAGCTCTGGGCAATTTACTTCGGTTTAAAGGTGGCTTGGGAGAGAGGATTCAAAACTTTACTTGTGGAGTCTAATTCTCATGTGGCTATCAGTTTACTTAGAAAGGGATGTGATCCTTGCCATCCCGGTGCTTCGTTGGTTAGGAATATTATGGCCTATTCGTTTATTGGAGGGAGCTATTCTTGGTCTCATGTGATCCATGAAGCTAATCAAGCAGCAGATGTTTTGGCTAAGCATGGTTTATCCTTGGAGGGCCAGAGTAGAGTTTTTAATGTTTGTCCAGATTTCTTGTATTTCATTATTTTGGGAGATGCTTCTTCTAGCTTCTTCCCATGTGGTTTCTAGGTGTTTTGTTGTTGGGGCTTAGGTCCCCCTTTATTCACCAAAAAAAAAATTTTATTACCTTGAAAACCCATATATAAGATGATGTAAATTTTTTTACATTAATAATATATCAAAATTAAACTCTAAATAATAATTCCCTATAAAAAAATGACATTTGCATGTATAATACCTAAAATAAATTTTACGTTACATTATTTTTATATAATATAAAATAAAAACACATATTATTTTATTTTAATGAAGATTCGATATCAAGAAACCGTATTTTACCCGAATTACCTTTCTTACAGGAAATCAATTTCCTTACTACAAACATCAATAGATATTGATAAAATAATATTTTATAAGCTTTTAATACACTCTCTTCTTGATTATAAAAAACAAAAATACAATCTTTCTTATATTTATTTTTCCAAACAAATAAAATAATTCAAGAATATATATATATATAGTATATATACTTAATTATTTATGATATTTATATATTTTTATTAAATAACAAATTGAACGAGTACTATTTTATCTTGTAAAAAAATTCTCTCTTTCAAGGAAAATATTTTTTAATTTTTTTTATTGAAATCACTTTTTTAAAAAACATCAACAAACGGCTAACCTCCTATCCAAACCAAAACCTGTATTGAACGATTCCGGCTTTGCTTCCTAACCTTTTTGCATAAAAAACAAAAGCTTGAGACACACATCAATCACAACCCCGAATTAGTTCACAAAGCAATCAAAATCACAGTCAGCTATGCAGATATAGTGTTATCTGCACAATATGGTCATTGGTCATGCACAACTATGCAATGATTTATATGGTTTAAAAAAAAAGAACATGCGAATCGTTAATGTAACTTGGTCTAATAGTTTAATGGAATAGGTTTATATACCACTAATTGCGTGCTAAGATGAGATAAAGATATTATCAAAATAGCTTTTTTAATCAAAAGATTATGAAAATTTAATTTAATTTGATGCACTGTGTTAGTGTAATATTTTTTTATAATATCAATCAACCACAAATCATATCATGGTATGAGTGACTTTTAAGATAACTGGAATAATAGTCAAATATTTTGAATGAAATGATAATTTATGATTGATTAACAGTGTCAAAAATCTTTACACTAATAGTATATGTCATTTCAAACAATGTTATTAAAACCGAACTGGTCATTGACTCAGTTGGGGCACTGGGTTAATGGGTTATTGATCGAATCAGTGGGTCACTGGTTGAACCGGTTGATATTATATTTGTAAATTTTATATTAATGTTATACATATATATTATATTTCTCACATATATAACAAGTTGGAGCTGTGGTCTAGTGGTTAAGCTACCTTGTTGCTCCTAGCAGTATCTGTGTTCGATCTGGGGTCGATGACGTCAGCACCGGTTCGACAGCTTAAACGGTCCGACATGCTAACCGGACCCGCCAGGGGTCCAGTTGTCATTAGCATTCTTTATATACTCTCTAACAAGCATGTTAGATCGCCGAGCTGAGTAGCGTCAGCTTGTGACCCATGTGGGGGCATGAAATTGATGGAACTTCATGAAATTGATGGAACACAGCTTAGGCTTTGTCAGGTTGGGCTTGTGGTTGCACCTTTCTAGCTTGCCCACTCCAATTTGAGAGATTGGTCCATTGGTCCTAAGCGAAGGCTTAGGCGTCATGGCTCCTAGACAAGAGGGCACAGTGTGAGGCTGGTTTCACAGAGCAGCGACCACCTCCGGCTCCCAACAGTGGAGGGTTAATGTCATACATATATATTATACTAGACTTTGATCCCGTGCCCGCACGGGCAAATCATAAATGTTTTTTTTTATATATATTTGTATGAATACATTAGATAATAAAAAAGACATGATAATGACGCATGAAAACTGACACATGACAAAATTTTCTTACATAGGGGATTGCTTTGAATTATTTATAAAAGAAAGATATATATTTTTTTTGATAAAAGGTTAAGATGTGCAAAAGGCATCATTGTAGAATGAGTATATATATATATATATATATATATATATATATATATATATATATATATATATATATATATATATAAAACACAAATATTTCTAGCATACATAATAGATAAAAAAAATAACGTAAAAAAATTATTTAGCGTCATTATGGAGAGAAGGTTATTAAAAAACTATAACTTAGTGCTAATTATGATATACATGTTTTTTTGAACAACACCAACTCATATCATTTCCAATTGAACAAAACCAACTCATATGGATGTTGTTAAAAGCACCAAGTTGCTGCACCAATTATGATATACATGTTAGTAATTTAAAATTATTAAAAGTAATTTCAAGTTATGAAAATTTGCTTTAATTTTCAAAAAGAAATTAATAGTATGGTGACATATATTCTTGATGAAATTAAATTATGTTCTAATAGTCGCAAAGATACTGTTCAAGATGCAACATTGTTACCAATTAATAGTGCCATTATATGTCAAATGTAAATCATATCGATGGACATCAGTTACACCAACACTTTTTTTTTTTTTGTTTATTGTCTCATTTTTCTATGATAATAAATTTCAAAATTCATAAGATAAAAATAATTGAGAAATAAATGGAGACAAAGTTATTAAGATAAGCTGTTACATTTCTGAATTTATGAATTATTTAAAAGGTGAGATTTGATACATTTATTTAAATTTTAATTTTAATTCACGTAATTTAAATTTAATTTCAACTTTGATAAGATTAACGTAAAAACATATTGTATGCCATTAAGTTTGAAATTAAAATTGAAATAAATTAAATAATTAAATAAGATTAGTTACATTTAAACTTTAAATTTCAATTTCAATTTCGTTAATTTTCATTCAATTTTTATTTTTAATGTGTTATTTTTTGTCAAATTTATAAATACAATAATAAATTGGAAAATTGTAGTGTTGACACTTGGCACATGACACATGGTAACATTTTCTGCATAGGGAAGATACACATGACAAAACTACATTGTATAGGGATAGAATTGTATTGTTTATAGATTTCTCACGTATATAACAAGTTGGAGCTGTGGTCCAGTGGTTAAGCTGCCAAGCTGCTCTTAGCGGTATCTGTGTTCGTGTCCTCCCTGGGCACTTTTTGCAGTGCATTTCCGAAAGAGAAATGCTATCTTGACACAGGTGCTTACACTTACATCGTATAGTGCCGCACTGTGCGGCACTGTAGCGGGAGGGTTTTTTTTTTTTTTTTAAACCTTAGTTTTTTTTTAAATGTTATTTTTTGTTAGATAAATCTTTTGGTTAAGTATGTGCAAATATCTGGTGAATCATGTACAAATATCTAGTGAATTCAGTTCATTATCTGGTGAATGAGTTTTTTGAGAAATAAAATTTTTCGTTAAGTGGTGAATCATGTACAAATATCTGGTGAATTCAGTTTATTATCTGGTGAATGGATTTTTTTGAGAAATAAATTTTTTGGTTAAGTATGTGCAAATATCTGGTGAATCATGTACAAATATCTGGTGAATTCAATTCATTATCTGGTGAATGGGTTTTTTTGAGAAATAAAATTTTTCGTTATGTGGTGAATCGTGTACAAATATCTGGTGAATTCAGTTCATTATCTGGTGAATGGATTTTTTTGAGAAATAAATTTTTTGGTTAAGTATGTGTAAATATCTGGTGAATCATGTACAAATATCTGGTGAATTCAATTCATTATCTGGTGAATGGGTTTTTTTGAGAATTAAAATTTTTCTTTAAGTGGTGAATCATGTACAAATATCTGGTGAATTCAGTTCATTATCTGGTTAATGGATTTTTTTATAAATAAAAATTTTTTCATAAAAAAAACTAAAATTTTAAAAAAAAAAAAAAAAAAAGATTCACTACAGTGCAGCTACAGTGCCGCACAGTGCGGCACTATACGGTGTAAAACCGTATGTTGTAAGAAAATGTGTCATGGTATCATGACTCTTTCCGAAATTACATGCAACAGGCAGCGAGCAAACGTGTTTGGAGACAGTGAGGCAGGAGCGTGAGCGCGGCGAGTTTGGAGACAGTGAGGTAGGCGCGTGAGTGGATGTCTCCACCTTGGTCCGCGCGCGCACAAAAGGCAGGTTCAATCGGGTACCGAGTTAGCCGGTTTAATCCGGTTCGACCGTGGTTCGATGACGTCAAAGTCGGTTTAGAGGCTCATCCGGTCTGATATGATGACCAGACCGGCCGTGGGTCCGGTTTCCAGCCGAACCGGTCCTACCGGCCGGCCCGTCAGGATAACTTAATTAAATTATCAAAAAAAAAAAAAAAGGATAAAATGATTTTAGAGAAATTAAAAGTACTTATTTTAAAAAAAGTTATTTGATTAGTTTGAAAACTAAAATCATATTTTTTTCATCTAATTCCTATATAACTAACTATTAAACTAATATTATTAATATAGACAAATAATTCCATACATTTTCTTATGATTTACTATATATAAAAGTGATTGCTTATACAACCTAAAAAAGCATATAATCTAAAAACTACTTTTCAATAAATATGTGACTAAGCACATTCTTGGGGAGGGTTTTGAAGAACCTTAACTGTGACTAAGTACCGAAGAGAAGATTAGTCCCATAGCAGGTCCAAAAGATCTAAGCTTGTGGGGATATTTTGTGGATCCATGGGGAGACAAAGGTTCTAATTACGGTGGGTTCCAAAACCAAAAATAAACAAGCCATTCTGAATTGAAAAATTCAGACAAGAAATATTTTTTAAAAATATTATACATAAAATACATTATATAAGAAAGTTCTACTGATGTGCATAAATTGACAGTGATAATTATATTTTAATACATTATATAAGCTCTATCTTTTAAATTTTTTTTATCCAAGGGGAGACTTATAGTACACCCTTACATAGGGGAGAGGGAGAGAGGAGAAGGGAATAAGAAAGAGGCGGAGCGTATTGCAAAAGGGATTGAACCCACAAACTCATAATTTATGTCCAGCAGCTTAATTAACAAACTGAGCTGACTTTAAGGGTCATCTTTTAAATTTGTATTGGTTAATTAATACTATAAATTATAAAATTTAAAACATTATTACTTAATAGTAATATGTGATCTAATAATAAAATGCATTTTATCGCTCTAGTCTTTAGGTATACTTTTTTTTTTACCTGTAATTTGTTTTTGGCTTAAATAAGTTTTTGATCCCTGAAAAGTTCCCGTTTTTTGGTTTTAGTCCTCTTACTTTTTTATCATAGGTTTTCATCCTCACTTTTTCCAAAGTTTAGGAATTAGTCCCTGCCATCAACTCCCCTCTATTATCTACTGACGTGGCTAACGGAGGCCACGTCAGCAATGCCACGTCAGCTACATGGCGTTAAGTTTGCCTCGTCAGCAGGAACTATTTCCAAAAAAAATGAAAATATAGGGACTAAAACCAAAATTTGTGAACTTTGAAGGGACTAAAAACTTATTTTAACAAAAAAACTATTTTTTAGCCATTTTTCACACCAAGTCGTACAAGGACATGAAACTACCTCGATATCCCCGAATATTCTCTTAAAGCTATTTTAAGAAACTTATACTCAGTTTCCTCGTCTAGCTATACTTTGGACAATTCTGCAAGCTAGAATAGACGAGCTAGTCCTTTAACACAACTTTGCCATACAAATTTAACCTTTTTGTTAACATCAAAACTTAAGAGATTATTTAACCAAAATCACTTTGGTTCCAACAAATTTGAAACCTATGGCTCTAATATATGATTTGTTTCTATATTTCTATCCAAGTTTTGTCATGGTTTAAATTGTCAAATTCTTTCATCTGATATGATTTTTAGTACAGGGATACCGAGCTAATTTCCTTTTCCTGCATAACTTGCTATGAAATTTGGTAAGAAATAGAAACAAATTCATATATTATGGACCACATGGTTAAAATTGCTAAATTCCTTCATTTTGTATGATATATCTAGTACTGAAGGCTACCGAAGTAATTTCTTATTTTTGTCTGACTTGCTCCAAAATTCGGCTAGAAAATAGAAATAAATCATACATTAGGGCCACAAGTTTCAAATTGACATATCCCTTCATCTGGTATGATTTCTAGTACTAAAGGGTATCAAGGTAATTTATTATTCCAGTTTGATTGCTCTGAGAATAGTTTTTTTTTGTTAAAATAAGCTTTTAGTCCCTCCAAAGTTTTCAAATTTTGGTTTTAGTCCCTGTATTTTCAATTTTTTTGGATATAGTCCCTGCTGACGCGGCAAACTTAACGCCAGGTGGATGACGTGGCATTGCTGACGTGGCATTCCGTTAGTCACGTTAGTAGAAAACGGAACTGGTTGACAGCGGGGACTAATTCCTAAACTTTGGAAAAAGTGGGGATAAAAACCAATGAAAAAAAGGTAAGAGGACTAAAACAAAAAAACGAGAACTTTTCAGAGACCAAAAGCTTATTTAAGCCTTTGTTTTTTATACTTAAATTTAAGGAAGAAAAAAAAATTGAAAAGTGGTTGGTCGCAGTAAAAGTGGAATGTACCCCTAGGCGAAACTTACTTGCAAGCAAGGTTTTAAAATGCGGACCGCATCAAGTGATGCGGCCGTAACATCTCGGTTACGGTGGTGGCCGAAACCGCATCGGACCATGATTGCGGACCTCATCGGCCGCAATATGGCCGCATCGGACCGCAACGACCATAATGCATCCTTGACCACAATGTGACCGCAACCACAATTTAAAACTTTTGCTGCAAGTCCAGGTTTCGAATCTTAGAGTAGCCACTTTGGGGAAGATTTTACCTAACTACCATTTCCGGCCCAAAGGTTAGTCTCATGACTTTGTCGATAGGGATATCGGGTCAAAGACCAAAAAATTTCGATAGACAAAAATCAAGACCAACCCTCATCAACCAATTTGAGTAGGTCCCATTCATCACCTAAATTTAATCAAGTCAATGAACAAATATATTTTTTACCCAGGACCGAGCTCACTTAAATTTTTTTTTTTTTTTTGTGTATTTCTCATAGTATCCTCTCATTTCATAAGTGGGAGATTTTCTCATAGTATCCTCTCATTTCATAAGTGGGAGATTAACCTTTCCAGGTACGACCAAATATTTAAGATGAAATCCCTTCTAACAATGCTTTTTTCATACACGTGAATAGAGCTGGGTATACGGGTCATCCCGATCCGTTTAAGCCCAGCCCGTATTCACCCGCAGTTAAACGGACCAGGTTGGCCCGTGAAGCTAACGGGCCTACATTTCCTCTAGTTCATGTCCGGCCCACCTAACCGACAGGTTAACGGGTTGGCCCATTGACTCGTTTAAAATTGAAAATTTGATTTTTTTTTAAATTATTTAAAAAAAAATACTAGAAGCAGGGCTCCTAAATATCCAAAAGCATACAGAGAAAATTTACCAGAAGGAGTAATACTTTCAAAATTTACTCAATTTTAGCTAACCTGAGAAATTCAAATTAGCTTAGAGTAGCTTACATATGGTTTAATATGCTTATAGGATTGAATTAATTATTTAAGCTTGCAAATAAAGATTAATTGCACAAACGACATCCCAAATAAATAGCCACTTGCATATAATAATTATTTTTTCATTATAAAATGCATCATATATTCATATATGAACTTACATTTTGTATTGATATTTTTGACCCGCGGACCGAACCCGTATAAAGAGTGAGTTAAATGGACCGGACTAAATAAGCCCGCATTTAAAAGAGCCTACATTTTTTATGGTCCTAACCCGCACGGATCGCGGGTTAAAAGGAGCGTCTGTGGGCCCAAGCCCATATACCCAGCTCTAAACGTGAATCTAAGGGTCAAACTCACAACACATAACTATAGTTCTATCAATTCATACAACTATGGCCTAATTGATATCCAAAATTTTCGAGTTGTTGTTTATGGTCATCAGTTTTATTAGCTTAGTTGCTAGATATGTGGTTGAAAAACATTAATTTATATATGCTATTATCGACTACACATAAGCTTGATTAAACACTTAACATGAGTATATGGGTATTTTAAGAGTAAGTTCAACATCAAAATTGTATAATCATATTTAATTTTATTTTAAAAGTCTAGATGTGTATAAATAGATGTAAAATTACTTATACGATACATAATTTAGAAACATAATTAATAACATGTTTCTATATCTCTTATTTCTCACATGATATTAGGAGTTTAGCTTCTTGGCCATGTCCATGCATTCCTCACTTATTCTCCGCCATCAAAAGCCCTTGCTGTTGGTTATTTCTGGTTCGTAGATTCAAACGTTGGAAGCCCCCTACCATAGACTCCCCTAACATTTCCTATTAACACAATGCTGCCATTTTCTTTGGCATTCAATCTGACTACTGTCAAAATCTCGTACCTATCTGAAGCCTTGTGGGCCCCTCCGAAGCCAATATGCATGAAATTCACACCCCAAGATCTGTTTCTATTGATAAGCCGATTCGTGAGTTGTGAAACCAGAATCACTATTTGCCTAACTCATGCTCATGTTGATGCAAGCACACTAACATGTGCTTCCCTATTGACTCCACATACTGATGCATACCTTGTGCTGATATGACACTTGACCTCTCACAATGTTTTTTGGTGAGATATTTATATTTTATTAAGTTTTTTTTTTTTGCCAATTCCCTAAAATTCACTTTTGGAGTTTTTCCTTGTCATAATAGAGACATATGTCATTGCTTAACCTGTTTCAATTACGATTAACGCCTCCAATTTAATGATCGTATAAGAAATTGGAACACTTAATGCATAATTGCTTTACATGTCTTCCGAGGTCCAATCAAAACATATCGCAACCCCATCCTAGTTTCACATGCTTGTTACTTCTGCTACTAATGTCTCCTACTTCTTCAGCTACTCCGTACTGCCTTTTCTATTAATAATCTTGAATCCCTCTTTAAGCAAGGAATTTTCAATTTTGCTTATACCTCTACTACCATGTTTACCACACGAGGTAACTCTACAAGAAAATTGTGATTTACAGATGAAAAATTACCGATGGACTCAATTTTGTCGGTAATTCTTGTATTATTGATGGAATCAAGCGTCGAAAATTAGGTTAGTAGAAAACCATGGTATTATCCACTTACCTTGAAGCACACCTACAAAACAAGTTCATGTTGATTGTTTAGGTACTCAAACCTTTTTGGGTCCTCCTTGGTTAGTATATGGTAATGTTCCTTTTAGGAACCCATATCCTTTTTATGCTCTCACTTGATTTCTTTCTAAACATGTATATGGATGCGGTATATCCCTTTTTATCACAATAATGACATCTAATGAAAGGACTATTAGATTTGTTAAGTTTCACAAACAAATTCTTTAATGGACTTTTCATGCACAAATGGCCTATGTCCTAATTGTCACGACCCAAAATCGATGTCAGTGACCGGCCAGGAGATGGGTGACGATCCCTAATTCGAAGCCTTGCCCAGTTAACACATCCTCATTCTTAATTCAAGATTAAAAAAATTAACAAAATATTTAACACTGAACCTTTCCCCTTTTAATGAAAATATGAACTTATAGTTTACAAGAAAACTTCATCTGATAAGTTTTCATAAATGGGAAACGAAGAATTCCCAATAATAGTTCAGAATACCAAACTCTTGTAAAAGAAATGATAAAATTTAGATTTCAAAGTTTTACAACAAAAATAAATTAACTTTAGTAGGGAAAAAAACATCTTCAGAGGTAGTGGCTTGGCACTATAACTCCATAGTTAGGAGTCGGGCAGTTCGGGATAATCCAACAGCTTCCACACCTGCATCTCAAATATTATGAGGGAATGAGTTAAATAAACTCAGTAAGGGCTTCATAAGCGAACACAACTAGAAATCATGCAAACAGAAAATCCAACAATGTCTAACTCATCAAAGCCTTTAATATAATAATATATTTAACATTCAATACTCTCATTGTGAATTTTCTATCATTATGCTCGAATTGCCTCAAGAATCGAGTATAACAGATTTCATCTGCATTATCGGGTGTTACGTCTCGCCATACCCAGTGCAGTATCACATTTACTGGGCGTCCCCAGTATATGGCCATATCATCATATCCAAGCTTTGCTAGGCGTTACGTCTCGTCATCCCTAGTAGGCTATCCATATTACTAAGCAACTAGGCGTTACGTATCGTCATCCCCAGTCCATTCTCATAACTAAAATCTCGTGCAGCAGGGCATTACGTCTCGCCGTCCCCAGTGCGACTTTCTAATGGTCAATTTAAGCATCAAGTATATTTCATAATTCACATCACATACACATATGCAAACTTAGTTGGCATCAACTTCATACCTCATGTAAATTCCAATATCATATCACATACTATAAACCATAAAACATGTTTCAAGCAATGTTCATCCATAATACACAATAATCGATTCCAGTTTATCCATATGCATCATGATTCAATAATCATAATGACAAATCAGTCATTCATATGCAATACACATCCCACACATTTATTATGTCATTTCACAAAGTCAAGGACTTATCACACCTCATCATTCATGTACCAGAGTACTCATTTCAATATTTCATCACCGTTAAGCATGCACATAAGCATCATAGTAAATCATTCACTAGTATTTATTTACACTACACTCCCATATTGGATAACATCAATTTGTGCGTATTTATCAATTATCAATCAACAAGAAACGATACATTGTACCACCCACATTCGTAAATATAAACAATACCATTTTCTGATACTTTCATTCTCATAACCTATGTTATATTCAAATCAACATAAATCATAGTAGTACATTATAAACAAACATTTTCTTATCTCCCTTCAACAATACCATTCCTTTATCTTAGCTTGCTCCATCATTATCTCTATATAAACCACATTAAACACATAAAAATTCAAAATGTAGAACATTTAGGCACTACTAAAGCATTTATATTATTTTCTCAATCATGGACCTCGTTGGCCACACAATTAAAATTTACCTCATTGTTTATAATAGTTGTCTATGAACAACACATGTTCCAATCATGATTTGCATATTTGTGTCTCATCTTTAATCAACTCTATGAGTAAACTCCATGAGTATACTTTCTAAAATTTAGATAGCTCCATGTCCTTTTTAATAACTTTCCAATACCACAAGGCATACCTAAGTTCGAAAGTTGTGGTCCAAGATGTAACCTTACCAAGACTTGTTGCCAGAGGGGATTTCCAGCAAGCCTGGACCAACTTTAAATGCAAACTGGTAATGATATGGAGATCCATAAATTCCGAAATTTTAAAAACATATAGACTTGCATGTCTACTATCAAAAGACACTAGTTTCATATAAAAAAAGAGGTCTAAAACTCCGGATATAAATTTTTAAGTAAAGACTGTTCGAGTACATCCAAGACAGACAATACTCTGTTTTCAAAATTAAATTGGGACCTAAATAGGTCTCCTAAAATCACGAAATTTTATTAAAATAAACTTATACGTTCCAGTTTTCAAATTCAAGAAGTTTCATTTCAATCCGAGTTTTACATCTCAAGTTATAATTTTCTGATTGCAGGCTGTCAGGGTGCATCCGAGATAGCCCAAGCCCTATTTTCAAAATTTTACCGAGAGTATCTAAGGTTTCCTAAATTCATGAAATGTATATACTATGTACCTCTGTGTGTTAGATTTCAAATGGGACCAATTTCACCTCAATCTGAGAGACCCAAAATCATCAAACCTCAAGCTCCAACGATGGAGTTTCCTCACCCCAATTTTTAGGGTTCAACCAAATAATCACAACCTTTGTTTTCTTTTCAATTTCATGGACAAAAAAAAAACATTAAACAAGATTGAACAAGAGAAGTTTAAGAAAACATTAAACTCCCTCACTACTTCAACACAACAACATGGAATTTGAGATACAAAGGTTAGAGCCCTTACTTTGGCATTGCTCAAAACCCTAGGTATTTAGGGTAAGGAAGGTTTTTCAACATCCTCTCACTTTCTTCTTCATCTCCTAACAAAGTGAAGAGAAGAACATGAGAATGAAGATGAATCAAGAGGAAGGGTGTGGAAGGATGATGACTTACCAAATCTCCACCACAAAAACCTAGCTTTCTTAACCTTCCTTCTTTTCTCCTTTCTCCCCTCTTCTTTCTTCGCTTTCTCTTTTCTATCTTACGTTAGAATGAGGGAGGGCAGCCCTCTCCCCTTCATTTTTATTTCAATAATAAATGACTTATTGCTAACTAGTCCATCACTTAGTTGATATTTTCTCCTTCCACCCCAAACCTTCAACTATTTAAATCCTTAACTCCTCAAAATGTAATATTTATCCATTTCACTTACTCCATCACATTTTTTATGTATACTTTTTTTTAAAAATAAATTATTTTGGGTACAAGAAGCTAAAAATCCCTTGATACCCTGATATAACTTGGACGGGTTTCACACTAATCCAGCTTTATCATAACATGCCTTTTGATTTCCAAGAAGTACATTGAGATTATCTCTACCTTGTGTAAACTTCTCTAGAGTGCAATCAAGATCCCAAGGCCGACCCAGCACTAAAGAAACCAAAGCAAGGGCTTTATGCCTCAAATTTTTTAGGCCCCAAATTAGTTTATTAGCATGGCACAGACGATTCTGATTTCTGACATTATCTGGAGCGAACGTATTCCACTTCTATCAGCGTTGCAAGCAGATGAGGACGAGGATGCATAGCGAACAAACTATGGAAGGACAAGTGAATGAGAGTTGAGTTGAGCTTTTTGTTTTATTACATTTGCATTGCCTAGGCTTTTTTTAACTACTGCTACTATGGTACAATGCACAAAAGTGTTTGGTACCAAACAGAAAATTAATTTTTTATTATTATAAAAATTAATTAGACCTAAAAAGGCACCTAATTTTCATGTTATTAGCATTAAAAAAGATCTCATTTAAAGTTCGCTTTAGGCCTAGATATACATTGGGCTGACCTTGCAAGATCCTTAGCTTGTTTCTCATACTCCATACATTTTTTGCATGCATAATTTGCTTTTATGTAACCAATGCTATAGTTTTCCTTTCTAAGTTCTCATATCTCCTTAGTTAATGCAATTACTTAATTTTGCAAGTAAGTAACAGTTTTCTTGGAATTATCTATTATAGCCAATTCATGGAATCCTTATGCAACTCAATGAATGTGTCATGTTGTTCATCATAAGAGTCAAGAGTTAGATTTTACTTCACTTTCATTTTCATTATTCGCCATGAGATATAGTTGGGCTTCTCACTTCGGAGCTATCCGATGAGTCCATGTCATTGTCTTCCTAAGCTTTGTATGCCCCTCTTTCCCTTCTTTTCTTGGAATACTTCCTTTCAAACTTGGGTGTCTTTTTTTTCAAGTTGGGACACTCCATTTTCATGTGACTCGGCTTGCCACACTCATAGCATGTTGGAGGAGTTAAGGGGCCTTCTACCTTGCTTGTAGATTTCTTTGGTAGGAAATATATTTTTGGAAAGCTCTTTTTCATGTATTTCTTGAACTTCCACACCAAAAGCGTCATGTTTTTATCATCTTCATACACTTCTTCCTCATCATCATCTTATTCATATTCCTCACATGGATTTGAATATGATGCCTTAAGAGCTAGCCCCTTTTTCTTTTTGTATTTCTCTTCATGTTTCACCAAGCGACTAAGCTCCTATTCATGTTCAAGCAGTTTTCCAAAGAGAGTGGCCAAAGTCATAGTTTCTAGTTTTCTAGACTCAGCTATTATGTTGACTTTTGGTTGCCATTCTCTACTTAAGCATATCGAGAAATCCTTGATCCAGACTACTTTTGGAAAAGTCTTCCAATGAAGCAAGTTGGTTTAACACATGAGTGAACTTTTTTTGCATCTCTTGTATACTTTCGTCTTGACTCATTCAAAAGAGTTCATATTCCTGAATCAAGGTATTTGTTCTTGCTTTCTTGACTTTGTGCCTTCATGTTTGACTTGTATGTCCCACATTTCTTGAGCGGTTGGACAATTTGATACTCCAAAGAACTCGTCTACGCTCATGGCCGAAGTGATGTTGTTCTTTGAACTTAAATTGTATGGAACCTTCTTATTTTCTTCATCTTTCAATTCACTATTGTCTTTGTTGGCTAATACACCATTTACCATTTGTGTAGGAACAAATGATCCATTTTCAATTGCATCCTAAACTCCAACATCCACCGCGTCACTAAAGATCTTCATTCTTTCCTTCCAATAGGCATATCATTGTCCAGTCTCGACAATATTTTTGTGAGATTTTTCACTAAAAAATCAAACTTACAACGGCTACTTGACAAACCTTTAAAACACTTGAACACTCTTCACTTGGGATACCCCGCCTTTGTGCAAGAGCCTCTAAATCAACTTAAGGGACACCTCACCCTTGTTAAAATTCAACTTGAAGGATATGTCACCCTCTTTTACAAACAAATTTTAACAATAAGGGTCTACAAATAAGAAATACCTCACAAGGTCGAATGATACAAGTTGAAAAACACTAATGACTCTTGAATAAGATTGGCTCAAATTCAGATTTAAGAGTTAATTAAAGTTGTTTGATGTGAAATAGGTAGGTAAACAATTAATTATCAATTCTCTTGTGTATTTCGAGCTAGGTGTGAGTGTTTATGTGCATAAAGTAAAATAGAGATGTTATTCACATGTCAGTCATGCATTTAATGCTCTAAATAGGCTATAAATACAAATATTAATCATTATTTTTAAAGTGTTAATATATTAATACATGGACTAATCTTGAATCTCTTAATCGATTACTTCAAACCAAGAAATAACCTCAAGAACAGCTCAAGAACACTTAATCTACTATGGGTAAAAATTTAATATGTTAATAGGCTTAACCAGAAAAAAAATAATCTGTTAATGGGTGAAACTTAATGGATTAAGTAGCCTCTGTATCAAAAACTCATTTCACAGTAAAACACCAGATAATCACTTATTCACTTCATAATAATTGATTGTGAGCTCTCTTTTTGTAACACAATGTATCAGTTACGCACCATTATTGATTAACCGCAGATTATGTCATTTTGATAAACAACATGTTTTTCAATAACATTGAGTCCAAACTGAGTTTAACACATTTAAGAACACATTTTAAGTTAAAATAAAGACTTTTTATGATAAAACCAATTTTCTAAGACTAATTTGGGATATTTAGCTTTGAAACCCATTTTCAATTGAAGTTTATCTTTTAGTCGATTCTAGTAATGAGTCAATCTTCTAAGAGTCTCACAAGTATATCCTAAGACCATAAATATAAAATACCATTGAAGTTCTTCTCTTGGTCTTGAAAACTTATTTGCATGATCTTGCACTTTTTGCCTTTCTTCAATTTGCTCATTGTATGCTCATCATCAAAACTGATATCCTGAAACACATAGAATCCACATATGAGAGGAAGGCGCGTAACGTGGTGGTAGATCTTGGGCAGATTTTAGAGGAAGACGTGCAACGTGGTTGTAGATCTGAGAGCGGCGCACGACGCTGTTCTAGAGAAGATCATCGAATGTGGAGGTGACGGGACGAAGTTTATATATTCGCCTTTTTCTTTGTTGAAGCAAAGGTAACACATTGGGCAGATCTAAGAGGAAGACACACGGCATGGTGGTAGATCTAAGGGCAGCGTATGACGTTGTTTTGGAGAAGATGGCTGGATGGGGTGGGGACGGGACGGACTGAGCAAGGCGTGATGGCATGGATAATGATGCACCAGTTAGAACAGGATGAGGCAACACTGATTGGAGATGGGCTTGGGTAGATATGAGATCTGGAGCAGTAGAGAAGAAGGGTGCTTCTGAGTTTAGAAGAAAAAAGGTTTCAATGGAGAAGAATGGTGATTCTGAATTGAAATACGAGTCTTTAACTTAATTACTTCAGTCTGGCCCCAATGAAAATGTACTTTGTTTTACAATCTTCATTGTTCGGTCAGGCTCGAGTTCCGACGGAAATAAAGTAAGACACCCGAACCCGCCCTGCTTGAACACATGTAAAACTAAACTTCTATCCACTGACCCACTAACTTGATCCAACCCATTCATCCACTTATTTTCCCCCCTTTTTGGTTCGGGTCGAGTCTTAGGTCCTTATCTAGCCCTAATCCATATAATAGTACTGGTTCCAGTTTTTGATTAGTACTCTCTCCTACCCTGGTGGTATGCCGAGTTGGTATAGATTTGGTAATCATCACTACAAAAAAAAATGGTCTAATAGCGACCGAATTTAGGGACCGAAAATATTAGTTGCTATTAGCGATGGATTTAGCGACGGATAATAGAATATTTGAGAAAGTTGGTTATAATATTATCAGCAACCGAATTGTGTGGTAGCAAAGATTTCGGTCGCCAATTCGGTCGCTATATAAAGAATTTTGAAAGTCACAATTATGTTGACTATTTTGCGACCGAATTGGCGACCGATGTTTAGCCAATAGAAAAAAATTAACTACTTAGTGACCGACATGTAAATCGGTCGCCAAAGAGCACTAAAAAACTTTGTGGTTGAGCCTTTTTGCAACCGATTTGGCGACCGATTTCAAATTTTAAGTTCTACGATCGAAATAGCGACCGATAATTCGGTCGCTAAAATTAAAATCCCTAAATCTGGCAGAACCCCCTTTCTTCCTCAATTTTCTCGAAACTCTCCCCTCTCTCTCACCGTTTCTCTTTTACTCGTGCGTGCTCCGGCCACCACAGGACGCTCCGACCACCACCGCCATCCCCTCTCCTTAGGTAAGCTCTCCTCTACTCTGTCTCTCTCTCTCTCTCTCTCTGTTTCTGTCGCATCCCTCTTTGCTTTCTCTCTCAAGAATGTAAAATGTTGTTTTCAATCTTTATTTTGTGATAATCATATAAGTGGGTTTGTTAATATAACATGCTTCTCTTTCTGTTGTGGTTGTGAATGGCTCAATCTTTACATTTTGGATGATGCTTGTTGATTTGCCTCTGCTTTGATGAGCTAGAATATAAAAAAAAATCTAGGACTACCATAATCTGCTAATGAATTAGAATCTCGAATGCACGTTTGTTCATAATCCTCTTGATAAAGGTTGGACTCAAAGCTCCTATTTTATGCTAGTCATTGGTCTCTTGATGATGGATGTGTGGTTCTGATTATGTGCTATGGTTCCTGAATTTGCTGCTCTGCTTTTGTTTTGGAAAAGGGTATTTACATAAATGAGACTTTCAGTGTGAAATCTATGTTGCTCTTAATTTTATGGATCTGTTATCTTATCTGCATTATTGTTACTTTGGTGGCAATATGTCGATTTATAGAGACTATTCTTGGTTGGATCTAGATCTGTTTTTGATATGGATGGGTTATCGAAATGAATAGCTTAGGTTTAGGTTAGTTTAGGTTCGAGTTAGTTTATGATGAATCTTGCTTAATTCCTGACATCTCCAAACTCAGATTAGGTTGAGGTTTTTCTTTAATTCTACCTTCATGACACAATTTTGGATGTGCTTGAAGGATTCTTGAAGATTGAGGTTTTTCTTTAATTCTGCCTTCATGACATAAACTAAGATGTGCTTGAAGGATTCTTGAAGTTTGAGGTTTTTCTTTAGTTCTATTTCAAGCTAGCTAGCACTTTCCATATGTATGACATTGCTTGTGAATTAATATGTGTATCCACATGCATCTATGGCTATGCTGCATGTAGTGTAGTGTGGTAACTTCAGTTTCTTTTGCTCCAAATCATATTAGAATAGGAATTATGTATATCTAGGTGGACCCCATCCTATCATAGATTATGTCCCTCCGCTTTGCCCTAGCTAGGTTTAAATATACTCCTTTATTTTTATTTTTAAATGGCATGGCTTGATGCATATCTGGTATCATACATGATAAATAAAATATATTACATAAAGGGCTGGCCTGGTACAAACTGCCAAGATCTTAGATAATGAAGGATTAAGTATAGGGTTAGATAAAATGAAGGGCTGGGCACAATATTATGAAAGCAACTCTGGTTTTCTACTCATTTGTTTCACTAGGCAATGTAGCTTTCCAGAAATAGTTATTGATGACCATCCTTACTAGGTTATCTACGCACTTCCAGTAGGAAAAGTCCTCTCTATGACCATCCTTCAAAACCACGTAAAAGCATCTGCTTTCCTGAAAACTACTATGTCTGCTAATCTATAAAGTTGCATGTGATGTTGCATTTCTTTGTTCTATTTTAACATGCTAGTATGCTACACGGATCTTTCTATCTTTGCTTATTAATTATCAATTGATGAAGTTTAGACATATGACTTGTTTTCCTTATCGTTTTATTAGAAAATGGATCCGACTAAATGTTTTGATACAGCCATCCATTTAGACCAGGTGCAGTATCTCATCAACTTAAGAATAACGATCGAATTCACGTAATGATGATTAAGGCATAAACTAATCATTACTAAATTGTTCGTGTGTATTTGCAGGATTTGATTTCAATCCCGCGATCATTCTACTGTCGTTGGGGACAAGGAATACCGCGTGTTGTGACTATTGAAGACAAATACGGAAATATGTTCAATGGGAATATATAGTAATCCATGAGGATCGCCCATATTTTGCAATAGACACAAAGGGTATCAGGGAGTTGTATTTGCTATCCACTGGTGCATTGGCAAAGTTTAAGTACCTTGGGGGTTCTCGCTTCTACATGTTCATCCCTTTGGAAGATTGATGAGTTTTGATGTTTTGATTAGTACTTATTGATTGTGGTGTGTTTTTATGTTTTAATCATTAATTAGTACATTATTAAACCTTTTTTTTGTTTTGATAAACAATTATTAAACTTGCGTTAATTAATGTATGTGTTTTCTTGGTAATATTGACTGTGGTGTTTTGAATCGTTAATACATTATATTTATGTTTTCTATTTATTCAAAAAAAATATTGATGTATTTTGTTTATATCATAAATTAAAAATCAATGGGATAATAGTTGTAAAACAAAATTCGGTCGATAGGATTAAGTTACAGGAAAATTTTAAAAAAAAAGTTTTCAAAAATAGTGACCGAAATAGCGACCTAATATCAGTCACCAAATTCGGTTATCTGAGCATGCAACCAATTACACGGCGACCGAAATATATAATTTAGTGACAGAAATATCGGTCGCCAATTTGCGACCGAAATACAAATGCACGCTAAACATTTAGTGACCAGGGTTTTTGCTACCCCTTTGATTCGATCGCTACACAAGATAGCGACCGAATTATCATGTTTAACGACCGAATTCTTCCATCGCTAAATAGGTTTTTTTTTTGTAGTGCATATTTGTCCTTACCTATAAGCAATACATAAAAAGGTGAGGCTAGTAGAGATCAATGGTCAATGGACTCATGAAATTACATAAATTTTTTTATGCAACTGAGTGCTAAAAAAATCTACTTGGTGTAACCTTATTTTTTATATGTGTTTTACTATTAGATCAAACAAGCCAGTAAATAAACAATCCAAATAATCTATCATTATAATAGGTAAAACCCACAAATAACTTTTTTCAGCACAATTGATACCTTGTCAGCTTGCGATTCTGAAAAATATCTCATTAAGGTAAGAGATCTTTATTAGAGTTGGAATGAGAAGTTAATTAGAGTAAAGGGTTTGGGAGAAAATTGAACATCACGACCGAAGGTGATTATGGGAAAGCCAATAGACTACAAAACTATATATTGACACTGGTTTCTTTTTTTTTTTTACATTTACATTTACTATTTTAAAAAATATAAATACTAATTGGCCAATTAATCAGCAGCCTTTATCATCGCTCAATTTTTTATTTCATAGGATAAGTGTTAATATCAATATTAATATTAATATTATTATTATTATTATTATTATTATTATTATTATTATTTATCAATTGTGCATTTAAGGGTCTTTGTCTCCAGTAATTCTTATTTTCATTTCCCGTTTTCTAAAATAATCATAAAATTGTTACGTTGTTTTCATTCTATTTTCCGTCTTCAAAAAATTATACATGAAATACTAGAAAACAACTTTTTATTTTTTCCACTATTTTCTATACAAATCTTTTGGAAACAAGAAATAAAATGAAAATAAAATGATAATTTTGTAATTATTTTGTAAAACATGAAATGAAAATAGGAAACTAAAAATAAAGCATACACACCCTAACATTTTGAACATAACTCTTTTTAAGTTTTACCCTTCCAAAGACTTTCATGTTTCATTTATGACAATATATTTTTTTTGACAAAATCATTTATGAGAATATTATTTTTTTTATAAGCAAACAACTTATATTAAATAAGAATACAAAATGTACTCTAACCAAATACATCAAACTATCTTGTTTTCATTATGACAATTGCTCTTTGTTTTCATTTATGACTATTGCTCTTTTGATATTTGAACATGCCCCCAATAGATCGAGATGAAGTTTCCAGAAAAGTTACTTTTATGCTCATAGTTTTTTTTATAAGCACTTTTATTTATTTTTATTTTTTGATAAATTTTATAAGCACTTTTATGTTCATAGTGAGTAGTGACACTTGGATTTTTTTTGACTTGTATGGTGTAATTCTATGTTGAAATTATCAAAGTAGTGCAAGTTGAAAAGTTTTTTTTACAAAGGGTAAGTCGTATGTACGACTTTACCTTTTTTAATTTTTTTGAATAAAATATTAAAAGTCGTACTCACCATATATGACTTGCCTAATTTTAATTACGACTCCGAAATAAGAAGTCGTACATATATAGTGTGTACGACTTATAATTTTAGTCAAAAAGTTAAAAGGCGAAATTGTACATACAATATACGACTTCAAAATCGTACATTGTATGTAGGACTTACTCATGAAAATACTTTTCAACTTACACTACTTTGATGATTTCAATATGGATTTACATCATGCAAGTCAAAAAACCGACGCTTGGTCTGTGATAGCTTCACGCCCTTCATTAATTTGGATTTCAAGGCAATCTTGTCATTACCTTTAAAAACTCATAAGAATACTTCTAATTTTTTCCAATTAACGCATCTATCAATGATTTCCTTAATTATAAATGAAGAAAGTGTTAATTACGTTTAATGTTCTTAAGACATTAAATACATTTATTTTTAATTTTTAATTTTCTTATTAATTATTAAAAATATTTATTAAAAACCAACTTAGGTTGGTTCAAGTGGTAATTAGGGTTTGGGCCCCTTAAGCAAGTGGTCAAGGATTTGAATCCTAACTCTTGTGAATAGAAAAAAAAAACCTGGTTGGGAGGAGGAGACTACCTACCTTTTGTGCCATCAGGTTTTTCGGTGGAGATTAGTCCCTGTTATTGATGATGGATACTTCGCACCTATCACAAAATATCAAAAACAATTATTTATTAAAAATTATATTGAAGAATATAACAAAAACTCAAGGATTTAATGGGTTTTTACCATTAGTGTAGATTTTTTAGATTATCAATGAAACATAATTGTCACACTATTATTTTTTTTTTTTACTTTTATTATAATTAACTTAAAAATTGCATATAAAATAATTCGTAATTGATTGAAAAAAAAAATTTAAACTCAAAACGCAATTCATAATTAGCTTAATCATGGGTTTAATTAGTGGGGTTTAACTTTCACTTTCGAATCTAACGTCTAAAGACAAAGGGGCCACCCACGGCCACACAACATAGGCCAGAAACATATCTTAATTATATACTGCAAAATGGAAAAGCCTAGAGTGTTGTATTGCTAATCTGATAAGGACATTCCCCCATCCCAAAAGGCTTAATAAATTAAACTAATAACTTCTTATCCCAACACACTATCCCGTTAAATTAATCGCATGTAATATTTAATTAATTAACCCTTGCACTTATTTATGTTTCTTTAGCTAACACACTTTCTTTATATGGTGATGACATAGAGATTTTTAAGTACTCCTAGGGCAAGAAACTTTTCTTCTATATATCCTGCAAAATTGAAATGTGACATATAAGTTATTATAATATAAAAAATATTGTTAAAATAAGATACAATAGTAACTCATGATATTGATGTGGTACATATTTTTTTGTTACCATATCATTGTATGAAATATTCATTGTCGTAAATAGTAACTAATCTCTGTCGGGGAACTTGGATGATCTTTAAAGATTACCTTCTCTCAACTAGGTTTTCTTTCATATACAAGACAATAGTCAAGATTCAAACATCTGATCACTTAATTGCTTAAAGGGTCGAAGTCCGTTACTACTCGGACTAACTACATGTAGTATATAACATAAAAAGATATATTTATTGTTCAGGAAGCACATAAGAATTTTCCAAGTACACATACCTACCAATATGTGATCTAATTCTCATTCTCATAATTGAGTATTTAGTTCATGAATCATGAAAATTTTTCTTATTGAATATGGCTAATTCATGATTAGATTCTCATTTCTGGATGATATTTAATAACCTGCCGACTTGTACGGATGGAGTGTGGGATTCCAAACTTGCAGTGGGGCATTTTGTAGTCTTTTGTACTTTTGTTCAAAATCATATTATTTATCTAGGTTTAACTATTGAGTATTTGAGAATTTTCAAATAGGTTCATAAACTAAAATTTTGTAATTAGGTCCCCGAACTTTATAAAGGTTTAATTAGGTCCCCGAACTTTTATAAAGGTTTCAATTGGGTTTCTGAACTAAAAAAGTTTCTAATTGGGTCATCGAACTTATATAAAATTTTTAATTAAGTCCTTGAGACAGGTTTCATGAAGAGGTCATTAAGTTTGCTGATGTGGAATGTGACCTAGAATTCTCCACCCCCCAAATTTGTATTTAGGGTTGCAAGAGACCAAAATATTGAACCAGAAAACCAAAATGTGACCTGCAATTGCTTCTCCTCCATATGAACAAATAGTTTCTTTCTTCCCCCAATCTATATTTCACGGTTGCATATCCATTCCTCGAAATAATTTCGTTCAAAATAGCTCCCTCACTTGTAACTTATTACATATCACTTCATCTTTCAATTAGATCTTCTAGGGGCGATGAAATTAAACAATGTAATCTTTGGCGCCATTGTTTAATTGCCTTAAAAATAGGATTATCATATTAAATTTGCAGATAAGTTCGGTAATATTTCATCCAATTCAACAGATCACTATCAATTTTCTACTTTAGAGGCCCATTGAAAATTTCATATAAATTTAGGGACCCAACTAGAAACTTTTTCAGTTCAGAAACCCAATTAAAAACTCTATAAAAGTTCGGGGACCCAATTACAAATTTTTTTTACACCTATTTAAAAATTTTCAATTAGTTCAGGGACCAACTCAATAATTAAACCATTTATCTAGCATGCCCTAATGGCACAAAAAAAAAATTTCCAACATGCTCATATTCAATTTAATATTCTGATGTCATAAACAAGAGTAGTTTCACAATAAATTAACTTACGAATCAGGGTAGGGCAAATCCTTAGGGGTGCAAGTGTGCAACGTGGCGTGCGTGAGCCTGAGGTTAACCTAACGTGGATACACAGAAACACAGGCAGATATATATGTAGAGGTGTAAAAAAACATATGTAATTTTTTATGAGGTTAATTAACTAAGCAATTAAAAATGATAATTTCACATTATGTTACTCTAACATTATTTCTGTCAAAAAAAACACTCTAACATTACTCTTTTGAAGGATGGTCGACATTGATGGGGGATGAAAAAGGAAGAGAGAAAAAAAGAATGATGAAGATAAGAGTAATGTGAAATAAGTGGAAAATTTTCATGTGAGAATAACATTATCCTTAAAGTCATATATATGTAGAGTGCACACCAAAAAGCTAGAGACAAAAAACACATTCTATTATTAATCTTACTTTTGTCTACTATGATTATTGAAGCATGATTAAGAACATTCCTAATTCCAATATCTCTTTCCTTCTCTCTCTCTGTTTTTTATTTTTTTTATAAACCTCTTTCCTTCTCTCTTTCTATTTAATCCCTCTTTTTCTCCTTCTACTTTTTTATTAAATTAAAGTAAATTTATATATAAAGTAAAAAATAAAATATTATTTATTCTAAATTTTAATTAATAAAAATCATAATGTATTTTAAATTAATTAAATTATGGACTAAAGTAGTGTGCACTGTTAGTGTAAAAAGTTTTACACTAAAATCCACTAACATTTTAACATGTATACTTTTATTTCAATAACAACTAAGAGAGAGATAAATAATAATAATACTATTTATTCAAGATATTATTGGATGCGATTTTTACACTGACGGTATATATAAATTAAACTATTAAATTATTAATATGTACACATGTACTTACTACTTTTCTTTTGATCCTTTGCATATAAATCATTATCATAATGAAGTCTATGCCAAACCATTGGCTTTCTTCTCGTTGGTTGCATTGTCTTGCTATATGTATCTGGTGTACCTTCTCTAGCTTTGAGCCTCCTTATTGTACTTTCACTTCATTCACGAATATACCAAACACCTTCAAGTTCCCTTCACTATAGATCTTCTTCTTGGGTACTATGGAATTCAAGAAGTTCATAATCCGAAGCTATGAGGGTCAATCTGATAGAGCTCAAGTAGAAGATCTTGAGAGAAGATGTGAGGTAGGGCCAGCAGAAAGTGTGTTCCTCTTCACAGACACTATGGGTGACCCCATTTGTAGGATCCGAAACAGTCCCATGTACATGATGCTGGTATATATATACCATAAACTACACACTATATATAATTTCATGATTTCCCTTTTTGTTTTTTCTATATTTTTTTTTCCATGAATCTCAATTATTCTATCTTCTTCTTCTTCTTCTTTGATCATCATGTCCACCACTAACTACCCAATTTGGTGTTAGGTAGCAGAATTGGACAATGAATTGGTTGGTGTTATTCAAGGCTCTATAAAAGTGGTAACAGTTCATAGCCACCCTCCAAAGGATTTGGCAAAGGTGGGGTATGTCCTTGGCTTAAGGGTTGTTCCTCATCATAGGAGAAAAGGGATTGGCTCTAGCTTGGTGCAAAGGCTAGAAGAATGGTTCACTTCCAATGATGTGGACTATGCATATATGGCCACAGAGAAAGACAACCATGCCTCAGTTAGTCTCTTCATTGAAAAGTTTGGCTACACCAAGTTTAGGACACCAGCTATACTTGTCAACCCTGTGAACCATCATTCCTTTCAAGTCTCATCCAACATTGAGATAGCAAGGTTGAAGGTTGAACAAGCTGAATCTCTCTATAGAAGATTCATGAGCTCCACTGAGTTCTTCCCTAATGACATAGAGAATATACTTAGGAATAAGCTAAGCTTGGGGACATGGGTGTCCTATTTCAAAGGTGATAATGTTTGGGGTGATTTTGGGTCAAATGGGCAAGTCCCAAATAGTTGGGCCATGCTTAGTGTATGGAATAGTGGGGAAATCTTCAAGCTAAGGCTAGGGAAAGCACCACTTTGTTGCTTGCTATACACAAAGAGTTGGAGCTTGATTGATAAGATCTTCCCATGCTTCAAATTGCCAACTTTACCTGATTTCTTCAACCCATTTGGATTCTATTTCATGTATGGGGTGTACCATGAAGGGCCATTCTCAGGGAAGCTGGTGAGGGCCTTGTGCAAATTTGTGCACAACATGGCTGTGAAGTCTAAGGATGAGAATTGCAAGATCATTGTGACTGAAGTGGGAGGAAGACATGAGCTCAATCATCATATCCCACATTGGAAATTGCTCTCATGCCCAGAAGACTTGTGGTGCATAAAGGCCTTGAAAAATAATGAAGGGACAAACACTTTCCATGAATTAACCAAAACCTCACCAACAAGAGCTCTTTTTGTAGACCCAAGAGAGGTCTAAGTATGTGATCTCAAAAAGAAAAAATATATATGAAAAAGTAATGGTGAGGGGCACAAAAAAAAAGCTTCCAAAATATGCTGACCTTAATTTTTTTTCTTTTCTTTGTTCTCTCCCTTGGATTTTGTCTATAAGAACCAAAGCCCACCTCATGTATATATTTTGTGTTTGATAAGTACATCCATCTCTACTGGTGGGGGTTTTCCTCTAGTTCCTTTCACATCGGTGACATAAAATCTCAAAAGATATCCATAATTAGGTGCCACCCTTTGGTGTCCTTAGCAATTTCATCTTGTGCTTCATGACTCTGACTAATCAATTAGCCCTGGTGGTCCAAATATTGTCCCTTCCCCTCAGGTAAAACTTTGAGCTGGACCCTCATCTCCTTCACTTTGTCGCATCGCATCGAGATATGGTCTCATAAACATGTTATCACTGAAGAAAAAGAGACTTTGTTGAGACATTTTATGTATATGATGAAAGTAACCACATTATTTTATTATTCAAGTCAGAGTTAGACGACCTGAGGAATTGGATTTTCTACATTTGGATTTCCCTAAATTTTCTGCATTTAGACAAATTGTAAGGATATTTTTATCTTTACTACACTCAATAAATCTTGCTTCAAACCTTTTTTTTAACACAATTCTACCTACATGCATGCAGGGGAATTCAGGGATTCCCAAATGTAGGGAATCTGGATCGATCCATGGCTTGATGTTCCAAGGATAAGAAAAAAACTCAGTACTTGAAGCCTCAGCTCAGCTTGTTGGTTTCTCCTTCACTTCTTCCGGAGCATCGATCATTGTCCAAAATTAATTATATAAGGAATATTATTGATTTGCCCTAGCTCATGGAAGTTCACAAAACAAGAAGGAAAAAAAAAATACTTAATTAGCTTGGGTTTTCAACATCAATGTACATATAGTTAATTAACTATAGGGACCTTGTTCTGGGTTAGAATGATAAAGAGCAAGTTGGACTAATAAAATTAATGGATTTTTATCTAGAATGGTTTTTTAATTCTGCTCATTTATATTCAGCATGACCATACTAATGATGAAAGTTCTAATAAAAGATTAAGATCTTAATTGGCTCTCTTTTGGTGATGAAGATTTTTCAAAGGATAATTAGCTCCTTCTATTATGTAAAGCAATAGGGTTCGCATTAATTTCGACAATATATGTTGAATTTTATACTATAATCAAGATTTTAAATTATGGCTGGTCTTCGATCATGGTCTCCGCATCTTAAAACAGACTATAATTTTAAGGAAAAAATCCTACATTTGTTGTCTTCCTTTTTTTATAAGCAAAAATATTATTAAAGAAGGTACAAGGGACATCCCAACCCATAGACAATACAACGTGGTGAAACAAGGGATAATTGTCCAAGGAATTTGTTATCTTTCTTTGATTTTCTTAATTTTTTTATTAATTAAAAACAAACGAAGTGTGTCAACAAGGACGGAGCCAGACTTGAATGATTTGGGGGGCCAACTATAAAAATTAAAATTAACCCAACAATATATATGCATAATATTTCATACAAAATATTCATAATTATATGTTTCAAAACATTAATTACATTATTCATAAAAAAAAAAACATTAATTACATTAATAATTTATCAAAATACGAAATGTCTCTCCTACATGTCACAAAAAACATTTATAGTTAAATCTACACTAAACTTTTAGTAATTTTCTTTTAAATGTATACTATCAGACAGTCAGTCAAAAATTCATCTTCCACCTTGTTGCGAAATATAGTTATGAATATATTCATAATTGAAAAAGATTAATCTGCAGTTAGAAAGTGTGAGAATAAAAGTCATCACTCTATATACAAGAGAATATTCTTCTACTTTTGTATTTTTTACTCACCAACGAGTCAATGACATAAAAATAATAATTTTAAACGGACATGACAGGAAGACCCCTTAGCATATATGAGCAAACAAGGGCTTCTTTGATTTCACAAGCTTTTCTAACCCCAAGACCATGCATGGTCCTTCCCTAGTCTTTACAGGAAGCTGAAAGTACTCCTATGAAATAAACCATTTGATGTGGAGACCACCTACCTATGGATAGGTAGCCTCAGATTTAGATTGATATCTGACCTGAAAATGAAGGGCCTCTGAAATTGAGGGAGTTGAGCTAACGTTGTATTTTCAGTGGTTGAGGAATTGAACACATTGAACTTGAATGTAGCTAGTAACTTCAGGACCACTTAGATTAGTAATTAGTACTAATTAGTACTATGTACTACTATTTATTTTATCTATGGCAAACTAGCTGCCAAGTGTAGATCATTTTGAGGTCTCACTCAGTAAAAAATGAGAATCCAAGGGGTTAGACAGGTCAAATGCATTTGATCTATCAACAAGCTTATTTTGGAAATATTGCATTTCTTGAAGTGAAGCTACATTTGCTTGCTGCTTTCAATATTCACAAATGCCATTCACTTTAGTTCCTGCTTCTGTTTAAAGACATTCCATGACTTAGTTACCAATCAAATATCAGCCTAACCGACCTCACCTATTCATAATTATTAGGCATCTGGTATAGTTTATGGTTCAAAACCATTCATAGGTCACACCATATGTATCTTAATCCCTTCTATTTTCTAATTGCGACTTAGACCAAAATCAAATCATTTCATTAGTTTGAAATCAAAAAAGAGGGAAAAAAATTTAAGCCCCATGTGACTTGACTTGATTGATATTAATTATAGAATTTTTTTTTTTGATAAGCAAACAGATTTTATAATAAGCGGAGCACAAGGGGTACTCCAACCCATTACAACGGAAATAATTACCACAACAAGAGCCTAGTTACAATTACCATAGCAATCCCCTGATCTAAAACAAGAATAACAATTTTACAAAACTAGCGCTTCAGACAAGCTCTCAAGCACAAGATCGGATTGTTGCACCAGTCTACAAAGGGCAGATATACACCCGTGTTTGACACCGAACACCAGCTCCAAGCCCTGTATCTTACAAGATCAAACACCTTGTTGCAGTCCACCTTTACTTGTTTAAAAATCACCTCATTCCTATGTAACCACAGTGACCATATGGTAGAATACCAAAGCAACATCCAACATTTCAAAGGAATATTTTTCTGTATAAGTCCAGCATGTTGGAAGTAGTGTGCCTCCATCTCTAAAGGCATAACCACATCCACCCCCAACCAATTATAGATTTGCATCCAAATGCCATATGAGAAATTACACACAACTACTAAATGAGCAAGGTCCTCAAATTTACTACAGAATGGACACCCACTATTCGGACCAGCAGGTACAATACCACGAGATAGTAGGTTATCCATTGTTGGCAATCTATTCAATAAAACCTTCCAACAAAACGCATTTACTTTCAGGGGAGTATAATTATTCCAGAATGATTTAAAGACACTATCATCTAATAAACTAAGGTTTGATGAAATAACAATATAAGCTGATTTTACAGAATAACTTCCTGTTTTATCTGCACTCCAGGTCCAGCCATCAAGTGAATCGAATCGCACCTCACGGTTTGGGAGATATGAAAGCATGTCACTGAATAGTTCCTCTTCCCAAACAAAAAGAGTCCTCCTCCAAGTCAAGTTCCACCTCCAAATGCCATCCACCCAATCACCCATTTCATCAATAGATGCATCCTTACAGGAGGACACATGAAAAAGTCTGCTATACACTTCACCCAAATAACCGCACCCTATCCAGTTTTCTTTCCAAAACAGTGCCTGTCTCCCACACCCAACACGCCTAAGAACACTCTCAGAAAACCACCCAAGCCTAGGACTAGAAGCTCCTTCTAACTTCCCCAAATCCTTCCACCATAAGGACCCCACACCTCCCCCATCACTAACACCTAACACAGCACCTCTCCTAACACCCTCATCATACCTCACCTCGATCACTTTTCTCCAAAGCCCTCCACTCTCCGACAACAATCTCCACTCCCACTTTCCTAGTAAGGCAAAGTTGAAGTTTTCAATGTTTTTAATTCCTAGACCACCCCGATCCCTAGGTTTACACACGTTCTCCCATCGAACCCATGCTATTTTCCTACACTCCTCACTCCCCACTAGAGAAAGTTCCGTTGAATCTTTATTAAAGAGCTAATTACCTTCTTTGGAGCTTTGTAGAAGCAAAGTAGATAAACCGGAAGAGCAGACAGAACAACATTTATGAGAATGATGCGACCACCAAAGGAAAGGTTCTTGTTCCTCCATCGTAGAAGTCTCCCCTTTACTGACCTAATCAATGGTTCCCACGTTGAAGCTCTCCCCGGATTGCCTCCCACTGGAACCCCCAAGAACTTGAATGGAGTCACCCCGACCTTACAATTCAGCAAAGACGAGGCCCTACTGATTAGTTCTTCATTCACCTTTAGCCCCAACACTCAGCTCTTATGAAAATTCACCTTGAGTCCGGACGAAAGTTCGAATGACCTGAGAATGCATTTTATTGCAAATGCATTTTTTATAGACGCTTCCCCCACAAGTAATGTATCATCCGCATACTGTATATGAGAAACGGGTATAGATGCCTCCACACCTTTAATAGAATATGCTTTGAACAAGCCTTTATCCACTCCAGCCCTCACCAACCCACTTAAACCCTCAGCAACTATCAAAAACAGAAAAGGGGCCATCGGGTCACCCTGCCTGATTCCTCTCGAGCAAATGAATTCCTCTGTAGGGCTCCCATTTACTAACACTGACACTGTAGCTGAACTGAGACACTCCTGGATCCAACCTCTCCATTTAGCATCAAACCCCATTCTTCCCATCATGTAATCTAGGAATCCCCAATTCACAGAATCGTATGCCTTCTCAAAGTCTACCTTGAAGAGCATACACGGATCACCTTTTCCTTTGGCATAATCCACTATTTCGTTAGCAACCACCACGCCATCAAGAATGTTCCTGTTTCGCATAAAGTCTGATTGTTGCTCAGATATGATGGACCCCATAACCTTTCTCAGCCTGCCTGCCAGAATCTTAGCCAAGACTTTGTAAATACAACCAACTAGAGATATCCGCCTATAATCCTCCAGTTTTGAAGGATTTTCCTTTTTAGGGATGAGGGTGATAAAAGATGCATTTGCCCCTCTAGAAAACCTTCCATGTAAGTGAAATTCTTCCACCAATCTGCCAAATTCACCCTTCATCTGCGGCCAAAACTTTTTAATGAACATAAAATTATACCCATCCGGACCCGGGCTTTTGTTGCTATCACAATCCCTCACAGCTTCCTCAATCTCAGTCTCGGAAAAAGCAGAAGACAACATACTGCACTCGGCCTCAGATATCCTTTTAAAACTGATTCCATCCAGCAAAGGCCTAGGCCATGGATCCTCATTGAACCGACTTTTAAAATGAGAAACAACCTCTGATTTTACCCCAGCCACATCCTCAATCCACTGCCCCCTTACCCGCAAACCACTAATTAGATTAGCCTTTGACCTCTTGTTCATACACGCATGGAAGAAGCGCGAATTGGAATCCCCATGCTTTAGCCAACTCACTCTAGAACTCTGGTGAGCTAATGAATCCTTCATTTTGGAGAGCTTCCAAAATGAATCCATTGCCACTCTTCTCCTAAGTATATCCGCATCAGATAGGTTCCCGGACTCACCTATGTCATCCACCTCCTTGATCTCCTTCACTGAAGCTTCAATGTTCTCATCAATGACTCCAAAACATGTTTTGTTCCAGCCCTTTAATTGAATTTTCAACATTTTCAATTTTTCCTTCATCACAAAGGAGCTCCACCTTACAACATTCAGCTGACCCCACCTTTCAATCACAAAATTCTGAAAATCTTTGTGAAGCAGCCATCAATTCAACACTCTGAATGGTTTCGGCCCCCAATTCTTAACCACAGATTTGAGGATAACCGGGCAGTGATCCGAGACCGTCCGTTGGAGGCCCCACTGTGAAATTTGATTCCATTGACTAAGCCATTCATCTGAAATTAAGAACCGATCCAGCCTGCTCATAGATGACCCATCCGGTCTATACCATGTAAATTTCCTACCGATCATCGGTAAGTCATTCAGTTCTAAATCCCCAATGAAATCTTCAAACTCCCTCATATCACGAGACGCCAACTGTGTAGAGCTTCCTTTCGTCTCTGAGATATTCCTAACAGTGTTGAAATCGCCAGCAAGACACCATGGTATGTTATTATTGTTTGATTTCAGTAGCCAAAGATCCCTCCACAACTGCCTCTTACCCCCTAATTCACAGGGGCTGTATATATTGCAGATGAAACACTGTAAACTCTGGTCACCCCATTTTCCTCTGACACCCAAGAATCCAATGCCACTGAAGCTTTCATCCATAACAAAAACCTTCTTGTTCCACAAACAAATCAGACCCCCAGATGACCCAACTGAAGCCTTGTGAACCCATCCCACATCATCCTCTCCCCACAGGCACTTACATAAGTGAAGATCAACATGCTCAAGCTTAGTCTCTTGTAAACAAATGAAGTCTGCATTTTCTTCTTTCACCAAATTTCTGATTCCTCTTTTCTTTATCCTCCCCCCCAACCCTCTCACATTATAAGTGATTATCCGCATTAAATGACCTCATTTTCACCCACACCAATCCTAGAGACCTTAGGCTTACTACACTGTTCTCTGTCCCTAATTTCCATTTCCACCAGATTTTTAACAATAACTGACTCATCCCCTACCATGACCAAACCCATATCCTTGCCCATACTATAGATTAATGGTTGTTGAATCCTAAGTTTTTTTTTGAAAAAGGCAAAAATCACATTAATGGAGTATAAGGGGTACTCTGTAACCCATTTACAAGAGATGAATAGCTATCAACTATCTAAAACAGAGTCCGTACAGCCAAAAAATCCATATAACATCTCCTATCTATCCAAATAACTAAGAAGATCAATACACCAATCTGAGAATGAGCACAAATAGACTTTGCTGGATGTTGAGAACCATCTCTAAGATCAAACATTTACCCTATCTAACATATAAATCAAATCAAAAGAATCACTTCCGAAAAGAATACCATTCCGGATATCCCAATTGCACCAAACTATTGCATGCCACAATTTTGTTTATTAATTTGTCCGCAACTGATTTTGTGGTACTTTTCTCGCAAGAGTTTCCAGACATTTTTATTGATGTTTACTGTTTATGCTAAAAACAATAAAAGGAATAGTATGAAGGTTTGCTGTATTGACTAGTGGGAAGTAAGTATAGAACAATTGAGATTTTAGTACAAAGAGTGAGTAGTTTTCCAATACTAGGGTGTGTGTGATACTGCGTGTGTGTCAAGGACGAAGGATCCCCTATATATAGTCTACTCGGCGCGTGCTATTCACGCGAGCTGGTTATTCTTAGCGGGTCCCACTGAGCAGTTGGCATGATTTACGGGTGCGTGCATGGGATCTTCTTCTCTCTCCAATCATCAGGAGATCCTTCCAGAAGGAGGTAATGTGTCCTTTTGCGTCTTATTATGACCGCAACCTTTGACCGACCTGGATGTACTCTCTTCTTGGCCCGGGGTGCCTTTGTTCAGACCGAGGTGTTTTCCCTCCTCTCATGTCGGGACATATGAGCTATTCTCTTGGTGTTTTATCCTGATGTCCAACAAATCGGGTTATTCTCATTTGTCTTAATTCAAGCCGTCCCCGACCTAGGTGAACGTGGGCTAATCTACGGGCTATCCCGACCTAGGTGAACGTGGGCTAATCTACGGGCTGGAACATTTACTAACTATCTTACGCTGCACTTAGAAGATGTTTTCATTTCAGATCACAGGATGATTTATGAATTTTATTTTCTTTTAGTGGAATATTATGCCATAAAGAATTTGGAACCTAAGTTATTTCTGCAAATTACTCTAATTTATAATTAGATGACTAGACGAGCAAAAATTTGAGATATGTCAAGATATTTACACACACAAAAAAAAAAAAAACTTCCAGTTTAACAGTGGTACATTTGGCACATGAAATCGATTTTTATAGAACTGCAACAAGAGAACAAATGAGAGTGGAAAGGAATGAAGCTGTTTTTAGTGTTTGGTTTGCTTCATTCCATTCAGTGTTTATGTTTGACAAATATAATCAATATCAACATATATAGTGAGCATTATTTCGCTCCAGCCTATAAGAAATTGTCATTTATAGCTCCTCAGCAAATAGTCTTTTGAAACTTAATACATTCGTAATTCTTTGTCTATTTATACATGCAACTTAGAAATCATCATATCCATAAAATAGAGGTGAGGATAATATAGTCACTGTTCTGAACGTGTTCTTAAGACAAATTTAAATATAATTCAAATCATCAACAATGTTATTTCAAACAAGGTCACAAAAGAGTTGGTATATTAAGTGATATAGGTTTTTGTTTTTTAAATACAATTTTAGCAATAAAAAAGTTTGAACCTATAACCTCATGCAAATTATCGTGATTTCTCATTATTAGCTGAATTCTAATGGCTTATATTTAAAGGGGTTTAGAGTAAAATGAGTTTTTGACTTCTTTTCCTTTTAGTAAAACTAGTTTGTGGCTTTGTTTCTTCTTAGTTGTGTGCTCAATGTCCGGGCTTTATTTAATAGTTACTTTGGTTTTGGTTTTGGGCTATCAAAATTTGGGTTTCAAAACTTGCAACGCAGCAGACTCTTCGGCAAATGAAGCAGTGAGATCCAGTGGACCCTCCGGGGCATGAGAAGAGCGTACCTCTAACCTTGTATAGGCGTTTTAGGGTTGCTCAAAGAAACGAGCCTTGTGACCTCTTCACATTCCAAACAGCATGCAGGAGGGTATTGCCTTTTACACCACAAATTTTTCTAGTACACCACAAATTTTTCTAATATTCCCATAATACCCCTATTATCTCGTTTCTGGTATGTATATATGTTTAAAATATAGTTACCGGAATTATCTTTCCGGTACTATAAAATTATAATACCGGAATTATAGTTCCGATATGTTACTGAAATTCTTAATTTTTTAGATAGACTATAAAATTACAATACCGGAATTATAGTTTCGATATGTTACTAAAATTCTGATATACCGGAAGTATATTTCCGGCATGTTCAGTGTTTAGTGCAATACATATTTACCAGTTAGCAAGTCACCATTGAGTCCATTAACTATATCAGCACAATACTTTTGGAAATTTGTGCTTTTCTTTTTGTTCTTTGTGCTTTTGAGTATGAATTTGATTGGAAACCTTCTTTTATCAATTTTTTCTGGCAACTGTAAAATGAAGGGTTCTGGTCATTTGCGGTTGTTTTGTCTTTGTATTTTGATTTTGTGGTTTTGCTACTTTGTGCCAATTTTTTCTGCAGATTTGTTCCATCCAAATTGTGCTTTTCTTTACTCACAACTTGAGTGTATGAACGTTACTCATGACCAAGAGCCTATCGGAAATTTACTTCCGGTACATTTGAATTTTAGTAACATACTGGAACTATAATTCCAGTACTGTAATTTCGTAGTACCGCAAATTTAATTCCGGTACACTATCGAAAGAATTAAAAATGTCGGTAATATATCAGAACTATAATTTCGGTATTATAATGTTATAGTACCGGAAATATAATTCCGGTAACTAAATTTTAAACATATATACATATCGAAAAGGAGACAATGAGGGTATTCCAGGAATATTAAAAAAAATTGTGGTGTAAAACCCCATGCTGGATTCACATTCACATGTCTTATTTTACCCATTTGTATAATGTTTGGGCTAATATACGGTTTTGTTTCTTGGGTTAGGCCTTGTAGCTTGTATTTCCAAGCAAAACGAAATGGGCCACTTTTAATAAGCGCAGACAAAACAACTATCTGCCGAAATGTCTTTAGCCATTAGCAAGGAAAGTAAGCATTAATTTATGATCTACGATTAATATTTTTATATCATCAATTAATCATATATTATTAATTTTGTGATTTTTGAAATAATTACTACAAGATACAAACATTTCAAGAACATGATGGTATATATAATTGAACGATAGTGTAAAAATTGTTACCTTTACAATCCATACTAAATGAATGATTTAATTATAATACACTGTTAGTGTAAAGTTTTTAAGGCTGTTAATCAATCATAAATTGTCATATTATTATGTTGGTTGGCAACCATTACCCAAGAGGGGGGTGAATTGGGTTTTAAATAAAAATGAAATATTTTTCGTTAAATCAAAAACCTTTTACAGTATAAAACAGAAATTGCAGCAGATATTAAATTCTTTTCAAATTAAAGCGCTTTAGAAATAAATCGTTTAAAATTAAAGCGCGATAAAATAAAGTACTGAAACGTAAATAGGATAGGGAAAGAGGATGAACACAACAATATATCCTGATTCGGTCACAGACTACCCACGTGGCCTACGTCCAGTCCCCAAGCAATACGACCAAGGGTTTCTAATCAACTCTAGTTTTTAAATAGGATCAACTAGAACCTTTACAAAACAGAAAACCCTTAACACAAATCTCAGGACATACTATCCCTTGTGTAAGAGCCTCAAACACTAGCTTTTAAATAGGCTAAACTAGAACCTTTACAAATCAGAGCACCCTTAACACAAATCACAGGACATACAATCCCTGGTGTAAGAGCCTCAAAATATCCCAAGAGATATACCCTCTCTTGTATGATAACCAAAAATGTGGTTTGAGTCAATCCGACTCTTACCAAGATAAAGCACTCTTGATAATGCAGCATAAACAAATTGAAGCACAATACAATATCACTTATATGGTGTGTAAAGCTCTCTTAATATAATATGATCAAAGTGTAAAAGTGAGAGTAGTAGGGAGAAGAGTTTGACAGAGTTTTAACACAGATAGAAAATGGGGAATTGGCACTTTGTTATCAGCCTAAGTTTCCTTTATATAGAATAAGTTATTAGTCCAAGGAAATTAGGTCAAGCCCATTTAAAACTTATTTTCTTCGCGCGGTAATCGATTATTTAGAAAGCATAATCGATTATTTTAACTCTATTTAAAAGGCGCATCTTTAAACAGTCAGTGCATAATCGATTAGGATAATCGATTACTTGTTCTCTATGTAAAAAACCATTTGACTGTTAAAAAGCATAATCGATTATACTAATCGATTATCTATTCTCTGTCTTGCTTTTCAAAAGGCCATAATCGATTTTTCAAACATCATAATCGATTATATAATTTCGAATTCAAACTTAACGGCTAGAGATAATTAATACTCATTTAAACACATTAAAGCCAATTAAGTTAATTTAAAAACGTGCTCATCATGGCATAATCGATTACCATAATCGATTACCATAATCGATTATTCCTGGAATTAAATTTGAATTTGAAAAACATAAAGGCTGAAATTGATTACTCATTTAAGTTCATTTAAAAGCCATTTAAGTTTTACTTAGAAAGCTCATTTATGTGTGTGTGTGACCAGTTTTAATTATGAGAGCTTTACTTATCATTTACATCTTTTTCTAGAACAAGCAATACAAATTATAAAATTCCCTTTAATTTGATTGCTTGCTAGTTCTTTTGACTGCTTGTTTAACCTTTTACCGCTTTTTGCAATTAAGTCCTTCTGACTTGAATCCTTTTGTCATTCATCAAAGCATATATACCTGTCAAGGCATATATCCACATATTAAAAAAAAAAATCTCTTATCATAACTACTTAAAAAGTCATAGATAATATATTGGTCGACAATATAAAAAAAAATTACATTAACAATATATTATAATTAAATCCAACCCTAAATCCTTAAAAGAAATCATGTCTGATAAATTAAAATGAAATAACGCTTCATACAGGCTAACCAAGTACATCACCTCTCCTTTATGTGAGAGGATAGAATTAGAGTATGAGTATGTGAAAAATAAGAGAACCTATAATCAGGTGATAGTGAAAATTCCGCAGATCTAATTTGATTCAAGTGCAAGTGATGTATTTACTATTTAGCATCGTTATATATATAAAAGTAAGATCATTTTATTCTGGCCGTCATTACTATCAAAATTGCTACATTTAAGAATTGAAGGCATTCAAACATAAGGAGATGCGTGGAGATTGCACTTCTTTCTTTTTCACTAACTTTTCAGAAGAATTCAAGCATAAGGATCTGTGGGAGGCGTTTTGCAAATGGGGGAGAATTTTTGACATTTTTCTACCAAGCAAGCGTGACAAGTTTGGGAAGTGTTTTGGTTTTGTTAGATACAGAAATGTGCAGAACCCAAAGTTCGTGGAATCAAAGCTGGACGATACTATGTTAAGAGGAAAGAGACTTCATGTGAATTTGCCTAAGTTTGATAGGGGAAAGCCAACTTTTAACTCTTCTAAGGTTCGTCCTTTGAAATATGGTCAACATATTAACTCCAAAGTCAGAAATGGGGTATCCTTCGTAAATGTTGTGGTCAATGATCCAAGCAAAGCCAACCCTAAATGGATCAACAAGGGTCAAAAAAAGGGTAATACGAATACAAAGATCGGAAGGCAGGGGCAAACTTATAATTATGAAGATGAGGACTGTAAATGGCTTGAGGGATGTTTTGTCGGTCATACACACAATCTCGAGGATGTACTAGATATACAGGAAAAACTCAACAAAGAGGGGATATTTTCTCTCAAAACAATCCCCATGGGTGGAAAATCTGTGTTAATAAACTCTACTGGGGATAAGAAGACGGAATTGGTGCTGGAAGATGAAGAGGGTATTTTGCAAAAATGGTTCAACGGTTTCATCCCTTGGAAGAGTGAAGACGTCGCTAGGGAGATAAATCTGTGGGTCAGAGTCTTGGGTGTTCCTTTATATGGATGGAGGGAGGAAGTTTTTGGGTCTCTGGTTGTATCGGTGGGGAATTTCATTGCCATCCATGATGATGCTCTTCTGAAGCGTAGATTGGATCAAGCAAGGGTGTTAGTTTCGGCACCCTCCCCGGAAATTGTAAACAAATATTTGAGGGTGATGTTCAACAATCAATTTTTTACAATCAAATTGGTAGAGGAAGTGTCAGAGGCTAGTTGTTTCAGTCTAAAGGAGAGGAGGAATTGCTCATGAAGTGGGAGCTATTCTTCAGATGATACAAACTCTTTGGGAGATAACTGGGTGGAGTCTCCGGCAACCACCTACCCAGATGGAGGCAATGAGTTGAACAACTCGCCAGCAAGGTCAGACTTTTCAAATTCAAACCTCCGCTGTCAGAACTCCTTTCACGCTCTGGGTTTGATTGACAACTTGTACGGCGAAGAGGCCTGGGAGGATGTTCCTGATTCCTTCGAATAGGGGTGTAAGTGGACCAGGTAAACCCGACTAAACCGAACCGAACCAACCCGTAAAAAACCGAAGTTGATTGGTTCGGGTAAAAACCCTTTTACCCGAACCGAACCAAAAGGAAACGTTGAGCTTTGGTTCAGGTAGTGGATTTTATTTTCCAAAACCAACTACCCGACCCCACCACTGTACACTTCAGTTTTTTCACTAAGTTTTCAGGCACCTGAGCCTTTCCCTCCCTCAGTTCATTGTTCAGTCTCACTATGTCCTCTCACAACTAAATCTCATCTCTGACCAGTGACCACCTATGGTTCCGTCGCCGTTGCGCACACAGCCGTGACCAGATCAGCTCCTCGCACCTCTGTCCCAGGCTGTCGTGACCAGATCTCGTCTCTGAAGCGTGTGCTTATCGCATCATATCTTTGTCCTCTCCCATCTCATCTCTGACCTGGCCACGTAGGGCTCTGTCGCCGCCACACAGAGTCGTGACCAGATCGGTGTCAGTGGCTCCTCGTACCTCAGTCACAGGCGGTTGTGACTCGTGCTTCGTGACCAGATCTCGTCGCTCCTCCATCCAAGCTTGTCTGTTATGCTTCGTCCTAGTCCAAGCAGTGGTTGCCGCATCATCCTCAGTCCAAGAAGCTAGGTCAAAGCCGTGCAACATAACAAGATCACGCAGAGGAAGGGTAGCCGCTGAGTAGGAATAGGGAATGGGGGAGATGAATCAGATCTAGGGTTAGTTTTGGGGCTGTTGGGCTGGGCTGGGCTATGGCTTAGTGTTTTTTCATTTTATTTTTTTATTTTTTTATCTTTAAATAGTGAACCCGATGACCCGAACCGAACCAACTCGTACTTCATCGGTTTGGTTTGGTTCGGGTTTTGTGGAAAAAATCTCTTAAAATCGAACCAAATTGAACAAACCAAATTTGATTGGTTCGAACATTTTTTTCGCCAAAGACCGAACCAAACTGACCCGTTACATCCCTACCTTCGAGGCTGATGGGGAGGTTGCAGCCGGGTTTTGCGGTCTGCTTTGGTGGTTGATACAGTTTAGTGGGGTCAGAAAAGAGGGATGTCAATTCGCTTGAGACTTTTGTACCTGATACACAGCTGGTTGGGTTGTGCGAAATTAGTGATAAGGTTCAAATTGGGCTTTGCAATGAGGGTGAGTTATTGGGCCTCTCGGGACTTAAGGCCCAGGTTGGTTCAACTGCTAAAGGAAAAGA